>OY740774.1:45918448-46232556 GCA_963513935.1 Aphrophora alni
GAACGTGGAATATATTACTCGGGTATTAAATTGTTCAATGCACTACCGGAAAAAATTTAAAAAACGGATTCTATCCAGAGTTTCAATAGTTCACTCAGAGGCTACCTTCTAGAAAATGCATTCTACTCTGTGGAAGAATATCTGGCCAGAGATACTCAAACCAATTCTGCTAATCTCGGGTATGACTTATGAATGAATTGATCCAGTATCTGCCCTGAATTTGTCTCAGTTATAGCCTTACTTGTTAAATATGTATTTGTGTGTATGTAATATATATGTATATATTTGTTATATTGTATGTATTGTGTAATTATATGTTTGTAAATATGTGATTGACTAATGCAGGAATGTAAACTGTATTTAAAAATACTTGTGAATTACTTGTAATATAAGTTATTGTAATTATTATAAATTTAATTTTAATTTTTTTATGTGACTCTTGCTATGCGAATTATGTTTGTCAACAGCATCAGAAATAAATAATAATAATAATGATGAAAAAGACTTCAAAATTAAAGGCTAATGGTCTTTCTTCGCTACAAACCATGGCAAAAAAGAATGCGGCGGTATAGGAGGAACTGTTAAACGGTTGACGCAAAGATCAAGTCTTCAAAAGTCTCTTCAAGATCAATTACTGACTGCAACTACCTTTTTTTCAGTTTTGTGAATCCAACATTGTAAAAATCAATTTCCACTTCATTTCAAAAGATTCCGTTGATCTGATTCGTTGCTAGCTTGAAAAACGCTTTGAAGATCTGAATACCCTTCCAGATAGAAGAAGTTTTCACAACTACAGACCCTTGGCCTGCTTTGGAACATTAGAAGCAAGGCGAGTCAGTTGTGATGAAAAGCCAAGTCTAACATACAACTTAAGAAGAGGGTTGACTTTAAATGTGAAAGAAGAAGATTTGTATCCCTCTCGCTACATTGCTTGTACATATGACAATCTCTAGTACTTTGGAATAATAACAAATGTTGCCAAAGAAGATGGAGATGTAACAGTTAAGTTTCTTCATCCGGCAGAACCATCCTCCTTATTTTATTGGCCAAAACGGCATGATATACGTGACATGCCGATTCCACACATCCTTACAATGGTTGAGCCTCCACACACTTCAATTCTCAACAACAGAGTGCACCAAATTGATTGAAAATCTAGTTTCAAAAATAATTTAGTTCATTAGCTTGCAAAGCCTCCAAATACAGTGAACTGGTCCTATTGAGAAATGTTTGGTGAGTGTAAATACATAACTGCTGGGTAGACTTACTTTGTATGTGTAAATATTAGTAGGTTATATATTTTGAAACTGAATCTATATTTTTTATTACAATGCTTATTATTAAAATATGTTTTTCCAAATATTAAAATGTAGTTTATACCTTTCTTTTAAAAGCTGTAGCCATTCATTGAAATTGAGAGAACCTCACATTGCTTGTAAATAAAATATTGAAACTTGCAATGGACTTAAGAAATAGAAGGAACAAAATATACATAATGTTTATTTTATTAAATTAAAGCCCATTTCATGCAGATAATTTAGGGGGGGGAAATTTCTTGATTATCTCATTCCATTTTTGAAATATTGAATTCAACGCTAAGCCATGTTCGCATTTGTAAAACATATATATATATATATATATATATATATATATATATATATATATATATATATATATAGCCTATATATATATATATATATATATATATATATATATATATATATAGCCTATATATATATATATATATATATATATATATATATATATATATATATGTATGATTTCTTATAATATTTTAGGTTTAACTTAGGTTACTGACATATATTTTTAAATTCCTTATAGTTATAAGAACCTAAATTAAAAATGTCATCAAGATTGGGTGTCAAATAAGTAAATGAGAAATAAGTTGCATTTTCTTTTCTACGACACATTTTGTTTGACATTGATAGGAGCAGAAATTGAAAAATGTCAAAACTTTAAAGTGCCAAACTCAAAAAATAAGTGACATAAAAACTTGAAATTTGGTGGCATTACTTATCTCTACATATAGAACAAACATACTAAGTTTCATAAAAATCTGAGGTGGTGGGTGAAAAAATTAGTTTTGTGTGGTTGAATTATTGGAATTGACGTGGAAAGATCCAGTATCAGTTTTCATTATCAAATGGCAGTTTAGGAAAACTAAGTCATCACAGAAACTATTGATATGGGCAGAAGCAGAAAGATGGAAAGAGGGGGGGGAGGGGAGGAGTATCTCTTGAGTATTGGTGTTTAAGACCAGAATTTTTCTACAAATACTATCAAACCCAAACTGCTTATATGTCCGTTTCTTCAGTGATTCGTGTTGACATTCAGTCGTCACTTTTAAAGTGGATAAGTGGAGTGCACCTCACTTATGCAGCTTACTTCCTTTCTCCTGGTAACTTTCTTTGATGTATACACATCAATAAAAACTTGTTTTATATCATGAGAAGGGTGACTAAAGATAAATATCATATCTGATATCAATTATGACAGTTTTATCTCATTTCATCAGTTCACAAGCTTTCGTTACAGTATTATTCTATCAGTTTAGGCCTTGTTCAAAAACTGAGCCAGGCTCGTAAAAATAAGACCTGCTTACTTTTACTGAGTTTGTAAAATCGAGACAGGGTCGTAAAATCAAGTTTACTCTGAAAATTGTGTTGAGCTCAGGAAATCGAGACAAGCTAAAAAAAATCAAGCTGGTCTCAAAAATTTTAGGGTCATTGTCTGAAACTTAAGCTGAACCCTTGGTTCTAAATTTCAAGGACTTGCACATCCCTAATTGAATTCATAAATTTCATATTTTTTACAATACCTGAGCAATAGCTTCTACAATAGTGACAGTTTTCCCGGTACCAGGAGGTCCAAACACGAGGTAGGGTGCAGGCATTGCAGCTTTATTTACAATTTGACTAACAGCTTGTTGTTGTTCATAATTATTTTTCATTTTTTCAAATCTCCAAGGCCTATAAGTAAAAAATATCAACGTTAAAATTTTTAATGTAATCCAATAAAGTTATACAATGGTTATAATAGGAAATATAAGAACATAAAATAACAAGAGAAAGAATATTCAAATTTACTAAATATAGAAAATTAATTGTAATCTTTACAGAGTAAGTACTAGAGCAGAAATTAAATAATCACCTAATCGAATTGAAAGATTGATTTCAATAAATAACTTCAAATTTAATATAAGCAAAACCAACATTTGTAAATTTTAAAACATTCTCATTAAAACCCCATTTATTATAGATTTTAAAAAGAAGCATTGAAACTATATATTTAGGTTTAACAACTGACTGTTACTTCAATTATAAAACATACATATACATACATTAGTTCTACAAGTGGGAAGAGCACTGAGAAAAACCCCTACTCTATGTAGCCTCGGAGGCTACACTGGAATAAAACCGCCTATTAGGAAATACCACTAGATAACATCTTTGATACTTTCTTTCTTGAATTTAGATCAAAAGCGTATAACATTCACAAAATATCAAAACAATAAATCATTTGAAGTCTTACTTTATGAAAAATATGTGTAAGCTAGAGTAATGTAAATGAGGAGAGTCTTTTGTTTTTAGAAAGGTTCAATAATGTTGATTATCTCATTAAAATAAAACCCTCACAAAATAGTTTGAAGATCAGTTCTCTGCTCTTTATCATATTCAACAATAAAAATGTATTATTTCACTTTTTTTTCTATGCTACTTCTAAATACTCTAGGGGAGAAAGTAAAATCTGAGAACATTGGAAGTATTTTGAGGCAATAAGAAGATGAATAGATGAAATACGGAAGAAATACAACAAACACATTCAATGTCAATTAGTTTTCTCCATAATAGTTTAGTTTATTATCAGTGTAAGTATTAAGCTTGATGAATTGGATACTAATTTTTCTCGTACACAGTTACTTTACACTTCTTGAAAAATCTTTCTTATCCTTATCAAATTATAAAAATGAAGCGATTTTAAACGAGGGAATAAGATAGGAATGAGAGAGCATATAAAGAGTGATTCAAGAAGATTCTACAGGCCAAAAGAAAGAAAAACTTCATATAAACATATCTCCTAAAACACTTTGGTAACTAGTTACGGCTAGCGAAAGATTTCGCCCTGATTTCTAATCCTCCGCTAAAATTCATCTTGCTGAAATCTCAGAGACCCAAATTAAGGAGTAAATTTAGTGGTTTTATACTGAAAAACTGTAAAAAGTAGATTTCAGAACTGTTTCTCCAGTAGTTTATAAGAAAAATGTGGTAATTGATTTGTATTACTAGTATTTTAATTATGTTCACTTTTATCCGCTGTTATTTTCTACCAAAAATTATTAACAGTTTCACTTTTGCCATTTTTTAGTACACTGATGTTGCGTTTAAAATAAAAAAGAATATTTTCCGTTTGTATTTGATTATTTTTTACCTCATCTTACACTAATTTGTTCAGAATTAAATTCCCTACAAGTTTTGTTCTTAACTTTTACAAGTTTATCAGCTATTTAACAAAGTTCTTTCATAGCTAGTTTAAAAAATTATGTTTTTCGGCCTCAATTATTTATGTTTTACCCCAGTTTTCAAGGAAACAGTTTTGAAACCTACTCTTACAGTTTTTCAGGTCAAATTTCATATAAAACCACCAAATTGGCTCCTTAATTTGTGTCCCAGCGATTTCAGCAAGACTTAATTTTACCGGAGGATTAAAAATCAGGGCGAAATCTTTCACTATCCGAAACTAGCAACCAAAGCATTTTAGGACATATGTTTAAATGAAATATGTTCTTTCTTTTGGCCTGTAGAATAAGCTCAGAAAGCGCTGGTAAAATTTCATGAATCATCATGTACAATAAAAAATATTATCTACCTACTACAGTGTAGGTTTTTCCCAGCTCAATATATTGGCCTAACCACAGACAAGTTAAGCACCAGGATAAAAATGTATGGCCACATGATGTAAAAATCTTGGATATAGAGAAACCAACTGCACAACATGCAGCATTCCACAACATTGTCACTTTTGATGACCACTTCATGACAAAAATAATAAAATCACCCCCTCTAGAATGTAACCTCTCAGAACTAAGAAGATGGGAACTGTCTCATCAATGTGTCACAAAATCTAGACAACCACCTAATCTTAATCTTAGATGAATCATGCTTTATCCTTTTTCCTTTCCCATTACAGGCTTATACAGGGTTTAAATAAAATAATGGTGCAGTTTTAACTGTCCATAAAACTGTTATGATACAAATACAAAAATTCATATTAGTATCACTGTATCCGGTAGCTCAGTTTTATTTTATTTATTTAAAACAGATGTTTTGATTGTTGTGTTAATTTCTAATCTATTTTTCAAATAAACTATAAGATCTATCTTATAAGACTATCTTATATTAGAAGTCCCAAAAAAATCCCTCCCTCATCAAAGTCTTGAATTAGGAATACCAGTAGGTACACTTCACAAAGTTTTACACAAAAGGCTTCATCTACATGCATACAAAATTCAACTTCTTAATAAATCAAGCCAACAGAAATGAATAACAGAGCAGGTTGAATCAAATAGGAGAAACAAATAAATTTTGAATGATATTATTTTTTCAGATGAAGCCATGTTTCATATCAATGGGTATGTTAATAGGCACAAAGTACCAATTTGGGAATCTCAACATCCTCATGAAATTTTTGAAAAGGAAAGAGATTCGCCAAAAGTCAATGTTTGGTGTGGTCGGTCTAAAGAAAAAAATTATTGGGCCATTTTTTTCCCGCTGAACGAAATATCAATGGGAATGTTTACCTGGACATGCTGGATAACTAATGTTTTCCTCAACTCGACGAAATGGAAAATGTAAATAGTCTTTATTTTCAGCAAGACGGAGCACCTCCACATAGCAAAACCATTGTTCGAGATGCCTTAAATGTAAAGTTCCCAAACAGGTTGATTGGCAGAGGTGGCCCTATATCATGGCCTCCAAGGAGTCTAGACTTGACTCTGTGTGATTATTTTTTCTGGGGTCATGTCAAAAACATAGTTTTATTTGCAAAAAATTCGCAATTTGGGTCATCTCACATTGTATCAACTGTAACAAGAGAAATGTTGTACAATGTGTGGGCTGAAATAGACCATCGTCTGTAGAGCAACAAATGGTGGCCACATTAAAGTATATTAGTTATGCATAAAAATCTTTTTACAGTCAGGATTTCAAAAAAATAAATGGTTTTGTTACAACTTTTCTCGTTATTTAATAATTAAACCGCACCATTATAATATGAAAACCTGGTATATTTAAAAAAAGAAGGAGAAGTCTGTGGTTCAACACTCAGCACAAATCCATCCTAGAACAAAATCTAAATATACAGTACCTGTCATATCTGGACTAATATAGAAAAATCCGTATATCATAATGTCATTTATAGCTACAAGGCTAGAAATAATGAACGTGTTTGTTTTTAAATGTTTTTTTAGATGTTTCTATTGGTCTAACATTTGTATTTGTACACAAAACTAGATGTGGAGTAAGTACACTATTATAGGTACAGGTACAGTATTTAAAATAAAAAACAAAACACTTTACAACATATTTAGGCCAAACTTTAATTTTTAATTCTACATACTGTATACAAAATTTTAAATAAATTATTTACAGTACGGTACATTACACTTTACACACTTCTGACATACAGTTTAGAAATTCATTGTCACTTTAAAATGCAAATACAGACTGTGAGTAGCAAATGGCAACCAGACAGCAGCCGACAAATACTAGGCGTGCAAACAACATTCCAGCTTAACTTTCACTTGCTTGTCCATCCCTTTCATCTGGCATACTATCTCGCTCACAAATAATGTCCGGACAACACCCGACAAAGACTAGGCACACAAACAACATTCCAGCTTAACTTTCACTTGCTTGTCCATCCCTTTCATCTGGCATACTATCTCGCTCACAAATAATGTCCGGACAACACCCGACAAAGACTAGGCACACAAACAACATTCCAGCTTAACTTTCACTTGCTTGTCCATCCCTTTCATCTGGCATACTATCTCGCTCACAAATAATGTCCGGACAACACCCGACAAAGACTAGGCACACAAACAACATTCCAGCTTAACTTTCACTTGCTTGTCCATCCCTTTCATCTGGCATACTATCTCGCTCACAAATAATGTCCGGACAACACCCGACAAAGACTAGGCACACAAACAACATTCCAGCTTAACTTTCACTTGCTTGTCCATCCCTTTCCTCTGGCATACTATCTCGCTCACAAATAATGTCCGGACAACACCCGACAAAGACTAGGCACACAAACAACATTCCAGCTTAACTTTCACTTGCTTGTCCATCCCTTTCATCTGGCATACTATCTCACTCACAAATAATGTCTGGACAACACCCGACAAAGACTAGGCGTGCAAACAACATTCCAGCTTAACTTTCACTTGCTTGTCCATCCCTTTCATCTGGCATACTATCTCACTCACAAATAATGTCTGGACAACACCCGACAAAGACTAGGCGTGCAAACAACATTCCAGCTTAACTTTCACTTGCTTGTCCATCCCTTTCATCTGGCATACTATCTCGCTCACAAATAATGTCCGGACAACACCCGACAAAGACTAGGCACACAAACAACATTCCAGCTTAACTTTCACTTGCTTGTCCATCCCTTTCATCTGGCATACTATCTCGCTCACAAATAATGTCCGGACAACACCCGACAAAGACTAGGCACACAAACAACATTCCAGCTTAACTTTCACTTGCTTGTCCATCCCTTTCATCTGGCATACTATCTCGCTCACAAATAATGTCCGGACAACACCCGACAAAGACTAGGCACACAAACAACATTCCAGCTTAACTTTCACTTGCTTGTCCATCCCTTTCCTCTGGCATACTATCTCGCTCACAAATAATGTCCGGACAACACCCGACAAAGACTAGGCACACAAACAACATTCCAGCTTAACTTTCACTTGCTTGTCCATCCCTTTCATCTGGCATACTATCTCACTCACAAATAATGTCTGGACAACACCCGACAAAGACTAGGCGTGCAAACAACATTCCAGCTTAACTTTCACTTGCTTGTCCATCCCTTTCATCTGGCATACTATCTCACTCACAAATAATGTCTGGACAACACCCGACAAAGACTAGGCGTGCAAACAACATTCCAGCTTAACTTTCACTTGCTTGTCCATCCCTTTCATCTGGCATACTATCTCGCTCACAAATAATGTCCGGACAACACCCGACAAAGACTAGGCACACAAACAACATTCCAGGTTTAACTTTCACTTTTCCATCTCTTCTGCACACTATCTCGCTCACAAATAATGTCCGGATATGGGAGGGTCCGGGATATCACAGGTTGTACTGTATATATATCCTTAAAATAAAATAAATATTTATTCATCAGTTAAACATGTGTCCTTCCCTTCCCTCAAGGCAGAAAAGATACTTATTTACACGCTTCACGTGAGTAGTGAGTCATTATTTTTTAAAACATTGTAAATAATCAAATTATGTCATATTTGAAACAGTTTGGAGTGTTAAGTGAAAAACAATTTCACTTTAGGCCAGGTTGTGGAACAGTTTCAGCTTAGCTTAGTGAAGCAGATAGCAGAATGTATGGACCAGTCAAAGTGTGCTGTGGGTGTCTTCTATGACCTGACAAAGGCATTTGATTGTTCAGTGCATAATATTTTCTTATTTTTCAACTCATGAATTGTTATGGGTAAAATCATATTTATATGAAAGAAAACAAATAACTATTGTGAATGGTAATCAAATGAAATATACATCTCACTTTATATAGAAGGCTTAATGTTCCCTGCTTTCAAATGTCTATCTTAAGAGAGATAATTTACTATGGATGTTTTTACTCAGTTATGCAATATAGCTTTTTATTATGGGAAATAAACCAGTGATAAATTTAATGTTTAAGATACAGAAGAGGTATATACACTGCATGACATTTTCAAGAAAGAGAACTTCTTGTAAACCATTATTTAAAAACGGAACTATTAACTCTTGCATCATTCCAATGTCTTGTTTTTGTAAAAGTAAATTATAAGAAGTTATATTATGATCAACCATATTATACAAGGAACAAGAATAAATTTCAGTTACCTAAGCATCACCTAAGTATTGTTGAAAAAAACTCCAGAATATAAGGGGGGAAAACTATTTAAATAAGTTTCCAGAAAATGGAAAAAAAAGGGAAAAAAAAAAATTGAAAGCGTCAGATCTTTTAAGAGTTCTGTTAAGAATATCTTAAGAGTAATTAATTAATTGAAGTTATTTGTTACAAGTTTCTAATATTATGTATACTATTATAAAATGTTGTATTTTAGAATTATTACTGTTGTTGTATTTTTGATATTGTGGTGTGCAAATGTTTTGTTTTGACAATGTCACCTGTTTTCTAGCTTGGCTAGATTGTAAAAATGATGTGACGGTAAGTTAAATAAGTAAATTAAAAACAGTATTTTCAAGGTTGTTTTGTTCATTAAGTAGCAAACTTCTTAAATTCTCAATTCATTTTTTAATGAGTTTCTTCCAAAAATAGTTTAAGATTCTATTATTTAATATCCTATAAATATGTTGAATAATGAAAATCTTCTTACTGATTACATTATTTATATTTAAATAATTTTGTTTTGTGGTGTGTTTTCATTAACCCTAGAGTATCCAATTTGACAATGTTGATGACAAGTAGGTACACTACTTAATGTGAATTATAAAATTTCCCAATCTATATGAAATTTAACAAAAGGCAAATAATTTCAAATTATCTTTGAGAAATGGATTTTCTTTAATTGGTTATTATTTTTTTAAAACTACTATATATTAAAACAATACCATGCATGTTGACATTGTCATAATATTTGAAGCGGACAAGTGGGATACCACACAGTCAACATTCTGATCAACACTATTAATATAAACCTGTTTTTACATTACGTGAAGAGCAATTAGTGATAAATAGCTATTTTTGTTTCATATCAGGTATAAAAAAGAGTGTTTTTCTTTAATTTTATCAGTTCTTGTTATATCAAATTTTCATTGGAGATTTATTCTTTCAGTTTCAGCCTCGTTACAAAACCGTTCCTGGCTTGTAAAATCAAACTGTGCTAGAATTGTAAAATTGAGGTGTGCTAGGGTCATCAAATCAAGCTGGGTTTCAAAAACTGTGTCAGGCTCATAAAATTGAGCTGTATTAGAAAAATGTACTGTGTTTGTAAAATTGAGCTGAGCTCATAAAACTATACCAGGTTTATAACACAAGCTGTGCTTGAAAACCCTAACCAAACTAGTAAAATGTCTTTAAACATAGCATTAATCATTGCACAGTGTTTGTAGAATGAGGAATAAACTAAGGAAAATTAATAAATGTTACTGTTTATTAAAGTGTTAAATTAACTCAATTGTACTCAGTTAAACTATCATTAAACATTACAATTAGTGCCCGATAAATGCTTTCAAATTAAGCATTAAATAATTACACAGTGTTGTAATAGAAAGAGATGTACAGAACAAAAAAAGCCCTAAGAGAAGGGAAAAGTATAAGTAATTGTGTAATGTAGATGAACTGTTATGTAAATGACTATATATATAATAGTTATGTGCTATGAGTATTTGACTGGAAACCGTGAGGGACTCCAACTCCTTCTTAGTAGATGCAGCTAGTCTGCACCCCCAGAACACACTTATGAACTAATATACACATATGTTTTGAGTCGATATTTAAAAATTGTAGAAACTAAAATTGGGACATGTATGGATTTCACGTTCAATACGGGCTGCCAATCTACACAGTTACTGGTGGCCAAGACAAGCTCCCGGATACAAGTTATACATGCATTTAGGTCTACTACTATTTTTTAAAAAATAAATTTTTATTTAATAAAATTCAGAGTTTCAAAACATTGATTATTGAAGAACAAGGCATCAAGACAAAACTTATTTTTAGATTTAATCTACCTGTAAGGCAAGAGAGACCTTGACTTCTAATTTTTTTATAGAATTTTAGCTCAAAAATTATTTAAAATTAAAGATATATTAGTTTGATTTTTTACTATTCTTCAAGAATTGACCAACAATTAAAAATAAATCATCCCTTATGATAATTATTTATCAGCATTTCCTAAGAATGAAATTAAATCTTTAGTGTCTTTTCTTTTAATATTATTTCAGTTTTATATAGGAACATATAATTTATAATAATCATTGATCATTCCTGCTAATAATAACTTAATTATTTATGCATATATATTATGAACAAATGCTATAGTATGTGATCAAACAATTGTGTGTCAATCAGCATTCATGTCCAACACATTCTTCTTCTTGCTAGAACATAGGAACACAATCGAGCTGAATTGCAACCGGTAGTTGGGATACATTGGCCTAACATGAACTATTTAGTATAATACTCTTAATTACAAAAATAGTTTCTACATATCCTTTTGTTCTACTATGATGATGTAATCATTTCAACAACAACAAAATCTTGGGTATATTTTGTTGTGATTGATTAGTTTCAAACAAAACTTTATTTTTCTGGATTAAACAAAATTCCCGCCTTCTCCCAGAGTTTACATACTACTTAAAATTCCTAGTTTTTTTCCTTATAATATTGCCAAATAAAAGGAGGCGCTCATTAACAATTTGATTGCTGCTGTTCATGTTTAGCCATCTAATATTTTAAAAAGTTAAGGGGGGGGGGGTAGTTTCTTTTCAGCTATTTTGTATATATTAGATATCAGTTTTATTTCAATAATAGCCTGATCATGCCTAACAACAAAACATGTTGCTGAATAAAGTTAAATTGTGATACAGTTATAATAAAGAAATCACATTTCATGATAACCGACGGAAGTTCTGAAAATAAGTAGTTGTTTCTCCTCTATAGATAGCTTTAATTAAAGAACTGTAATTTGTTGTTATACTTGACCATACTCAGTGTATCATTACATACTTACTTCAAAGATTGTTGTAAAGTAGGATAAGAGATATCAGATGATGGAAACAAAATACTTGTAGTCCCTTTCATAGAAAGTATTTCCACTGCACGGTGATAAAATTTAAGTGGTAACCTGTTGAGTGTGAAGCGAATGTCTACTTTCATTCCAGGCTTGTATAGAACCTTAAATCTTAAGAAATAAAAAACATTTATGATTAGTTATGCACATAACAAACATTTTAGATAAGAAACTTGCCCATTTTTTAAAGTGTTCATATAAAATATACATTTAAACTAGTAGTAAATAAAATCATTCCACAAAAAAGTCCCAATCCATATACAATAATAATAAATAATATTTGTTTCCATCTGATGAATAAGCTATTTGTTTTTCGAATATAGTCTGACTGGATGTGTATACAGATAAAGGTGGAGTATTACAGAACCAAACAAATAAATAAAAATTAAACATTTTTTAATCATATTGTTTTAATAATAAACTACCAGGAAAATTTTGTAAATGTGTAGATGTCAGTTAGATAAGAAATTATATTATGCTATATAAATTTAAATCTGACAACAGTGTTTGTGTTTTCCTTTTAAGTTATATTATATACTATGTAAATTGAAATATGGCAACAGTGTTTGTTTGCTACCTTTCTGATGTAAGGAAGGGAACAGAGAGATTAGAAGTAGTTGAGAGTTTGAGAATCAGAGATGTGAGAAGTTAGTTGAAATTGGAAGTTGGTGGTTAAGAGTCAAAAGTTGTTTGTTAAGAGTATAATAAAAATTATGAGTTTGTCTGTAGTTGGGCTTGTAATTAAAAGTACGAGAAGATAATAATAAAAAAGAAGTTTCTAAAGAACAGTGGCACAAGTAGTCCAAAAGTGTTAAAATCAGTGTAGAAAGCAACAACATTGGTATAGTTGCATTTATATAAAAATACATTTTAGTATGTAATTATCTAAAGACTATTTGTTTGAGATAGAAAATTACAATTAAACTATATTTTATTGTGAACATAAAAATGATTAAAAATTTATTGGGTATGTACTTTCAGCATATAATAAAACAATCTATGTATGTAATTTCAGCATATAATCAAAGTATCTATGTATGTATTTCAGCAACTGGCCGTTTTTATAATTTCTCCTTGATACACTTTTCATAAGAACCCATACCCTGAGATAAAATTAAATTAAATGAGTGCAAGACTCAAAAAACTTGCTGGCACCCTTTTTGATTTATAAAGTAAAAAGTATTAGTCATGTTTGGGTAAATATAAAAAAAAAACATAGTGAATCCAAGCATGATTTTTGTTAATAAATTTAGAGTCATAACAATAACATTAATAAAATTAAAAAATTAGCAAATAACTTTGAGCATAAATAAAAAATAGTAATCAAATGATTACAATTCTGTGAGGCAGTCACATACAAGTCCGTAAACACTGTTGTGGAAGCAGATGAACTGGTTAAATCTGCCAGGGAATCCACAACACGTACTGCAATTGAAAATCGGTGTGCCAATTACCATGTTGCGAAATATCAACCAGCCAAAGCTTTGCAACGACATGCGGTTTGTAGTAAAAAATTAATGAGCAACATCGTAGAAGCAACAATCTTGACAGGACCTTTCAAAGGTGAAGATGTCCTCATTCCTCGCATTCCTATGATTCCAACGGATATGCCATTTCAACTTAAGAGATTACAATTCCCAATTCGATTGGTATTTGCAATCACTATCAACAAAGCTCAGGGTCAATCTTTAGAATTGTGCGGTTTAAATCTAGGCACAGATTGTTTCTCACATTGGAAACTGTTGCATGTGCTAGAGTCGGCAAACCCAGACAATCTCTATATCTGCACAGACAATGGAAAAACAAAAACTTTTGTATACTATTTTTTTCTTTTCAATATAACCAGATTGAGTCACACAACACATGCCCGGGTACAGCTAGTACGTAATAAAATATATAACAAATACAATAAATGGTGCAAACATTGTATAAACTTTCTCACATATCCATTTACATTCGATATACTAACCAAACCTGGGTGTCCAGCCGACTGGAATTAAAAAATTCCTGTAAATTTCCCAATTTTCCCACATATTCTGAAAATCTCCCATATTAACCCTCCAGCTGGCGCATGTTAATAAGTCTTAAAATTTCTTCGTTTGTTTAAAAATTAATAAAATATATTATTTGTATACAAAACCTAACTTATAAGATATCATTTTTCTCAGAAAGATGCATAGAATTCATCTATGTAATAAAAAAAAAAAATTTTGAAATGGTTTTGGAGTAAGTATGTTAGATGTCAAAAATGATATAAACTTTTTTTCAGAAAAATCTGTATCACCCGAAATCAATAGCTTACTACCTTTTTCTAAGATATACAAAAGTTTTGTGTAATATTTTTGAATATATTTAGGAAAAAAAATAAAATAAAATTTTACATTTTAAAAATTAAAAAAAAATATTTTACGAAAAAACAGAATTTTCTCTTTATTTTTTCCAAAAAACATTAAAAATAGTAAAATATATTTTATACAGAACTTCTATATATCATTATGTCCAGAAAGGTGCATAGAATTTAGTTGTGTAGTGCAAAAAAATGTTACATGTATCACATTTGGGGTTTTTTGGTCAAATACCAAAAAATCGAGAGTAACGGAGAGAAAATTTTCACAGAAATCAGTACATAAACCATATAAAAGATTTTTTTTCCATTTTTTTGAAGAATTCCTAGAGATTTGTTATATATTTGTGGATAAAAGTTGCTAAAAAAAAATCAATTTTTAAAATTTTCATTAGACATGGGTCATTTATGATAAAAATCTACCTTCACAATAGCCTAGACGTTGAGGTTAGGGCTGTGAAAAAAAACCAAAAATATGAAATATCACTAATAAATACACTCTACAAACATTGACACATTTATTATAAGTTGTATATACATTTATATATTATGTATATACATATTATAATAAATAAATGGTTTCTTGAAACTAAAAGTTCCAAAAGCAAATCTAGAACTAGGCCTGACTAGTACTAGATTTGGCTAGACTAGGCCGAAAATATGAATTATCACTTATAACTACACTCACAAACATTGACACATTTATTTTTAAGTTGTATAAACAAATTATAATAAAAAAATCACTTCATGAAACTTATATTCACTATAAAAACACAAAGCTATTACACTTTGAAATTTCCACGTCGGCAAAAATCTTGCGAGATCGAAGTAACAAATTTGAGGTTATTCTACGTTTTATAAAGTACCACAGCCTTTGTATTTTTCCTTGTACAGATGTGTTTCAAATACAAGGTTAAACATTGAAACCTCCTCTTTACAGTTATATCAAAAACGACAAGATTGTATAAAAATAAAGATCGGATTCTTCAAGACTGTCTAGACACTGAATATCGCAAACCGGTCTGAAAGTTCAGAGGATCATTTCCTAGAATGGATATAACTCGTAAACTATATAACTTAGGATGATTTCGTCTTCATAGTTCGAAAGAGGAAGAAAAATACTATATAATATTGTCAACTTGTAACATTTGGACAAGTTTTACCATTTCGAAAAAATATATGAACATATAGGTGATATTTTCTATATAAAACTCGCCGCGAGAAACTGTCGCAATCTAGCGCTAACAAGGTAAACTTCAGTCTAGTCGCATTTCTTTACTACCCGCTACATAAAATTTTCTAAACTTGGTTATGAAAGAATGAAAGATTACCTTTTCAATGGTATAGAATACATTTCGATAATATAATATCTACTAGGATAAAAGTTGAATTGCAAAAAATGTAATTTTTAGCGTGTAAAATAGTGTTAAAATTCTTGATTTGGTTTAATTTTTATATAATAAAAACTATACTAGTTGGAAACATTTGAAAGACGGTTTTGTAGAGAAAGACGCGATCTATCAAGCAGTGTTAGGTTATATTTGACTGACAGTAATTTGGAAATAAGAAAAATAGGCAAACGAGACGAATGTTTTGTTTAAAACTTGTTAACGTAAAACTTTGACGTTTCACATCAAAAATATGCGAATTTCACTAATTTTTGGAATATTATTTATAACGTTTAGTGGTATTTTTTTTTTGCATGATATGCATCTACGGAACATTAGCATAAGACGGTATTTTATTTATTGCGATGGGACAATTTTAAGTGGGCGTAACGTTGAATGGCAAAATACGTGGTTTTTAGTTGGTGAAGTGAGCCAATACTAATGCCGCGACCCGGTCGCAGTTCCACCAGGTCGAGGGTTAACTATGAACTGGAGAGGATGCTTACACAAAAACTCGATCTTAACTTCTAAAATATAATATTACAGACATCATAATTATATAGTATTTGAAATTACAGTAGAACCCCTCTTAATCGGTCTAGTCGGGACTGACACCCGGGCCGGTTGCCCGTTTGACCGGTTAATCCGAGGCTCCCGTGAAAAATCGGTTTTCGTTCAAAGAAAGCTCATTTAATCAGGTAGCACTAAGAATTATGCAATAAAGATGTTATTGCAACTCATTTTATTGTACATAAATGTATCGTATATATTATGTTATGTATATTATACATCAAACATGAAAAAATTAAACACTACAAAGCTTTTTTACAGTTTCCCCCCTGTCAAGTCTTTTGACACATTTAACTGCGTCTCAAATGAAACCAACACAAGCTTCCAAGAAAAAGAAATGTTATATTTTTCATAATGTAGGCTATACTAAATTGATTCGTGGAAATAAAGCGGCCCATCAAACGTTTTTGTCTGTGTATGTCTGCTATACCGACGGGTGCCAATGCCGCGGTGTTTTTATGCCGCCGACAATGGGATACGCTATCGCCAAAGTCGTTTGATTCGCCGCTGGTTTGGTGCCGCCGACAATGCGATACTGTTATCGACAGTCGTTTGACTCGCCGCTGCTTTGGTGCCGCGGTGTTTTTACGTCGCCGACAATGGGATACCGCTATCGACAAAGTCGTTTGATATCGCCGCCACTTTGGTACCGCGGTGTTTTTACGTTGCCAACATTGGGATACCGCTATCGACAAAGTCGTTTGATATCGCCGCCGCTTTGGTGTTTCAATTACAATTTATTTTCGGAAACTCTCATCCAACCAGTACACTACGATATAGGCCGGTTAATCCGAGGACCGGTTAATCCGAGGCTGGTTAACAGAGGTTCTACTGTATAATAAATTAATGATATTTGATTGTTGTACTAATATAATTTATGTTGAAATATTGTATCAACAAATAATCCAGAACGCATAGCATACAAAATAAATCTCAATTTTAATAATCTGTTACTGTTCTAAAAAAAGTAACTATAATAAAAACGTTTATTCATTGCAAGAATAACAATAAAAAGAGAGTTAGATCATATTACTACTAGTTACTATAATATAGATGGCTTCCTGTATAATATTGCATTTAGTAGTATTAGTAATATTAATAGATAATACGAGAAAAAGATTACAAGTACAAGAAATTTAAAAAACTTATATATATTACATAAATTATTTTGTTGCATTGTTAATAAGTTGGTAGTACTTCGTTATAAATTTTAATTTATTGAAATTAGAACAAAGATTATCATCTCGTTAGTCCTTTAACAAAAATAATTTTTGGCAGATTTTATTATTTTGTACTAACAACCATGTAATAATCGGGTATTTTTTAAAGTCAAGGCTTACTTGAGTCACATTAGATAGAATGGAAAAATAGGTTTAAAAATAATAATAAAACAGTTGTAGAGACGAAATTTCCAACTGGTAAAAAAATTAGCCACGGTTACAGAGGTTTGAAAAAAGAATGTCTAAAATTGCTGTTTTTCATTAATAATAAAAAATACTTCCTCAATCAAAAATTGTTTTACAGAATTAAAATACCTAAAATTTCCTTCTGTATATTAAAAAATAACATTTTGAATTTAAAAAATCATAAAGTTTTTTTCAAGATTAAACTCCAAAAACTGCAATTTAGAACATATATGGTAAACAGCTAATTATTAATTTTAAAAATATATAGTAATAATAATAAGCATTTTTCTAGTACCCGTACTGACTTGAGAAAAAAAAAACCTTTGCAGTTACCAGCAATTTTTTATTAAAGTTGGAGAAATTTAAAAAAAAAAATAATTCTATCATAACACAGCCAAGTTAGATAGTAAAAATATATTATTTATGCTAAAGACCGTAGGTACTTGGTGGTATTCCATTTTAAATAAAATTAAAACAACAAATTTTTTTAGTAACAACCACAATATTTTAATAGAAACTTGCCGACCATGGTTTCGCTAGTTAAAGCATTGTCAAGGACTTATACAAGAATCAAGTCCTTGTATAAGTCCTTGACAATGCTTTAACTAGCGAAACCATGGTCGGCAAGTTTCTATTAAAATATTGTGGTTGTTACTAAAAAAATTTGTTGTTTTAATTTTATGTAAAAATATATCTTACACAATATCTTACAGAGAAATCAAATGCAGTGTAGTACGGGCATATTTCCATTTTGGAAATTGTAGGTAAATAAATGTAAAAAGTAGAGCACCGGGAAAAGCTTCATTGTGCTGAACAAGATGGAGAATATCAAAATACTATAAAACCTTAAGAAAAGACCCTAGATAAATACAGCATACTTCAAAGACTGTTTAGGATAGTTGATAGAGAGAAAGAGGGATGTGGGAGGGGAGGGAAAGTGACATTTTTCACATGCAGTGTTTAATATAATGATAGCAACAGCTTGGAGTCTTTAATTTTGTCTTAGGACAAGTCTCATTTTGTATTTAACAAATAAATCAACATTTTAAAATAAATATTGATAACATTATTTTTTTACTATATTTCAAGTTGGTCCATATCTCACATAAATAGTTTTTACTGTCGTGTTTTAAGAAAAACTGGTTAATTTTGTAGCATAGTGGGATCTGTAAAAAAGGTTAAATATTACGGGGAAAATCACAAGAATATCAGATCATACAAAGAAAATAGACTGTGGCGAGAAGAAAACACCATTATCTACAAGACAAAGCAGTTCGCCGAAAAATAGTGACAGCTAACTTTAGCTAAGTGCCAACCAAAATTATTGACAATTAAAAACTAATGTGATACTTTATGCTGTTAAAGTATTTTTTATTATTGTTCTTAACAATTTTACAAGTATATTTTTGTAAAGTATAAAGTAAATAAAAAACATACTATAAAGAAATTAGAAATATAATTTGTAACATGGCTAATGAAAAGTAACTAATGTTTTTTTTCTCTACTAAATTTTTTTTTTAGGAAAGTAATCAGCTAAAACCACATCCATGCAGCATAACACGAGCCGAGTGGAATAGTTCTAACAGTATGGAGGAGGGGAGGGATTATGTAGCATAGTGGGGTTCAAACGGAAACTAAAAAAATAGAAAAAGGAATTAACATAATTTAATAAATTAGTAATAATTGAGTAAACTCATAAAAAGCTCTGTTTGCAGATTTAAAACGAGAATCACGTGGTGTACAGAAAGAGACACGAGATGTGAGAGCAAGTTAAGCGTCAATTCTCTCCTAGTGCCGCTACAAGTTGATCACTCGTGACAGCCATGGTTTTCCTCCTTTTCCAAAATTTATAATATTTTTTTCCTTAAATGAGGGGTTGTAGGTTTTTCTTCTCGGCAAATTTGAATTTAAATAAATCTAAACATATTATGTAAAATCATTTTATTCCTTTTTTTCTATAAAGCAATAATGACCGAGAGGTGTTTCGCCTTTAAACAACAAGGTGAAAAACATCAAAAAATGAGGGGATACAAGAGCCTGGAGTTCCAGCATACGAGCTGTCAGTTCTTATGAATAGAAAAAAAATCACATTACAGTATTATCTTGGTTTTCATCATCACTCACTTAAAACAAAAGTCCATAGCACAATATCCTGTGAGAGCCTAGGCCTGTTGTATGTTTAGCCCATCACTGTTGTTCTAGCCTTCTCAACCAGAGTTCCCTACTAATTTCGTAAGCTATATGATATTTGACATCAGTAAAAACATCTTAAAAAATTTTGGGTTTAGGCTTAAATAAGAATGTATTATTGTGGAGTAATACTGTTAAGTTTAGTACTAGTATTGAATCTACAATTGTTTAGAATATTGACTTTAATTTCTTGTGTAATAATCATCTTAAAAAGAAATACGGTACTATATTTTGTTCGAAAATGCACTTGTGTGTTGTGAAATTTGAAAACAAAATTTGACAAAAAAAATATATTCATAGTGATGCTAGATTAGATAAAACTTGTATGAATAATTTGTGCATCAAACTCTAGGAAGTTAGAAAACTGTAGAGTAACCAACATAGATACAGAATTTCTACGCTTTCGAAAAGGATTCAAAAGACTCTAGTTAGTTTTCTTAACCTACCGGATGAGGAGTTTTTTGACAACACTTCCATCCCTCCCGAATAAAGTAGTCAAGAGCTGGCGAGAGAGGAGTGCAGTATGGTTTTTTGAGGAAGGGCAAGCAAAAGTGTAAGTTGGCTTAAAATGTTTGTCGACAAGTTGCCAGTTTTCTTTATTGAAAAAAGAACACCTTGGTAAGAAGTGATGGCACCAGAAAATAAGAATACTTGTACCTAGTAAAGTTTGAGATAAAAAACTTTCTTAGGAAGATGAACTTAAAATGTGTGGTGGAAAGCGCATTGTAAAAGTTAACTTGTATGGTGCAACATATGACTTTCTAATTAAATTCATTAATAATAAAAAATAATGGTTATAGAGATCAAAGTCTTTTCTTTTAATTGTAATGTTTTATTTTAAGTAATAAGTTCTTCCTTCTTGTATAAAACATGAATAAATTGTCTGTTAGGGAAATAACAAGCAAAAGATAAAAGAATATGTACAACTATTTGTGAGATAACCTTATAATCCTCTGGTATAAAGTACCTGATAAAGGATGAACACAATAACCCTTTTTTTTTTTTCTTCTTCTAAAAAATTAAACTGTATGAATGATCCAAATTAATTGAATGAGTGATAATAATAAAATATCTTTTATAACACTTCCCAATTTTTCTCATGAAGCTGGGTCAAATCTGTAAAGTTTGAGCCCCCACATAGATTGAACCCAGAACTTCTCACTCATAAAACCAGAGCATTAACCACTAGACACCACCCAGGGGCTCTTTCATCATACATACTTACTTTTAAATTGGAGTAATTTCTTTTCCAAGGAACTCAATTTGTGCAGGGAATCTTGATGTAAAATAATTACTTAATTATATCATACTCGTATATAGCTATTTTTGTACACTTTTTTTATCTATGGACTAGACCAGTGATGGGCAAACTTTTTAAAAGGAGGGCCAGATGAAATTTAAAAATTTACAGGCGGGCCAAAAAAAAAAAAAAAATACAAGTTATAGGCCTAAACCTTTTTATTGTTTAATTTTACATCATACACAACTTATATACTAAAATGGTAAAAACTTCCAAACAAGTCACAAAAAATGATTAATCTTTAGAAGAGCATGAAGGCGTTTGAGACAGATGAAACTGTGACTGAGATTCTAAAAGTTGATCATAATCTGGTGGAAACTGAGATGAGCTGATTCGCAGTAGTGAAGCTAAATTATGGTCAGTCAATCGGTTTCTAACACTGTTTTTGCGAAGCTTCATAGTAGAAAACACCTGTTCACAGATGTAAGAAGAGGAATACATCGAAATTATCTTCTGAGCGTGAGATTTCAGGTTTGGAAAAGTTGTTTTTGACAGGGCCTTGTAGAACTCAATCTTCGAAACATTGAGAAATAGTTGTTTCAATTCAGTGTTACATTGCAACTCAATTAGTTCGAGCTGCAGTTCTGGTTTAACTGATTCACAATCCAAATTAAATGGCATGCTAAAAATCTCCAGGTCCTGTTCGATAACTTTGAAGTCTTGGAATCTATCTCTTCTTCACCGGTAATATGAATGGTAGAAGTGTGTGTGTGAATTATGTATATGTATGTGTATAGTTTTATTATTGTATTTCTATTTTTTTAGTGTTTTATGTTGATTTGAAATGGTTTGTCATAAAAGCCAAATCCTAGTTTTCTAAATGTAATTTGTGTGTGTATATGTGGGTTGGACTGGTCGGTCACATTGTTTCTCTCCCATCGAGCTATATTGTTAGAAATGTATAGAGTATTTCATCCCAAACAGGTTTTAACCTCGGGATGAAGTGACCCTTTGCTATTTTCTTGTAATACAGCAGGAAGTATTTTTTGTTATTATTATTATTAATAATATTATTGTTTATTATGTTATTATGAATTTTATTTTATATGTATTACATTTTATAATGTGAACAGTTGTCTATTTTATTATTAAGCATATAAGATTGTCAAATTTTTCCTGTTAAAATTATGTATGAAAGAGGGTCAAATAAATAAATTTTCATTTCATTTCATCTTCGATCATATTCTTCATGAAGGCATTTTACGTTTTTCTCATAGCTCTTAACTTTGTCTTCTGTAACTGCAATGGATACTCCTAAGAAAGTCTAAAAGAACTTCTTGGAGAAAATTTTGCGGGGAGATAGACAATACTAAATCAGTCTCCCGTATATACAAGGTTATTTCGAAGGGGTCGGTCTGCCCGACTGGTTCTCTAAAGAGCCGGGAGGGAGGACTGACAACCTCTGGATTAGAAACATTGAAAGTTTTGCTTCAAGCACACTTTCCAGATTGTAAACTTGCGGCTCATCTAGAGCCAGAGCAGAATCGGAGACACGTAAGAGCCTCACGAGCAGACTGGCAAATTGCTAGAAAAATCATAACGACCAATAAGGTCAAATGGGCGATACATAAATTCAGCCCATTTAAATCACCTGGAGAGGATGGAATATTTCCTGCCTTGTTACAAAAGGCTCCAGACTCTCTACACACTCTTCTATGCGAGGTGTTCAGAGCTAGTATGGCCCTAGGTCATGTGCCGTCTTACTGGACACTTAGCAGGGTAGTATTTATTCCGAAACCTGGCAAGGGTAATTACACAGACCCCAAGTCGTTTCGTCCAATCTGCTTATCATCCTTTCTATTGAAGACTATGGAGAGAGTGTTACAAGTTCACATACAAAATGAGGTAATATCAGTTAACCCCATTCATTGTAACCAATTCGCATATCAGTCAGGAAAATCCTGCGAAACAGCACTGCATCAGCTAGTTAGCAGGATCGAGGACTCGTTAGCGTCTAAAGAGGTGGCTCTTGGAGCATTTATTGATATTCAGGGCGCCTTTGATAACACGGCTTATAAGTCAATTGTTACTGCAGCTGAAACCCGAGGACTGGATATGACCACCTGCAATTGGCTTAGGTCATTGCTCAGTAGTAGAACCATCCGAGCAATCCAGTATGGCGAGGAACTTGATGTGTCCGCCATTAAAGGTACCCCTCAAGGTGGTATACTTTCTCCTCTACTGTGGAATATGGTAGTAGACTCCCTAATTACAAAATTAAATAATATGGGATATTACACGCAAAGTTACGCAGATGACATTGTCGTGATAATTAAAGGTAAACATACTAACATAATATCAGACCTAATGAACACAGCTCTGAGGACAATTCATAACTGGTGCAGGGATGAGGGCCTGGCCGTAAACCCGGAAAAGGCCATCATAGTACCCTTTACAAGGAGACTCAAACTAGATAACATTGATATCAGTCTAGGAGGAACACGTTTGCGCCTATCAGAAGAGGTCAAATATCTAGGGGTGATACTGGATAAAAGACTTACTTGGAACAAACACGTAGAACATAGTATCCAAAAAGCAACGAAATCTTTAATGAGTTGTAAACGCCTTTTGGGAAAAAACTGGGGACTTCGTCCAGCCATGATTAAATGGCTATATGAAGCAGTGGTTAAACCACAACTTCAGTATGGATCGCTGGTGTGGTGGACAAAAGCTCTCCAAACCGTTACAACTAACAGGCTAATGAGTATACAAAGGTTGGCCTGTCTATGCATCTCAGGAGCTTTCAGAAGCACACCTACTACAGCTCTTGAAACTCTCTTGGGAATAGACCCGATTAACTTCAGCATCATAGCAGAAGCAAGTCTGGCAGCATACAGAGTACATTGCTCTGGAATGTGGAGAGATAGCCGGTGGCCTAAGGGGCATGGCACAATCCGCACTTTTAAATCTTACGATTCAATTCTAACTATGAGACAAGATTATATGATTAATAAAATCTCATGGACACAGCCCTTTAATATGTGTATTCCACACGAGGAGGACATGATAGAAGGAATAGTGGCTACAGCTAAGAGCTTAGAATTCTACACTGATGGCTCTCGCACCGCCCAAGGAGTCGGAGCAGGAATCTTCAGTAAATCACCTAGGGTGGAAATAAGCATTGCCCTAGGTAGATATGCAACGGTATTTCAGGCCGAAGTTTATGCCATACTTGGTTGCGCACAACTGTGTCTAGAAAGAGGATATGACGACGAACATATCACAATCAGATCTGACAGTCAGGCCGCTTTAAAGGCTATTTGTTCACACGAATTCAACTCCAAATTAGTGTGGGATTGTAATCAAGCTCTAGTCCAACTCTCGACCCGAAACCAGGTAAGCCTATTCTGGATACCTGGACACAGAGGTTATGAGGGAAATGAGAAAGCTGATGAACTGGCTAAGTTGGGAGCACAGACTCCATTCATCGGACCAGAACCTGCTTGTGGTATCAGTAAATCTGTCGCAAGAACCACTCTGAGACGATGGGTCAAACAGGAAACTCTCAACCGCTGGAGAGAGGCCTCTAGAGGAAAACTCTACGGGTCGCTGTACAATCCGAATCAGAAACTCTCTAGGTATGTAATATCATTGAATAGAAACAACCTAAGGAAAGTCTTAAGCTTCATGACTGGTCATGGAGCTTTCAGGGAACACTTAAACACCATGGGTCTAACTCAAGGCAGGACAACCTGTAGACTGTGTAACCAATATAAAGACACAGCAGAACACATACTTTTGTATTGTGAAGCTCTGGAGAGGAGAAGACTACAGATTTTCGGCCTCACAGGCATACCTACAAAGGAAGACGACTTAGCTGCACAAGTTCTAAGACTCACGAAGGATTTAGAACTAAAGTGGATTGTCTAGGATAAGGAAGCGCACAAAAAGTCTTAAATGGCTGAAGTGCCTAGTAACTTCCAACATAATAAAAAAAATAAAAAAAAAAAAAACTGCAATGGATTTTAACCTTGGAAAATGAGTGAAGTCTTTCTTGAGTAGTTGTTTAGAAAATAGATTTAACTGCAGTTTGAAACCCCTGATATGACCCCAAGTATCATGAATCAATTGATTTCTTCCCTGGAGTTTAAGGTTCAATTTATTGATGTGGCTAAAAATATCTGTAAAAAATGCAAAGTCTGAAAGCCATAACATATCTTTCAAATGATCACACTCGTCCATTCCTTTTTCTTCCATAAAAGAGATAATTTCGTCTTTTAGATCCCAAACTCGTTCAAAAACCCACCCTGCACTGAGCCACCTTACTTTGGTGTAGTAAAATACGTCAGAATATTCTGACTGCAATGAGTAAAGAAACTCTTGAAATTGCCTATGGTTGAGTGCTCGCGAACGAATGCTATTAACAATTTTAATAACATCATCAAGCACATGTTTCATTTCTAGAGCAGATTTACACAGAGTTTCTTGATGGATGATACAATGAAGAAACACCACTTCGTTCCCAGGAAATGATTCATTAAATTTGCCTACAAAACCAGATTTTGCCCCTGTCATATTTGGTGCTCCGTCAGTAGTAATGTTACAAATAGTGGTCAGAGGTACTTTCAAAGATGTGATAGTTTCTTGAAATTCTTCAAAAATGTCTGATCCTTTTGTCGTTCCCTTTAATGAACGCATGGAGGCTAATTCTTCAGTAACACCAAAGTTGTCATCTATACCTCTTATAAATATCAGTAACTGAGCTGTGTCAGTTATGTCGGTGCTTTCATCCAACGCAAAAGAACAGAATTTAAACGTGCTTATCTTTGATTCTAGTTGTGTTACAAACTGCTTGTTAATAGCTTCAATTCTAGACGTAATTGTTTTTCGGGACAAACTTACTGCTTCAAAATCCCTTGTTTTTTCAGGACACAAAATATCACTTACTTGAAGTAAACAAGTTTTTACAAATTCGCCATCAGAAAATGTTTTGTTACTTTTAGCAATATTGTATGCTACAACATAGCTGGCATGTGTAGCAAGCTTTTGAGAGCTGTTCTGCTTTTTAAAAATATTTTGCTGACCTAATATTTGCTTACGTAGAGCTCCTGATTTTTGCTTCCGTTCTTCTTCAGTCATCTTTTCATAAGTGGCGTTGTTATGTTTTGTCATGAAATGTCGAGAGAGGTTAAATTCCTTGAATACGGCTACAGCTTCATTGCAAATTAGGCACACAGGTTTATCCTTAATAGGTGTAAAAAAGTATTTCCAAGTCCACTCATCTTTAAAAACACGACATTCTGAATCAACTTTACGTTTTTTAGTTGCCATTGTACCGGTCAAAAAGCACACTACCGACAAACTCAACTATATAAATACAAGTCAGACTAAGAGTTGCAGAGGTGATGTGGCCTACGTGACTGTCTGAACTACACTGACCTTGAGAACAGCCGACGGACAAAACAATATTGCTAGCGCCGATTCATCCCGAACTTGACCGAGCAACACCGAACGATCTACAGGACAGGCCACACGCATCGCACTAAATCGCCATACTACCGATATACATACATTTTCTACGGAAAGAGGCTTCCGTTAACTATTATAGCTGCACAAAAAAAATTATCACTTCCTATGTGCAATTAATTTTAGGGGTTAATCAAAATCGTGTCGCGGGCCGGATCAGACTAGCCCGAGAGCCGCACTTGGCCCGCGGGCCGTACTTTGCCCATGACTGGACTAGACCATTACATATTCATATAGTCGTTTTCCTGTTTTAGGTTGAATATGCTAGTCTTTGGGTCTAAAATTATGTTAATTAATAATTAAGAATTAACTTCTTAAAGATATTCAGTGTGGTGATCCTGTTGTTATCTGTTAACTATGACACAATTGAAGACTACATTTCCCTATTCCAAACGGAGACAAAACAAAGACACGTGAGGATGCCAATCGGTGCTACAACTTATAAAAGTGAAATAAAATATAACTATTTTTTCATAGCTGAAAAATGTCCGTACAATTCACGCTTTTTTCATGTTCACATTAAATTCCTGTACCCTGATTTTCCAGGAAATTCTGGCGGCTGTACATCCTGCAAACAACAGTTCGCTAGTTGGCAGTAAACAATTGAAAATGAACCATGGTCACAGTCTTTGATGTATTTAAATAGAGCCTAAACTTGTGCTTTGCTTTTGCCATAAACATGTCTTCACCATAAATCTTATTTGATTAACACTAGTGTGTTGTAGTAGACTGTTATTACTACAGTACGTAAATTGTACATGTTTTATGTTGTTTTTTTTATCAAGCAATTTTTTTTACATTGCACTAATTGAAGTATTTATAAAAACGAATAATACGTTACTTTACCAAATGCCTGTATAAAACTACTGGTGACAATAAGGTTACAAGTTTGTTGCTTTTGGCTTTGTAAGAGACAACAGTTAGATCTTCGTGAAATAAGAGCATGCTACTGCTTACTTGACGATTTTTGTACTTTTGGTCTGTTAAGTCTTTTGGTAGTTCCCTCTTGTTCTTCTTTATTGTGCCAACAGTTGTTAGGTGACATTCATTCAGAAGATGTTCTGATAATGGCACACTCGTGAACCAATTATCCATGGTCACGTTGCGGTTCCTACCTGAAATTGTTCTACCAACTAATTTTTCAACGAAAAAATCGGCTGCAGGTTTATGTGCAGGAACTGTTCCCTTTCCTAAGTAAGGAAGAGCATTTAGCATATACTTAGTGCTATTGTCACACATGACGATTTTCATTCCGTACTTGTTTGGTTTATTCGGAATGTACATACGGAATGGACATTTACCCCTAAACCCAACCATTTGTTCATCAATTGTTACATATGAGCTTGGTTTATTATGTGTCTTACAATTTTCCACAAACACATCCCATATTTCTGATATAGCCGCCAGCTTGTTGTCAATTTTCCGCTGTTCCCTGGTAGTTTTGTTGTCAAATTTTATGTGTTACACACAGTAGCTAACTACTAGCGACACACCAAAATAATGTGTTAAAGTTTTCTTTGACTACTAGCACTACGTAAAGTTTACGTGCTGTAAAAAGAATAACCGGAAAAGTCGAGACTGAACGAACGGAAACCACTACTACAACCACGCCATCTCAAGGGTAACTGGCTGCTGAAAGCACTGCTCGTCAGGCTTTGGGCTGGTATGGAGGGGAGGGCGGGGATGAAACTAAATGTCGTCACCACACGTCACAATTACATACGCTAGTGTTCTGGGGTTAAAATTGAGCTTTTAATAACAGTGGCCAAGGTTCATTTTTGTTTTTTGCCAATTATTTTACCCGTAACATTTTTACTTGGGATTTTGCACAAAGATTTTGATCACTAATGTTCATATTTCACTAAAATTTGTACACAACCTGTAGAGGCAATTTTGAGAAATTATGCCTTTTATAACACCCCTAGGGATAATTTTTAGTTTTTACCAATAACTTATGAACTGGCATTTTTGGAGAGAAAGTAATCAATAAATATGTTCTGTTCTACATAAGCTAACCTGAGATGGCATCGCTTGTGTATGTGCAAAAAAAAAGTAACTTCTTATTGAATCTAAGGTATATATATTCATTTATTATAACAAAATATTTATGCATCTACAAACTAGTAGAACAAACTGAACGTTTACTTACATAAGAAGTTACTCCTTAATTCGAGTCTGTTTTTTTAAGGCTCCAAGTAATAACATAGGAAGGAGTCTTATAGATCCAGCATGAAATTTCGAAGAGAAACAAAATAAATTATACACCATTTTTAGGCAAATTATGAGTGGGTAATGTAAAAAATTAAAGTGAAATTAAAATATATATATATTTGTATTTGTTCTTACATGAATAAAATATGCTTATTTTCAACATAACCTTTTCTATTTCTATGCACTTAGTCAATCTTTCAACAAGTTTTTGAATTCCTACATAAAAGAAACTTTTGGAATTGGTGTTTAGGCAATTTTAAACTGTTTATATGACCTCTTCATCAAAACAAAATTAGTTCCCTCACACTCTTCTTTCTATGAGCAAAAATATACTTTGAGCAAGATCTACCTGTATGGTAGGTTGGTCCAAAAAATAACTGAGATTTTTTTAACACAACGGATTGTCTTGTTGGCCATATGAGGTCGAACATTATAGTGAAGAAAAATCATACCTTTTAAAAGTTTACCACACCTTTTGAGTTTGATTTTGTCCTCAGTGAAGTGTAGCTCATAGTAGGTGTCACTATTTTGGACCTTCTATATCCTACAATGTATCATCATTACTTTTCCAACAGATATATGAGTTTCATTTTTTTAATTTCCTACAGAAGATGAAGGATATTTCCACTAAACTTTTTTGCTTGCACTCGGAACTTCCTTAGCCAATAAAAATTGGCCCTTCCATACCCTAGAATATAAATCATTATTTTCCCAGCAGATATGTGAGTTTTAAATTTCCTATAGGAGATTAATGATATTTCCAGACTAAACCTTGTAGCTTGCTCTCAGGTTCAAAGTGATAAACCTATATCTCATATACATTTATTAGCTCGATTCAGAAACGAGTTTCCTTTATCTTCAAAATGTTTCAAAAGTTTCTACCATTACAAATGATTACCTTTGTAGATGTTGGTCATTTGACAATGAATCCAGCGAGCACAGGCTTTTCACAGTTTGAAAAATCGTGGGTGATTGAAAGTACCGAGCCATGGCTTACATTCAACTTCATCAACATTAATAAGTTGATTATTGAGAATCATTTGTTCAACTGCTTCAATTTTATCATTATTTTCTACAATGAAAAATACCTTTCTACTGTTCACACAAAGAAATATTTCCCCCAGCAACCAATCCATTCATATTCTTGCTTCCACTTAAACAACTCTCTCTGTAGTGCTGCTACACTGCATGAATAACTTCTGCTGGTTTCATCTTTACAGAATTAAGAAAACGTATGACTGCACATTTCTACCTTGGTGCAATTGAACAAAATAGCATTCATTTTAAGTTAAATTTTAAACATAACCTCAAACTGCTAACCATGAAGTAATAATTTCAATGACAGATGATATGATTTAAACAGAACAATCACTGTTCCGTGACATCCGATTAAGAGGGGAAAAGATATTTTCCTATTTCTTACTTTCCTTCAGTTTCAGTAGTAATAGTTGCAAATTTTAAGAATCACTTGAAAAAATTAGCCCACAAATCAATGATTTTCTCAAACGGTATTATCTTATTTGTTGTATTTGTATTTGACATTTGTAGTGGTATTATTTTCACTTGTAGGTGGGCTGAATGTTCGACTCGGCTAACATCATGTGTGTTAAATTTAGATGGTGGTGTCCAAATAAGTATAGTTTTTATTAATATTACAATCAATTGAGAAGAATAAAAACTTTTACCATTCACATGATAAAGTTCACCCCCCCCCCTACTCTCTCTCACACACACACACACACACACACACACACACACACACACACACACACACACACACACACACACACACACACAATGTTTGCATCTAATTCACAACAAACCTAAGTACAAAATTTAAAATATATCTTACTTTTTATGGAAATCCAGTAAAACAGTATGTTCATGAACTTCTTGGACAAAACCTTCATACCGAAACTCACTGTGATTCTGCATTCTGACATGGACAACGTCACCTCTAAGAACTGACGGTCTCTTCTCAGCTAAACCTGGAACCTTAACACAAACATTTTCTATCACTTTATAATCCAGACAAAGTCAACGTTAAAATGATTCTGTATGAGATAGCTATTCACAAAATTTAAAAATATTTTATTTTAGTGAGGCTATTTGTTTTATTTTGAACCGTGATGATAAATTTTGTTTGAAAAATGTCCTTACGTTTTAATTAAATACTGATAATGATGATTGATGTTATGAAATAAATGTTTATATTTAATAAATTAACCCTTTCGCTGCGTATTAGTTTTTCTGTAGTGTTTATACATTTGCAATTATAGGCCAAATTTGTTTTTATTAAATAATTTAATTTTTTAATTTATTTCTGATGAATTACTATATAGAGCATCAAATTCTAATAAGGTTTAGTAAATATTTAATAAATTTTCTGTTTTATAAAAATGATTTATTGTTTTTTAACCAAAATTATGAAAAAAATACTATAACATAATGGAAATTTTGTATACCTAAAACAAATTGTATGGAGCTGAAATTAATGGTTAGTACAGCAAAAACAGTAATTTATTGCATAAATAGATTTATGGTATATTATCTAAATCTATTTCTGGACCTAAAGACACATGACTTCCCAAATAATAATGCCATCATTGATGTGTTGGTTAGTAATCAATCACAGACGTACTAGGCCTACTTAGATCTGGGCAAGTTTCATTATTTTCAACTTCTAATTCCCTATCATCTGATACATAATCAATATTTTCATTTGAAAATTCAAACTCTGAATCTGAGTCTTCATTATTGTTATTTAAATACGATTCAATTTCATCATCCCAAAGAAACGTAGACTTTTGAAGGTTATATAGCCTAAACAACGTGCATTTTTAGTCAATTATACTTACAAATACTAATTAAAATATAACATATATACGCATAAAAATAACTAAATAACTTGTTATTTAAATTCACACACTATAATTAACTTATTCACAGGAAAACATAAATAAAATGCCTAAAAACAGAAACTCGTATACTAAATAACGCACATATTCAACTGTCAGATGTAAACATAGACACAAGACTTGGTTCATGTTGTCACCACTAGAGTTCAGAAGCATCCAGACACTAAAACTGTATATTTTTATCCACTAGAGACTATTGTCGATTAATGCATTGAAAGATAAAGTTTTTTCTGTTGACATGGACTAAAGTCGATTTACGCACTAACCAAAATTTCTTATTTTTTTAAAACACAAACAAAATAAAATTTTACAATTTATTACTTATTTTACAGTTTAAAAAATATGTTTTAACCATTTATTAAAAAAAATAAATCTTGCTCCCTGGGGTAAGAAATTTGAAAAAAATTGTTGCTCATCAAAGGGTTAAAAGAAATATTACAGGGCTGTAAAAGGACCCTGCAACGACTTATGAAAGATAGAATTTTAACGACAAAAATATTTTAATTATAAAACACAAAATATTACACAGCTTTTATCATGAAGCTAGGTTCAAATAAAATACCTGGGCTCGAACATTCCTAGCCAAGAAAATTGGGTATTGTACTGGTTCTACTACAATGTGAAGCACTTTCATGGAATATTTGGCAAAACCGACAGATTGCATATTTATTCTAATTCAATCTCCTGGAGGACCAGTTAATGATATTACAGGAATTATATTATATTCTAACCTAACAAATTTTAAAATTAAATATTGTCCAAAACAAATAACTCCAGTCAAACATTCACAACACATGTTCTATAAAATCCAGGGCATGTAATCATAAAGCTTTGTCTGTTCATATAAGTTTGACCACGGTTAAATTTAAACAAATTATTCTTGAAAAAATACCAAAGTGTTACCATTGTCATAATGTGTTTAATTAAATTAAACAAGGCTACCAGAATTTAACATATCTTGATGAAACCGGCCATATCACTTTTAAATTTAATGAGTTAATTATATCAAAATTAACCTTTTTTATTAATTTTCTCAAATCTGTTGACGGAGAAATAATAACTAATATAAAATTAAGAAATGAAACCTTTGGTATTTAGAAGTATAGGTTTACAGAAAATCGAGCCTAATTTCTAAAATTAATAATTAAAATATCTTATAGCTTATTGACATTGGGTACCCACACTGTTTCAGATAATTTAAAATAATATTTCGGATCAGTTAAACCCAGACCGTTTATCAGATTTGGTTCTGAAAAATCAGGTAGGTACTCATCAGCCTGATATTGGATAACTTTAGTATGTTATGAACACTCATAAAATTACCTCTAACTTATAGAGTCCTCCTCGCGTAATGTCCAATACCTCTCCATTTTGGCCATACTTTAACATTTCATACTCTGCCTGAAGTTCTTCTAAGTGTAGCAGTAATGAAAAGCGTTTGGCATAATTTTCTAACGTCAAGGTACTTTTTAACAGAGCCCTAAAAATTATAAAAAATATATATTTAATTGAAATATTATTATACAAATCCATACATCATATTTAATGTTTATCAAAATACTAGTTGTTACTCTTATTCTTTTTATATTGGTGATGTTGTTTGATCATAAAATTTACAATTGTAATGTAATACTTTCAATCAGGAAATTTATCTAGGAAGTCTATAAAAGAACTCTAGGGAGACGGACAAAAAGTGATTTTACGACAAATATAATACAGGGTCTTTTAAAACTTTAAATGGTTGTGGTTTCATTATTTGTTGTCCAATGCCAAAGAAAAACTTTTTATTGTATACACATATAATTTGTAAGCAAAGGACATCTCCAACCAATAAATATTAAACAAATAATCAAAAGTAATAATGTATGTAAATAAAACTGAATTAGAATTAAGGCTAAACAACAAGACAAAATAAGTATATAAAAGTGAACTTTTAATAAATAACTTTAAGTCAAAAAATAAATTAGTGCATTTAAGTAAAGGATAATCGAAAAATTCAAAAAGTGTGCCAGTGCTTTTAAATAAGAAACAGGTGGACCATCTAGATTGTGTGTTGATGGCAAATGAAAATTAAAGTGAACTTGTAAAATAATTACAGATTAAGAAGTTGGTCGAACTGGCAGAAAGAGGTGTGGCTTAGTGTGCTTATATCCCATATCCATAAAAGGACAGAAGAAGGTTCTAGAAGCTTGAAAGTTTAAGTAAAGGGGCCAAGAAAAGATTTAGTTAGCTAGTAGAAGTAGAAGAAGCTTGGGTAGAGACGCTTAAGTTATCAAGTGAATATGTAAAGGTTTAATAAAAGTTTTTTAAAGTAAGAACAGCACGAATAGTGAGAAATAATGAGTTGTTTGCAACAAATAAAGTACCTACATTGAAACTGAGATGACTGTAAATAAAAACAATAATAAATTCGAGTAGAGATATGTTTCGTGGCAGGAACAGCAAATATGTAAATATTTTAATTTTAAAACACTTAGGTTAACGAATGACTCTTCATAATGATTAGATTATTAGTTTTAAAAAAAAATTGTTCAATTTAGTTTTAGTAAATTTAAAGTTGTTATGTTTCTTTTTCGAATTATCAATCATAAAAAATGTGCTTGTAAACTTTTAATGAGAGCACCTTTTCTTCCAATATCGCTCGCTATCGTATGGTATGCAAATACATGTAAGTGAAGGGCATGAACTCAAAAATTAAAGTTAGAGTCTAAAGATATGGATTTCCTACTTTTACCACCGAAAAGAATGGTTCCAATTAGCATTAAAATCATACATACCATTTTTGTACGTGAAAAAATACATGATATCGCTGAAAACTTTCAGAAAATGTGTAAAATATGTTGAAAATTCTGGTTTTCGTATTACCTATGCAAACAAATATATTGTTATTTTGTTGAAAGGCCAAAGACGTCTCGGTCTTGATCATAAAAAAGAAGAAAAAAATATAAAAAGACTCCTAGCCCTCGAATACTTTAATGGCAACAAGGTCGGAAGAAAACAAGAGAAACTAGATAGGAAAGATGAAAGATCTAACCCAAGACTACATGAAAAAATATATATATATCCAGCTAAGCCCCTCAGGATTTCCATGCCCGTCTTCATTATAAGAAGTGAGCCTCTGAGGGGGGGGGGGTTCAAGTTACAGGCTTACAAAGAAAGAAAAAGATGTTGTGTTATACTAGCCATTCAATGGAACATAAACTATCAATCTGATATATTATCAAGAGGTTACTTAATTTACAGTTAAATGAAATGGTATACAGAAAGAACTGAAAAACTATATTATAAATTACAGAAAACAATAGTTAGAAAAAAAAACATAATAAGAAAGTTCTGAATAAAAACAATTAAATTGATGGCACAAGAAAGATCGTAGAGCAACAAAGAAGTGGATGGGATAAATTTATTTTAACAGGATATGAAACACATCAAATAATTTTTTTTAAAGAAATATGATATGAAGGTAAGCAATACATTTTGAAGAAAATTACAGTTACAACAAAAATGGAATTTATTAAATAGAATGTGGATGTAAAGTACATAACCCAAACCTTAGGAAGGACGTAAACTTAGGATATGATTTAGGGGACACATTAGATCGTATAAATATGAAATGAGAAATTAAAATTTTGCATCGTATCTGTTAGAAGAACAGATACCAAAGGAAATAATAGATTCTAAGAAATTATTATATTACAGCAAGGGCAAAGTGTAAATATATGGAAAAATATACACATATACAAACTAAACTAGCAGACGTTAAGACAATCTTAGGAATAATGTACTCAAATTAATGTTATATTTTAATTTATAAAATTTAATGCAAAATCCCAGAGTTAATTTAACCCTGTACTATCGTAATCACATCATGCTAAAGCAATATTTTCTTCGATACTTGTCTCGCACTAGACCTCTCAGGACTTTTCTTTAGATCTCCAATGCATGGGTCTATAAAGAAATAATAGAATTATAGATAAGTAACTAGGAAAACATACAAGTTTCTAATTAGAGGAGATCCATTTATCTGTAACATAAAGAGGCTGTTGCGATATTACAATAATTCTCAACCTCTGAATATTGTTGCCTTTTTGAGTTAGTAAGAATGACGATTTATTCCTTGAAACGTCATCTTGTTGCAATAAAACTGCTGTTCAAGAAATACAAATGTTTCTTCATTTACAAACTTAGCAAAATATGTTACTCAAAATCTTTTTGAGTGATATCAAGTTATCATAACAGTGATGAAAGTTTATTTTCAATTAATTTTCTTAATTAATAGTTCGACAATTGTTTGCAGTTATTAACATTTTGATAGTAAATATTTTGAGAAATTCTGTGTACATGACGGTGCTAAAATATATTATATGGTGTTGAAAATTAAACGAAAGCAGTGTTTTAGTAGATCAAATATTTCAAAATCAGTCAAAACAACTTTAATCAAATGTTGGTAAAAAGTTGTAAGCATGGGACATCCTCCAACCAATAATAAATTATAAATATAAATAGTAAATATAAGGATGTTGATATGTATTTTAATAAGAAACTGTCATTTAAATTTTAAGATTACTCAAAAGACAATGAACTACGAATACAGTGTATAAAAATTTGAACTCAAAATGTGCGTGTTAATCGAATAAACGATACCCCTCTAACATTAATTCATCACGTGATATGTATCCCATGATGCTTTACGTTAGCGTTACCTGCAAGCAAGAAGAACGCTTGGCTTCACCAGTCTAATAAGAGAAGTCAGCAGAGAAAGACACAAGTCTTGCGTTAGCTATGGAGCGGTTTAAGTAATTACATCTTAAGAAGAAGTGTTGTAAAGTGACTTTAAGGCAATGGTGGTGAAGTAATTGTGTTTACAAGTATTACGTGAGTAAATATGAACAAATATCTACATAATCACATGAGTAATCTAAATTAAAAAACGTTTTATTTGATCTAACGTTTTATTTATTTAATCTAAATTAAAAACAGTTGTTGAGAACTTTGTATATTTTTAATATTACAAAACATGATAGATTAAGACCTAAATTTATATTAATTAACTTCAGTTGTAAAAGTTATCAATTCATATGTTTGTAATTTACAAATCGTAAGCAATTAGAAAGAAAGGTTTCAATTAACACAAACATGGCTGGCTAGTTTCATTGTGTGTAAACCACTGTCCCGTGCCACATCAAAGCAACCGGTAAGTACAGATCAGAGACTGAACCTTGACCTTTCATTTATAGTAGAATCACTTTTAAAATAGAATAATTAAAGACAGAATAAATTGCAAAAAGAAAGTAGACTCATATGCTTGCAGGATGGCGTCCAAGATGACACTTATCCTATAATTAAGTTGTTTTATTGTTTCTTCCAAATTGCCCCTAGTGTTTTGCATAACTTAAAATAAATTCAAGTTGTAAGTAAGCCGGAGCAACTTACAAAGTGAAGAATTATGGGTCTGACAAATGAGTTAAAATAAAATTATGGTTTACACAAGTAATTGGGAAAATAAAATTAACCTGATAGTGTTAAGAGTTCTTTCTAAATTTACTTTTTTTCTAAGTTATTCGTGAACTATAACATTATTGGTTTGAGTCAACCTTTGGGCTAATTTTGTGAGATTCAAATGTCTAAAACAGGATTCATTTTCAATTTTTGAAACAAGAATTTTTGGGAAGATGACGCGATCGAAATGTTTTACTTAATTCCTTTGAGACTAGATTTAAGAAAAAATTAGTGAAAATCATTCAATGAAGTTTTGATTTTTATCAAAATTTTGTTTTTTAGTCAGATGGCCCTAAATTTTAAATTATATAAAGAGTGAAAAAACTGCTCACATTCCAAATATAATAAAAAACAGTCCACTCATTTGTATACTGTATGCGATTCATATAAGGTGCTGCATGAATAAACACAGACAGACATCGTTTAAAAAAATTGGGAGCCAAGACATCATACCAGATTTAACTCAACATCAATCCTGTACAGACGATCAACAGATCAGTCAACTTACAAGTTTTCATTCCATTCGCTCCTTTCTTCAGCTGGAAGCTGTTGTTTGTTACAAATGACTTTCATCACTAAGTACTTCAGTCTTGGGGGGATTTTGTACTCCTTTGGAGGAACTCTCCTACTGGAACGACGCTTTTCCTTCCTGTAAACAAAAATACCAAACATTTTATAAAAGAATTATAATTTTAACAAGTACTTGGTTTTTTTAAATTTGTATAAGAAATTTATGATAATGAGCCTGCTCAAATCAACTAATCTTATTCAGGATTTTTGACAAAGTGTGGAAACAATCAGGTGCCTCAACCCTCCCCTGCTTACAGTTCAGATTTTGCTCCCTGTAATTTCTGACTTTTCCCAAAGCTAAACTCATCTTTGAAAGAGAAGAATTTCAGATCATCAGTGCAGTTTAGGAAAACACAACATATCCGCTAATAACAAATGCAAAAGAAGACCGTTTTCAAAAAGGGGAAGAAACATTGAGATTAAGTGTGTGAAGTCCAAATAGGACTAAGGCACTATTTTGTTTACAGTAAATGACTGAATACTTTCTGGACAGACCTTATATATCTCTAACAAGAACTTATATATATAAGGTAGTTGGTTACATACTGAAAAATGTAACGCCGTCAAACGGAGGGAGTAGAGGCTATATCAATATTAAGCTGATACACAAATTTCTTTTGGTGTTTTTTGTATATCCGCTTGTTTTATCCAACCTGCTATATACAAGCAATGGCTGGCCTTTTGTGGAACACATGGGAGTGTAATCACTTGTTTTATTTCTTTGATTAGTTATCAGCTGCAGATTGATGGCCTATCTTATTTTAAAAAAAATTAAGTTTTATTAACTTCAAACCTTACATTAAAAAGGCTTTATTTACTTTTTCACCATGAAAATGAAAAGTCCAAAATAACACATATATAATAAGGTTATATCAAGTCGTTGATACTAATACATGCTTCTAAATATTGCTGAATAAAGATAGTTAATCTATTTACTGATTTTAAAATGATTGACTCTACTTTGCTTTTGTAAAACCCATACTCATATATTTAAATTCAAAATATAGAGTGCCAACATGTGATTGAGCACTTACACTATTTTTTTTTTTTTAATAAAGTTAATCCCGGGACATGAATTCCTTGGAAGAATGTAATTAAGTTAAAAAACAGTCGTGATATCATTTATTATCAGATTTAGAATAGAAAAAATACTTAATACAGTAGAACCCCTCTTAACCGGTCTAGTCGGGACTGACACCCGGGCCGGTTGCCCGTTTGACCGGTTAATCCGAGGCTCCTGTGAAAAATCGGTTTTCGTTAAAAAAAAAAGCTTATTTAATTAGGTAGCACTAAAATTTATGCAATAAAGATGTTATTGCAACTCATTTTATTGTACATAAATGTATTGTATATATTATGTTATGTATATTATACATCAAACATGAAAAAATTAAACACTACAAAGCTTTTTTACAGATTCCCCCCTGTCAAGTCTTTTGACACATTTAACCGCGTCTCAAACGAAACCAACACACACTTCCAAGAAAACTGAAAAGAAATGTTATATTTTCCATAATGTAGGCTATACTAAATTGATTCGTGGAAAAAAAGCGGCCCATCAAACGTTTTTGTCTGTGTATGTCTGCTATACCGACGGGTGCCAATGCCGCGGTGTTTTTATGCCGCCGACAATGGGATACGCTATCGCCAAAGTCGTTTGACTCGCCGCTGCTTTGGTGCCGCCGACAATGCGATACCGATATCGACAAAGTCGTTTGACTCGCCGCTGCTTTGGTGCCGCGGTGTTTTTACGTCGCCGACAATGGGGTACCGTTATCGACAAAGTCGTTTGATATCGCCGCCGCTTTGGTGTTTCAATTACAATTTATTTTCGGAAATTCTCATCCAAACAGTACACTACGATATAGGCCGGTTAATCCGAGGACCGGTTAATCCGAGGCCGGTTAACAGAGGTTCTACTGTATTAACAACATTAATCCAACCTGAAATACATATTCATAAAATAAAACTGAATCAAAATGTTCATAAAATTCAATGAAATTAACATTCATGTCCCTTTTTATTTTAAGATTCATTTTCACTTTCACTTCCACTTCCACTTCACTTCACTTTAGATCATTTTATTTTGAACCACTTCACATTTGCAAGAAAGGAGAATATATGGATGCCTTAGAAAAATACGAAATTTAAAAGGCCTTTAACGCTCCATGTTTGAGGTTATTTTAGTTTGAATACTGAACATAGATATTCTCTTAGAATGACACCTTGTGTTATTATTTTAAGATTTCAAAATAATCGTCTCCCAACCATGTGATAATCTGCCTTAACGGACTGCATCGATTGGAGTTTTCTTTAGAAATGTCTTTTACCTCGTCTTTTTAAAAGGAGTAAATTTCCTACTTTTTCTATCAACTAGTTGACTTAACACATCATTTGGATTTGAAAGGTTCTAGAAGGTTTTTACGTTAGCCAACAGAAACAATATAAAGTGTTTGGTTTGAACAGTGTTGTCAGATTTCTTTTCTATGATTCAAACTAACAGTGTTGTCAGATTGACTATATTATTCATTTTATATTTAAGCTCTTAAACATAAAATGTTCTCATAATTAGACACATGTTCCAAACCATTTTATATAGAAATAATCTATTATGTGTGTATTACTTTGACTATCTCACAACTTGTTCTATATTAAGTCCAATATTCAGTCAAATTCAAGTTCAATCCAAAGTCCAATATTTCACTGATAAGCCAATATAATAGCAGATAAACTGCTAATATTTCTCCATTACTGACATCATAATCAGCATTTATCAGACAATTTCTATTTATTATTTTAAACTAACATCCTTGATTTTGGTGGCGCAAAAATGTGAAACATTCAGAGCACCTCCGGTTTATTGCTCCTGCGAAACAAAACGGTACTTGTATCATAGTATCATACCAAGTGGATTTACTGGATTCACTGGAAACAAGATAACATAATTTTTTGTTCTTTTTTTTGCGGTATAAGGGAGACTGCTTGTTGTGGGATAAGTTTATATCCACGTAATCATTTATATATAATCTTGTCAGCTCACTTTCTAGAGATTAGGTGTTGTTCATCACTAAGCTAACTTATCTACATTACTAAAAAAACACCTCTTAATCCTAAACATACATCAACCTTTATAATTATCTGAAATTATTTAAATAATATGGTCAGGAACCATACAATTTGGTACGGATATATCGAGTGACTTAAAAGTATTAATACTCAAAGATTTTTTTTTTTTGCGAAAATATATACACCAATGCAACTCTAGATGTATATAGACCTTATTATAGTTCACAACACTCTGACACATTTAACTGTCACATTTCACTACTAGTGAACATCCTGCAGAGGAAGTCTTCAATATAAGCATAGGTCAAGTAATACCTCATTTTAAAGGTCGTTGTTAATTGAACTCATTCCTGCAAACCCGACCACAAAAGGTCAACTCAATCAGAAATGGCAGCTCCTCAAAGCTTGTTTTCCTTCAGTGTAAATAACAAGGCAAATAATGGTTAATATCGTATAGATATTTTTTACTCCTTTGTGGTAGTAATTTTATTGAAAAAAATAGAAACATTTCATTTACTAGGGCTTCCATGGTTTGTAGCTTTTGTTTAATAATGTTAATGGGTAATGGTTAATCAAGTAAGAGAAATAGCTGGGGTTTTCCAATGCCCTTTGTGTTTAGTCTAATGTTGTCAAAGGAGAAAGTCAAGCTTAGCTGATAGCTCCTGTTTGGCTGTATGTTATCATAACAGAGTTATTGTCATTTTATTGAGGTAATTTTTTAGGTTCGGTAAGTTCTTCCATGCAATGGTAGTGTCACGTATAGAGATGGAGTGAATAACAATTTTGATGATGAGAGGATATAGGGACAGAATTTGTTCATACGATAAGGTAACCTATATGTTTATATGTTTCATTGTTTAACACTTTGAAGCCTAACTCTCTAACGCGCTGCTTTCCTACTGTGCCTGGGGGTTTTGGACATGTTTTTAAAAAATTGTGGTATTTGTTAAATTTATCATATATGACTTATTATATACCATTTTAAACCTAAAGAAATTACCTTTTTAAATATATATATATATATATATATACACATGTAAATAGATATTTTACTCACAGTCAACACTCCTTAGTCTTGAAAAAGGGTAAAATACACACACAAACAAAAATAGCTACACAGCACTTCACTAAACATAATTGGCCTTTGAATGATACAGTTTGAAACATTCCGGTACACAAAGGGGTACTGAACATTCTGGGCACCACCATAACTCAAAAAGTATTTAGTATTCAAGAAAAACAACAAACAAACATAACGAATCTTGATTACTCAGTCACTAACTTTGAACTAAACAAACGTCTGCTACGTTCCTTGTAGACGTGTTACGTTGCCTAGCATCAGCTTTATAATATTTATATTTAGTCCATACCAACAGCACAGACTATTCGAAAATTAAAGACATGCAAAGATAAATAACCAATTAGCTAAGCAAAAATGCCGAAACCCGATTATATGCCGACATCGCGATCGTATAGAATTATTTAGCGCAGCCCGATGTATACTCGGGCTTCGGCGGCGAGCGCTGTCGCGACTGCCCGACCTATACTCGGGCTTAGGCTTCAAAGTGTTAATGATACTCACCCCAATAAACCCCCTATTAAAAATAATAATTAAAAAAAAAAAAAAAATTTTAACAGTTGGATATATGGTAAGACGTTTAACTGGTTCTGTAAAATATCGTGAATGATCTGGAAGGACAAAATCAGAAACAAATGAAGAAGAGTCCATTGAAACACTTCAGACTTTTTTGTTGAAACCCCTCACTATTAAGAAATGTAGCACAATATGTGGGCAATAGTAGTAAAGATTCTGTCCATAAAATATTGTACGAAAACAACAAATATCATCCATTTAAGATCCAACTACACCAAAGAACTAAATGAGGACGATAAAGACCGGAGGATCCAATACTGTGATGTAATAATGAACAATAATTGTCTTCAAGATGCAAACTTTCCAACACTTGTTCTGTTTAGTGATGATACAAATTTTCTTCTCAATGTTACAGTAAACAGACACAATTGACGTTTTTGATCTCTAGAATATCCTAGGTGGATGATAGACCAGGTGGATGGAGCCCCTCTTCATTATGGTGTACATGTAAGAAAACTATTAGACAACACCTTTCCCAAAAGATGGATCAGTAGAAGAGACCATATTGAATGGCCAACAAGTTCACCGGATCTTTCACCCTTAAATTACTTTTTTGGGAGAGTTCTGAAGGTCTATGCTACAAAACTAGCTAACATTGAACAACTATAGCAACGAATAGTGGAAGAGGTACACCAGATAACAGAAGAAATAATTGGAAATGTTATAAATGGTTATTATCAGCTTTATACCGCACATTGTCAAGGTGTACAAGGACAGCACTTTGAGCATCTTCTCTAAAATACATCCAAGGTATGTCTCTTACTTTTCAAATTTACCACGGTAGTTAACTATGAAAATGAACTATCAATTAAATATTATTTCAACTGCTTACTCTTTGCTTTAACAATGTGACTTAGGGAGAACCCTTTGTTTTCTGCATAAGTTCATTCAACAAAGCAATGAATCAAATGCTAAGGGTCTCATTCCATTTTCTTGTATTCATTGTTAAGGTACTGGGCATTTCTCGTGTGTCAGGACTACAACAATTTCGCTCGGAAAAAACAAACTTTGGGAAGGACATTTCTGATTGAATTGTCTTTTTGAGGTCGGGTTTGAGACAATGTGTTCTATTAACAAAGACCTTTAAAATGGGGTACAAATCGACCTATCCTTACATTAAAGATTTTCATGATTTCCTCTGCAGAACGTTCCCCAGTAGTGAAATGTGACAGTTAAATGTATCAGTGTTGTGAACCATAGTAAGGTAAAACATTTAGAATTGCATTGTTATATGCATTTTCGCAAAGAAAATATGGAGTATTAATACTTTTAGGACACTTGGTATATCCCCCAACCTGAACTACTATATATATATAATTTTTTGTATATATAAAATAAAAATGGCAAGTATTTTTTTCTATCATCATCAAGACATCATTTCTCAAAACTCTTTCAGCAATACTATTTATTTCTAAGTCAACTTAATTTATCTGTTCTTAGCTTAATTTTAGGACATTATTTAAATATTTTTATCCATTTAAAAATATCAATACTCATTATTATTATAACAATGGTAATAATAATTCTAATAATGTCCTGAAATAAATTATTAATTATATTGTTTTATTTATTTTTTATTAACTAAACCGCAAACTAATACTTTGACCAGCCAGGTCATTGACCCTCTCACTCCCACTGGTACACTTCTTACTTGCTGATTTATGTGTCATTCTGATCACTTTCCTATCAAATAAAACAATGGAATCTTCTAACATACAACAGTTATTTTAAAGCCTTACTCAATTCAAACTAAAACCTATTGTATGTCGGCTTGTCACATTATCCCTTTAATGTTGTCTGTAATGTTCTACTACCGAAACCCATTCAGCCTCCCTTAACCATCGCCTAAGTAGTTGGCCTATGATAAAGCTTCAATTGGTTAATATTACAAGATCCATACGTTTTTAGATCTGTAATTACATGAGGTTTTTCTAATAATTTAATTTCAATGATCTCAAGTGGACTAGAATACAATAAAAATAATGTTTTAATTGTTTGATCAATAGCTGGTAATTGATAGTGTATTTTGTTCAAAACTAAATCACCTATTTTGTTATTAATCAGCGTGATTTGTCGATCGTGTTGTTGTTTACATTGTTGTGCCTTTATATATAATAGTTAGGAAGCTAAAATTAATATTTGTTCTAAAGTCATGTTAGTATAAGGTGGAAAAATAATAATAATTTCAATTATGCGAAAATGTTTTTTTCCCTGAAGATAAGTTCATGTAGGGTAAAACCAGTGGACTCGTGTAATCGGCCCATCATGTATGTTGTTGATGACAATATGTACGGAACATTCTATGTAGTTCTCTCATTACCCTTTTCACCATGTTACTTTCCGGATAGTATACACTTGTGTGTTAACACCAATTCCTTCCCACACTAATTAATCGTACCATTGGCTACTTGTAAATTGCAAACCATTATCAGATAAATTATTATTGGTTTCACTACACTATTTACATAATCGACAGTCATTTCTCTTGACAAAACATTAGCAATCGCCTTTTTAACCTTATATAATTTAACATATTTCAAAAATGTATCTAATACTAGAAACAAATAACAAAAACTGTCTTAACCTTAGGTAGCGGTCAATATAAATCAACAGCAACTAAACTTAATGGTTCTACATTAACCATTAATCCTATCTGTTTCTTATTAATTAGTTTTGCTTTTTGGCAAAATGCACAACTTTTTAGTATTATTCTAATTCTTTTTTCCATTGGGCTGAAAATTAAATTTTCTTTTAATAATTTTATAACATTTTAAAGGTCCTATGTGCCCATATCGAAAATGACAATTCCAAACGATTTTTTCAACTATTTTTTTAGGAATACAAACTTTTCAAACTTCACTATAGATTATATATAATGGTACTATTATAATTAATAAATACCCACACTACAAACTACCCAAACCATTAAAAAAAATAATAAAATGTAACCACCATCACAAGTAAACTGATGTAATTAGAATAGTATATTAACAACAAATTGTGTAAACTAGGCCTAACCTACAAATAGGCTAGATGAAATAATTGGACTCTAAGATATGTAATGTGAATCAATCGTTTTAATAGAACCATTTCCAAAAGCATTATTTTCAGTAATCAGTAAGTTTTACTTATACATTCATCCAAAAATGAGCAAACACATTAGAATAATGTATCCCTACAAAAATTGTAAATTAGAAATACGATAAATATTAGATTTCCTAATTCCTAGAATATCTGTCTTAAAACAACAGCTGTTCATTTTATATGTAGGAAAACAGATTGCAAAGTACGTGGAGTAGTACAATAAACTATTTGAGTTTCATATTAATTTTCAATTAACGTAAAGTAAAGCCAATTTGTAACTAAAAACCTGATCTAGATATTTGAATATGTTTAAACAAACGAACTAATAAATCCAAAACGAGATATCAAATAGAAGGAGTGTACATTATATGCAAAGACACAGCCTGCACTTGGCAAGTGGAGAAATGAAATCAAGCCGGAAGACCACGTGATAATCAGCAGCCAATCACAACACGCTAATGGCGATCAAAAGGAATTTTAAAAGAAGACGAAGCCGCGAAAGGAAGCTTCCCGGCGTCTATACGGTAAAGTTGTGTTAAGCGTGGGTGAAATTTTTTTTAACATTTTTTTTAATAGAAAATAAAGTGTCAGTGGTTAAAGAACAGTGAAATCTGGTAATATAAAACTTATTTTAATATTAAATTAATAAAGAAACTGTGAACAATTAACACATTATGAGATAAATTCAAAAGAAACACTTCTATCTGGACAAGCCTAGCCTACAGCCAAAAATCTTAAATAAGAAATCACAATTTGTTCATCATAAAATTTTATGCAGAGTATTAATTTTTTTATAAAATGCGTATATATATAATAGACTATTTTAGAATAGCCAGCACGATAACCCCAAACCTGAGATACATTTATAATTAAATACTGAGCTAAGCCTAGGCAAATTAATAAAAACAATTAATTGTATGTGTTACTAACCAATATGTTTGAAAATCTAACCAACAAAATTTTAAAATGTAACAATGTCTTTTGATGAATATTTTTTTTTTATGATTGTAAATGAACATTAAATTATTAATTGATTATTAATAAATGATAAAATTGTACAATAAAATTAATGTGGAATCATTTATTTGTAAAGTTAATTGCTCATAAAGCTAACCAAATAAGTTCTCTCATTCTATATCAGATAAACTAATAAATTAATTATTAATATATTTATAATATTTTTTTTTTGATTTATAACACCAATTAATTTTTTGGTTGTTATATATATTTCTCTGAAATAAACATGCACTGTATATTTTATAAAAATCTTCTACCGATTTTTATATTTCTGATTTCTTGAATAATTTTTCCTAATCGGACATCTGCTTCCTGATATTGCCTAATCTTTTTGAAATTCCATATTTTTATAAGGCTTAATAAACATTTTATACGTTGTATTTTGATTTACAATTTCATCTTTTATTACACAAGTTAGAGAGAGTGTATCGGCCACAATATTTTTCGTCTCTTCTACATATTCTACTATATATATAATTTTACATATTCTTGTAAAATTAACATCCATTGTATTAATCATCCTTGTGTTAATTTACTATTCCTAAAATTTGAGAGAACTTGATGGTCTGATATAATAATTACAGGATAAACCAAAATATAAGTTCTAAATTTTTGGTAACCAAAAATAATGCTCAAGATTTACTTTTCTGTCACACTGTAATTACGTTCGGAACCAATTATATTAATAAGCTTGCAAAAGTTATAACTTGGTCTTTGCCTTCTTCACTTAATTGGCATAATTCCTCACCCAGTTGTTATCTGATGTGTCAGTGGCTATATAAAATGCTTTATTGAAGTTGAGATGCTTTTATATAATTGTTTTAAAAAATTCCCCTTTTATTTTTCAAAAATGTCTTGTTTATTTTGCCCCCATTTCCAGATCTTTTTATTTCCTAATATGTGTGCCAATTTACCTGTTATTTTTTTGAATATTTTCCCCTAAATTTTCAATAATAGTTACATAGTCTAAAAAACTCCTTGTAATTCGTTTAAAGTCTTTGGTCGTGGAAATGTTAATATCGATTCGATTTTCTTAGACTCGGTACTGATTCATTGTTCTGAAATAATGCCCTAAAAAATAACTATTCTTTAAAAAAATCAGATTTCTTCAATTCAGTGATATTATATTCTTGCAATTTGTTTAATAGTTGGTCTAAATGTTTGCAATGAGTGTCAAAATCTTTGAAGCAATAAATCATCATTGTCACTTTTATGACAATGGCTAACATTTAGGACAAACATGGTAACACCATTTTAGTATTTAGGCCAAACGGTAATCACGTAAACTGAAAATTCTGTCTATTGAAACAAAAATGCCACATATTCCCTAGTATCTGGATCTGCCAATAAAAACTACTCAGATCTAATAATTATCCCCTTAAATTTTTGAAAAATGGTCTCTATCATCAATAGTGATTATCAGTCAGGAATTATGATTTTGTATATCCACCGTGCGTCTAGGCATAACAGTACTGACTGGGCTGTTTTATGACCAACTAATGAGTAGAAAAAAATGTGTTTGACTTTTCTTTGATCCTTTTTCTCTAGATTCAGTCATTTCTTCTTGATTCACACCTCGCTTCGCATAAGGCACGGGGTGTGATTTCTTTAAAAATATTGATTTATCACAAACAACTTACATCAAAAATAATTTATTAAACTTGGTTCATCACAAAAAAATTTCAATTTTCATTTAATATTTTAATTGTTTTAAATTTTCTTCTTTTATGATATTCCCATTCACGACTAATTCACATTAGGTTAAGCTTAACTTGTCCATCAACTAGCAGTAAATCTCCAATATATTTTCCAACTGTTTTCTTTAAAAAAATCAACACCCAAAATTATTACAATTTTTAAACTACTTACAACTAAAAATTCTACATTAATGTACTACAACGGAAATTCGTTATAAGGGATTATATTTTGATCAAAATAGAGAAAAATCAAAATTTAATCCTAATACAAGGTTTGGCTGAATTGTAACCAACTTTGCTGCTCAGGGCGACCTGGTGAAACTGACCTATGGCTAGGTCTAAAGTCAACTTTCGCCTACTCGTTTTGACAGTGAAATCGTATGTCTGAAGATTTTGAATAAAAAATTCATATTTGATGAATTATGCAAAATATGAAATAATAATGTTAAAGGATGTGCAATTGTAGTACAAATTGTACGCAATACAAATCTATTGCGGTTATTTCATATAAACTAACATGCGCTACAGCAAATTTAAATGAAGAATTTAAAAAATTAATCAAATTCAAAAAACCTTGGTATTTCTGTAATAAATAAAGAACTCTATGAATAAAAGATTCTTGCATAATTGTTGAAAAAAATCAATTTTAAAAAAGTTAGATGAAATGGTATAGTTTGAAACTTGAATAAAACGTAAATAAAAATAAATTTTTAAAATGTGTTGTATAACTTTAGTTAAAAGATTAAAGTTTAATAGGGAATTAAAGTAAAAAGTGAAAATTTGAATAAAATAGAAAGGCTATGGGTTTCACACCCTTGTGTGAAAACGAATAAAAATAAAATTTCAAAATTAATAAAACATGGTTAAAATCATATATGCTAAAGAATATCATATATCAGTAAATAATAAACCCCTAAACAAAAAGTGTGAAGTTGAGTGCAAAATTACGCAAGACAGGAAGGTCAGACAGTATCTTAGTTACGGCCAGTATATTTATTTCAGAAACACAACGAAATGGTGAAGTTTCAAAACTGTAAATCAAAAGGTGTAAAAATAAAAAATTGAAAATTACGTCGATCGTTGGGTAAGGAATTGCGGGAGAACGGGCGGGCCGACAAACATCACGGGAAACTCTCGCGAAAGCTGACGCGAAGGATTACAAAATGCAGAAAAAGTGAAAAACATCTCAGGAAAACTGTTAGAAGAGGTTAAAGAAAAGACAATAGAGATTTCTAAAGTAGCAAGTTTTGAGCTGCAGAGTTCCAAACTCCAGGACTTCGTGACATAGAGATAGGCGGAGCTATTGTACCAACAGACAGCTACAGTAACGAAAATGATTAATTAAATTAAAATAATTCAAACAAAGGATTAAAGGACTTGAACAATTGTTAATAACCCATAAATAAATATCTTAAGCACTAGAACTAAAAATAATGCAAAAGTAACATCATAAATAGGAAAATAAGGAATTATCGTATTATTCCTGAGGGAAAAAAATTGGTAATAGAATACGATAGTTTCAAGCTATAAATATAGCTGCTCGGGCTCTCGGGAGCCTCTCTCTCATAAATAATATTTACAAGAATGTAAGGGGTTACTATGCCCAACGTCTCTCTCATAAATGATTTTTACAAGGATATAAGGGGTTACTATGCCCAATGTCTCTCATAAATAATTTTTACAAGGATGTAAGGGGTTACTATGCTCGACGTCTCTCTCATAAATGATTTTTACAAGGATATAAGGGGTTACTATGCCCAATGTCTCTCATAAATAATTTTTACAAGGATGTAAGGGGTTACTATGCTCGACGTCTCTCTCATAAATGATTTTTACAAGGATATAAGGGGTTACTATGCCCAATGTCTCTCATAAATAATTTTTACAAGGATGTAAGGGGTTACTATGCTCGACGTCTCTCTCATAAATGATTTTTACAAGGATATAAGGGGTTACTATGCCCAATGTCTCTCATAAATAATTTTTACAAGGATGTAAGGGGTTACTATGCTCGACGTCTCTCTCATAAATAATTTTTACAAGGATGTAAGGGGTTACTATGCCCAACAGAACAGTGAATCTAACTAATTAAGAAGAATTTAATTGAAATTCATTATTAAAAATTGTGTTTGGAAAATGTTAGAGTCAGTGCTAAAAGAAAAATATTTAAATGAAAATAAAATCAAAAGTTTAGAAAGTGAAATGTGGAATTAGTGAGTCATCAGTGAGTTCCGTAAAAAGTGAGAAAATTTCAACATCCAGTGTTTAATGGGAATTAACATGTCACCGGAAACTTACTAAGGGATACATGGATCAATCTTAACGTAATCACAGCAACCAGACACCAGAGGAGTAAAACCCATCCAACCATACAGGAGCATAATAATTACCAGGATCTTCAAGACGGCGGTCAAGGTTTGAGAAACCATTATAATAATGTGAAAAGTTAAAATCTGTAATAGGTTTAAAATCCGCGGGTTAGTAAAGAGAGATAGGCTGTCTAAGTCATAAATTGTATTCAGTAAACTCATTTATAAAAGAAAAATAGATTTTCAAGACAAGAAAATAAATAATCATGTTTAATCTTAGTATAATTTATTTAATAAGAAGTGTTTATTAGATTGTGTGAAAAATAGGGGTATGTGAAGTCTTTGTAACAGCAAAGCGGAAAAGGCGCTTTCGGAAGTGAAAGATCTCGTGGTTTTGGATAGTCAGTATGAGTCCAGCGTCTGGAGAGACAAGGTGTGAAATAAGTCGAAGTTCAGCAGTTGAACTAGTAAAATGTGTTTTGTGCTTAGAGAAACTTTTCAAAATGTAATTGAAATGTATAAAAAACAAACTGTTTTAAATTAAATGATTACTATAATAAACATTTATTAGTGATCGGTAGTAGTTCATGAATTGACTTTTTAACTAAAAAGACAGAAAAGTGTTTAGTACGGACAACGTGTTGAATAAAGAGACAATAGACAATCTTGCATATAGTAATAAACACGGACGGATAATGAACAATCGTAAAGTGTAACATGGACTAATAATTTAATAGACATTCTTAACACTAACGTTTTAGTTCTACAATAAAAATGACTTCGAGGGACATAGCTCTCCAGGAACACCATCGTAAAAAAGGCCATGCGGTTTGGACAAAGAAATCGAGTGATGTGATTTAAGACAACGGACTGGTAACTCTGTATTATTTAATAATATATGTAAATTTCTAATCGTTAATTGTGTAAAATTTATCATATTTGATATTGTTGTGTTTTTTGTAAATTTAATACTTACAAAGAATAAATTTTTTTTATGTAAAAGAATACTAAATATCGATTGACATAATTTTTCTTTTAAAGTAATGTAGACTCAACATTAAGAAACAGATAAATTTAATCTGTTAAGTTCTATAAATAATTATTCAGTTGCAACTTAAAACTTAAAGTAAATTCAAGATTTTTTTGTTTAAATTTAAAACCTTCTTAAAAGGAAATAAAATATTTGAGATTAGGATGTATAATATAAGTTATTTACATGATATATTTCAATAATGATGTCTATGTACTGATATTTTATGTTTAATAAATCTTTATATTAATATTTCAGAGACAAGTATTTTCATTACATACCAAAATTTCACTGTGGAGTACACTTTTACAAGAACTTTCGACCCCAGAGATAATAAATTTAATAAATTCATTTTTTTTGATAAATAATGACTAAAAATAGTCTGGCGCCCAATAATTATTAAATAATAACAGTTAAATTCAATATTCATTAATTAAATAAATAAAGTAAGAACTCTTCAAGTTCAAATAATTTTTCTCTTTAAAGTAGCTTCATTTTTTGTAACCGACTTATTAGAATTATCACAATTCCTTTCTTATTAGGGCAAAGTTGGCCAAAAGTTAAAATTAAATTCAAAGTGTACTGATATTCCTGGGATAAAAAATTTAATATAATTTGATGAAAATTGTTTAGGCTAAGAAATTTAACATTTGTGTATGGATATTTTTTGTATTGTAAGTAATATAAGGAAAACATTTGAAAGATAAACCTAGACAACTGATTAGATGGTTAACTGAGAAATTAGTGTCCAGCGATTAAAGAAAACTAAATTCATAGATAACAGAGTAAAGTAAAACGTAAAATTTTCTTTTAAATTTAATTAATTGCCTATATGCTATAATAAATACAAATAAAATTAGTAAAATAATAAGTTTTGTCAGAGGAATGTTTTTATTTTGTTATAATTATATAAGTTAAAAATTTTGAGTTATTTTGTTTGTCAGCAAAAATTTGATTTTGTTTCTTTTATTAAAAATAAAATAAATGAGTGTTAATTTCTAAATATCGAAAACAAAGACTTATCTTTTATTATTATCCACACAGCCTTGTTTTATGCTTACAGGAAATATTACTATTTAAAAGGTAAGATATATTGTATTTAAGAAAAGTATTCTCAAGAACAAGCTCCCAAGGGATAAAAAAGATAAATAAAGTTAATTGTGTTCTCTCTGAGCAAAAGGGTTAAAGTAAATATAGTTACTGGAAGTATTATATAAAAAGGGGGGTACCGGCAGTTTGGGGTGACTTAAACTGTTGAAGGAGTTATACAATCCAGGCCAGATAAATTAAAGAAGCCTAAACTTCCAGTGGATTGGATAACTCATTTCTTTTCACGCGGAAATGGATCCTGAAAGAAAAAATTTCAGGATTTGAGACTAGTACGTATCTTAAAAGGGATAGGGGAAGCGTACAGTTTAACTCATAAAAAATTGTTGAGTTTTTTCATTGTAGTACATTACTTTACATCTTCAACCAAGATTCTTAGAATACTTATCCTGGATAGCCTGAAAAGCTCTTTTGGAATCAAAACACAAAAGGCAGTGACGGAAATCATATGGAACAGTATTAAGGCCCTTCTAAATAACAAAGAGTTCGACAGAAAATACACTATAAGACAAGAGTTATACATACATATAAGTTCAACCTGATTAGTACATATATCCACAACCTACTTTATTGTCCAATTTAAAACCATTTGTGAAAATAATTTCACTAGATGGGTATTTTATAAAGTATACATCAGAAGTGTTGTACTTGATGAACCTGAACAGCAAGAAATAAAAAATTGGCATAAATATAATAATGTTCTACAATGGAAATATCGTTGTATAGGAACTGTATTTGACCAATTTTGGAAAAAATTAGAATACAGTTTAACATGCAAGGATTTTGTACAGTAGAATCAAGCTTTGCTGTTTTGAACAAGTTTGTGGAAGTGGACTATGACATCGGTCTGACGTCACGATCCGTAAACCTGTTGAATCAGCGAGTTTCTGAGTTAGTCATTTTGAAATAAAAAATCAGTATTTGATGAATTTTGAAAATGTGAATTAAACGGTTTTTAGAATATGTAATGATACATGAATATGTAAGTTGTTCGCAATTCATATCTAATACTAATTGATGTAATAAAGACAAAGTAAGAAAGAGAAAAAATTTCAAAATTGGCCAAAAACCAAAAACTTTATTTTAATAAACTACATGGAAATCACTTTATTAAAAACTACATTATTTTGTTACTTATAAAAGTAAGACAAAAAAAAGTTTAATAAAGTAATTAATACAAAGATATTAAGATTTATAAAAGCAATGACAAATTGAGTAAAAAATAAAAAATTAATAGTTTTCACACCTTTTGTGGGAAAATGGAAAGAGATAAAGAATAAAAATTTCAGATTAATAAATAATAATAATTAAAGAAAAAGAAAATGTAAATCCTATGTCAAAATATTAAAGGAAATTTAGTAAAATTGCGAATGCAAAAAAAGTGAGAAAAAGTGTGAAAATCTACAGATGAGGAAATCGGAAAATTTTTCCTTTCGGCTAAACTTATACACATAATTCCACAAAACCACTGAGTTTCGTGAATTAGGAACAAACAAAGGTGTGAAAAGTAGGATTACAAAATTACGCAAAATTAGTATCAACGATATCAGAAGAATGGTAACACCTAGAATCACAAATCGAGATAGTCAGGAAAGCCACGGTCAAGACCAACAAGATGCAAGAATCAAAAATTAAAAATTACAGAAAATTAGCAAGGTATAAAAGTTTGAAATAAAACAAAAGGATTTCAGCCCAGTGTAAGTTTAATTTTGCAGGACCAGAAAGTGCAGGAAACTATGACGTCACGAGAAGCGGAGCCATGAAGCCAAGCAACAGTTAAAATATAAACTAATTAATTAAGAAGGGTTTAAAAGAGAAAAATATGCTAAGATTCAGAATAAATAGTACAACCCAGTGTAAGACGAAAAAAAAAAAAAAAAAAAAAAAACATTAATAAGGAAGAAAAAGCAAATATTGTAACTCAGCAAGAAGGGAAGAAAATTGGTATGAGAATACGATGTATTTTGGTTATAAATAGAGCCTCTCAGAGGACTCTCTTGTAATAATTTTTCAAAAGTGAAGATGACTTTACTTCACAACACTTTTCATCAGATTGTTAAATTAAATTTTTAAAGTAATGTCAGTAGAAAAGTACAATCAATTAAGTATTAGAGTCATATAGAAGGACAGATTTACGTCACATGTAAAGGGACGATAAAACCAGGACTGCCAAATTGGACTGGACCTAACCGTGCCAATGGACTGAAGGTGATAGTAGATTAACAACGCAGATCTACTCCACAACCAGAAAATTCCAGGAAAGTCAACAAGTCGGTCAAGGTTTGACATTTTTATAACATTTGATAAAACAGTGAGTTGCCACTATGTGCAATAAAAAATAATTTCAAATCCTTTATAGTTTTTGTTGTGAATAAATTGATATGTTATGTTTAATAATTATTTAATGTATGTGGAAATTTTAATTTTGTAGAAAAAGAATTGTTGAAAAGTCAAATTCTTAATCAAATTATGAAAAGTTTGAACTGTTTTAAATTTTGGTAAAATACAAACCTGCTCTTAATTTTAAGAATTTATTTGTTTAATACTAATATGGAAGATGAATTTATAAAAAATAATAAAAATTTTAAAAAAGTTGATGAAAAGATAATTGTGTTTAATAAATATCAATGAAAAGTTAATTTGTTGCAAAAAGTGATATATTTGTGCTTGCAATTGTTTTAATAATCCACACACTGGTTTACAACTACATCTAAGTGACTAATCGATTGTGATCGAGGAACTTTCTAAAGAACTTGGTCTTGGGAAAAGTAATTAAAAAGGAAAACATTCCTCGTGAGCTCCCTGAACTAAGGGAAAATTAATAATAATTACTGGAAGCGTTAAATAAAAGGGGGTACCAATAGTTTTGGCAAAACCTAAACTATTGAAGGGATTAAGAAGTTTAGGTAAAAATTGAAAAAGCCTAACTTTCAGTGAACCGTCTAAATCCACTAAATACTTTAGAAAATAAATCCTGAATGAATATTACAGGATTGAGGTAAGTAGGTTAATTAAAAATGAGAAAGCCTAGCTCAGTGTACAACAGAATAGCTGAGTTATTCCGTTGTAGTTCATTTAAATTTGAGATAAAAATTGTACCCAACAAGTAAAAAACGGATATGTGAATACACCTAACTTCTTGAAAGTTCCTTTCCAAGATCATCTTACTTATTTTTTCCCCCTTTTTTTCTTGTTACTTTTAATGTATGTAAAAAGATTATAAGTGTCAATTTCTATTTATAAAAAATGATTCATTAGTTACCTCTTAGGTTGATCATAGTGTATTATCGGTTCTTCCATTTCATTGGTTATGTTTGGAAGAAGTGGTTTGTAAGGACTCAAAGGTGCCAGCATTTCCATCAGCTCTGTTTGAGAACGGAATACCTGAATCATAATTCTAATATATTACAAACATTACATTCCTTGGGTGAATAACCCTTGATAAATTGAAATTTTAGAAGGCTCAAAATTTTCGACACATGAAATGATCTCAGTTTATTTTAACAATACTGAAAAGATAATCTTATCCAATTTTGATGAATCTTCCATAACATAAGATAGCCAAGACTTTTTTATTAAGAGATAACTAAAACAAAATTTACTTTTTTAGACTTTAACTTACAATAGTTATAAAGGATATCTAAATAAACAAAACAAAAACATTGTACAAACTTTTTTACTCACCCAGTCTCTCTCAAAACCAAATAAAATCCAACCAAAAAATGTCTGCTTGGTTTTTGTCAGTCAAAAAGTGAAAATGAAACTTGGATACTATCTTTGAAAAATGTTAATGTATTTAAATATAAATAAGACCTAAACCTGATCCGTTTGCGCCAATAACATCCTCACCATGAATTGTATTTAAATAAAATCATCAAGGAAAAAACTTCCCAACATATGAGCAAAATATGCCTATATACCAAGTTTAATTCAAATTAGTCCAAATGTTTGGGCTGTAAAGTACTGCACATGACAAACAGCATTCCAAAAACCTAGTTTTTTACCTCAAAACATATATAACAGCAAAAACTTACTTTTTTTACCAATTACATAACTTCCTCTATATCTGAAAGTGTAAAAAAACATGTAACACATAAATAATTTAGCAAACACATGTTTTATTAGGACAAAAAATTTATTTTAATAATATTAAAAGTAAAAAAACTAACATTTTTATCTAATTTTTAATAGATTAGAATCTGAATAAGCCAAAGTGGAAAATTTATTTAATTAACCTAAGTAATAAAATAAAAACCGAGCACTATGCCTCGGCTAAAACAAGAAAATGAAAGAAATAAAAACCTACCGATATAGTTATCTTATGAAATTACTCTTTTTATACCACCCTAGATTACTATAATCAAGCTAATAAGATGACAAGATGTCACAACAAAGTGATATTCTGCTCTAAAAAAAAATAGACAAACAATTTTAACAACTTAACACAACATAGCATTTAAGTGTTTGAAACAAGGAATCGTCCCAAAATACGTAAATGTCATGACAAAGACCAAATCTACAACAGCCAAAAAAGCTATTTCCTATAGCCCAGATAGTATGATTGAAAGAAGAAATTGGGCAACTTTATCGTAAGAAAGATTTGTTGAACACAAATATATATATATATATATATATATATATATATATATATATATATTTAATATAGGCTTAGAATTAATCCTGCATAAAATTGATATTTGGATAAAACCATTGATTTTAAGTAAACAACAAATATAAACAAAGAAACTAGACAAACTTCGCATAAACAAACAATCCTATAGAGAAGTTCTCAAATGTAAACACAAGTTTCACCCTAAACTGGTCAACAAAACCTCAATACAATTTGATCAAAATGAGATTGAATTATTGAATAAAGGTCTAAACACAACCTAGTCAACATAAGCCAACTGTAAAAACCGATACGCTATTAAATCGTGAAATAGATTCCACTAGAACAACAAAATTACGTGACATATGAAATTATCAGTAAGTTTAAGAAACAAAGTAGACATTCCAACACAACCTAAGTACCAAATTTAAATATAGACCAATTAGTAGTTAAAAACATCAAGAAAAAACTCAATAATACTAAAGCTATGATTACCAAAGCTAACAAAGGTAATGCTTTAGTCATAATCAACATAGAATATAACAACTAAGTTAAAGATTTTATTGTAACCAAGCTAAACTAATATAGTAAAAAATATGGGCATGTGAACATATTATTGATATTTAAGTTGTTATAATATTACAAACTTACCACTTCTTTTAAAATATATTTGAAGTTATCCCCTTCATTGTCTCCCCTGATTTTGAATACCAGGGGGATCAAATAGGCTCCTAGGCTTAAATCATTAACCCTCATGTCTATTTCAATCTGGCCCTCTGTTGACAAAAAAGTTAAATAAAACTTATTAATACTTTTACAATCACTTATTTTTAACTAATTGTAGGTAAAAAATTGTAGTTCACCCTAATTACACTGTAATTGCAGTATCTATAATCCTTCCTTATCCCTAGAACTGGCTATGTAAGCTTTTTTTCATATATTTTAATTATGAAAAATAGTAATATTATGTAAAACACAACTTGTTATATATCATTTTTCTCAGAAAGGTACACAGAAGATTTATCTATGAAATGAAAAAAAAGGTTAAATGTAAAGGTTTTGGAGTAAGTATGTTAGGAATCAAAAAATTAAGTGAAAATGCCACAGAAAAGCTTATACTATGTAAAAAAAATTAAAAAATTTCATGATTGCCAAAAATTTTGTAATGTAATTGTGAATAAATGTTGATAAAACCGACAATCATTTTATAAAATTTTCATATGAAGAAAACCTTCTTTTTTTCGTAAAAAGTAAAAATTAGCTAAAAAGTTAGAACTAATTTGAAAAAAATCACCAAAAATAGTAATATTATGCAAAACACAACTTGATATATATATCATTTTTCTCAGGAGGGTACATAGAATTTATGAATATAATGAAACAAATGTTAATGTAAAAATTTCGAAGTTAGTATGTTAGGAATCAAAAAATATGTGGAAAATAACAGAAAAGGCCACAGGAAAGCCTATTTATACCACAAAACAAATTAAAATATTATGCAAAATACAACTTGTTATATACCATTGTTTAAAGAAATATACGTAAAATTGAACTATGAATTTATACATTTTCGAGTAAAGCCATCAAGAATGTGAAAAATTGTCTTAACATCCAAAAATTGTAACCTAAAAATCACCAACAAACTAACATAAAAATTTATTTGGACTATTCAAACATTTACAATAGTTGTAGAGTATAGTTGTGAAGATAAATCCATATCAACGCATATCACAAAACATAATAAATAATTCACAATAAATTATAATCTAATAACCTATCAAAACAATGATTTACTTTCTCACTTAGCTGTAACTGGAGCCGCTTGGCGTCAGATTGCTTTGTTACACTCAAATGTAGGAACAAGGTCACTACATAAGTTTGTTGACGACTTTGCTTGTATTAGTCAAGTCCTAAATATTAGTTGGACAGGAAAATGGAATAAAACATTCGATAGATCTCAAATTCTACTTTCCAGTGCTATAAAGATCGTCAAAAAGTCAAACTAATCGAAATTTGAGATTTCGTACATGTATCAAAATGAAAACTGGATTAGTTACAACTTTGTAGAATATCTCAAAACTATGACAGCTACAATAATTTGGAATACGTAGTTCGAAAGAGAAAGAAAAATACTGTACAATATTGTCAACTTGAGGTATTTGGAATAATTACCACAAAAATTATATGATCAATGAGATCATATTTTGTTATATTGCGAAGAACCGTGAAGTTCGCCTCTCTAGCGGCAAAACACGCTAACTACATCAAATTCTTTTATTTTTTACATTTTATTCTTTTACATTTTGCTGTATAGAATTTCAATTACATGATTATGAAAAGTTGAAACATTACCTTTACAATGATATATAACACATTCCGATACAATAATAATTACTAGGCTCAAACTTGAATTGGGAAAAAAAGTGATTTTTAGGGTGAAGAAAACATGTTAAAATTCTTGATTTTTAATTTTTAAAGATTAAAAATTATAAAAGTTAGAAAGATTTGGAAAACACAAACCGAAAGATGAAGAATCCTTGTATAGAACAGTGTCACTGAAAATTTGTTAGACAGAAATATGGACTTGTGAAAATTAGACAAAGAATGATGTAAAATATACAAACTTCACCAATTAATTAAATATTATTTATAACCTTTTATGATATTTTGGTTACATGATTATGAAAGTTTGAAACATTAGCTTTACAACGGTATATTATTATTGCAGTAGGATGATTCTTAGTGGGCTAAATCTTGAATTGCAAAAAACATATGTTTTTGTGTCCATTAAAAACACAGCATGTCACTTATCACCACACATCTCAATGCAGTTTGTGGTAAATCAATATAAAATATATTGATTTTTTGTGAATAAAATGTTATATTTTTCGGAATCACCATGAATTTAAGTGTTAAATCAGCACTGTTTTTTACAAAAAGTACAAACTGTTATATGTTGTTTTATAGGGCCAATGCTATATTTTTTCCTCACAGTGAGACTGTATCAGAGTCGCCATATTTTTACGTAGTACCTGTAGTATTTTTCAAAGAAAAAACTAAAAGACAATTTTTTGCCCTTTATGATATTTTAATATAAATTTACTTGTGGATTTCATGCTCCATAAATATACTCCACAACAATATGCACAAATAAAGAAATACTTATGTCAATGAGTTTAGATCAATGAGTCATATTATATTTAGTGACTTTTAGTGGTTTTATATTTATTTTTGTATATATTAGTTTTAAAAAATGGATCCTTCCACCCCTGGAACATCAAGACAGGCCGGGGAGCAACCGATGAACATTGGTGAGTCTGATGACGAATTAGATGTAGATGACCCTATACAACGCGTAGTTGACGATGACTCAGATTTGGGTGTTGTTAGTGAGGAAGAACCTGATATTGGTATGGTGGCTCCTGTGTGGTCAATAACCACATCTGGAATGAGGCCCATTACTTTTATAAAACAAAGCGAGTTGTTAGTACCTATTCCGGGCGAAGGAAAGCCAATTGACTTTTTCCGTTTATTGTGTGATATTGTCATCCTTGAGAGGATATGTGGTTATTCTAATGAAAACACTCATGAAATTCACGGGAAACCAAGCCTTACCCTTAAATCCCGCATAAACGTGTGGAAAGACCTTACCGTAGAAGAGCTTCTCACATTTATAGCTTTAGTTTTTCATACAGGCTCCATACGAATGAACCGGTTAGTAGACTACTGGAAAATGGATTCGTTGTATCAAACGAATGCCTTTGCTAAATCCATGTCCAGGGAGAGATTTCAAAACATTTTTCGCTGTTTGTATTTACACAACCCCCACCACACAGGACCTAGCATGACTAAAATTCCAATGCTAGTGGACTATTTCAATTCAAAAATGTGAAGTGTCTACTATCCGGAACAAGAGCTCTCTTTAGATGAAGCCATGGTTCTCTGGCGAGGCAGACCATTTTTTCGACAGTATATAAAGGGAAAGCGACATAAATACGGCGTCAAACTGTATACACTGACAGAACACTCGGGATTTATTATCAAATTCCATATTTATGCTGGCTCATCAGATACTTTAGTTGGAGGAGAGGGGCACACAGTGAAAGTTGTAATGCACCTGTTGAAAGACCTGCTCAATAATGGTCATGCGGTCTTCATGGACAATTACTACAACAGCTTCACCTTGGCCGCAAAACTGTTGGCCCACAACACAAACTGCACAGGAATCCTAAGACCTGGCCGTAAGCTGACGCCACCAAATGTAAAATCAGCCGTGTTGCAGAAAGGCGATACAATCGCCAGATATGGCGAGAGCGTTATGATCAGCAAGTGGAAAGATAAGTGGGTGGTATCATACATTTCCACGCAATTTGAGAACACCATGGTAGATTTCACCAACAAGAGAAACGAAGTTTCACGGAAGCCACTGCCGATTATACAATACAACTCGTATATGAGTGGAGTGGACAGAGCCGACCAAATGCTCTCTTACTATCCCTGTGAACGGAAGACTGTACGCTGGTACAAGAAGATCGCAATTCATATCTTCCAAATGATCTTACTCAATGCCTACCATCTGCACAACAATTACAGCCGGAAAATGAAGCTATATGACTTTAGAAACGACTTCATACGAGCACTCCTGCCTCCACTCGAGACCCCGTGCGAGACTCCAGCCCAGAAAAGGTTGCGGCAAGGTGCACATAAGATAACTACTGTCACGGAACGGGACCATAGAAATAGAATCATCAGGAAGGCTTGCAGGCTGCAGGAAGGCTTGTTATATGGTAATTTAACAAAATATATACATAGGATAGGCATATTCATTGTTGGATAGGCATTTGTTTAGTTGGGGAGCCTCTGTGAAAAAAAATATGGCCTGGAAGAGGAAACTGCAGAGTATCTGATCTTTGAATGTGATTACTTCAATTAACCCTCCAACCGCTAAAAGTCGCGATCGTAATCTATTTTGCCGTGGTCACAGTGCTAAAGTCGCGATCGCGATTTAATTAAACAAGGTTTGCTAACATTGATATAACAACGGTAACTTTTATCCAAACTACATGTATTTTATATAGTAACTCTGAGTAAAAGACGCTCTATTCATTTTGCACAATTTCATCAAAGGTTATAAGAAAAATCAATGTTGGCAAGCCTGTAAACGACAACTATGTTTTTATGCAGCAGCTATCAACTGTTGATGTTTACTGCTGCGTAGTACCGGCAGTGAATTGTTGTTTAGTGTTTTTTCTATATTATTTTTGTAAATACAATTTATTTTATGATTATTTAGTGTATCAGTAGTGTTTTTAGTGTAGTATTGCACATATAAAATGAGTGAACTTGGCAATTCAAGTGATATTCGTAACTGTTTGTATGAAAGTGATACAGCTAGTGATGAAAGCGGTAACTCAGATGTAGGTCCTGATGTAGAAGATTGTCCATCGGATTTTTCTTTAGAATACTTTTCATTGGGTGGTGGGGATCTCTATGAACCTTCAGAAAAAGACTTCAGCGACTCATCTGACGATGAAAATGGGGACATACGGGTGAGTCCAATAGAAATAATAAATAGGCCTAGGCCCAATGTTATCATGCCAAGCCCTGACTCGGTTAGTCCTAGAGCAGTCAATGAAGGGGAAAATAATGAACCTAGTACCTCAATTGTTAGGCCTACAACAACAAACCACAATTGGGTAAGGGTTTATCCCCCTGAAACAAAAAAAATTGAATTGCCTGATAAATTCCTTGTGAAAAGCCCTGGTGGAAAAAATTTGCCCCCAAGAAATAGTTCACCTTTATATATTTTTATCTTTTTTTCACAGAATTTATTTGGAATTTGATGGTAAAGCAAACAAATTTATATACAAAAAAGAAATAAAGGAGAAGAGAGATTCAGGACAACTAAAACCAAAAAGTAGGCTTATAAGCTGGGCTGATATAACTGTTAGGGAAATGAAAAAATACATCGCTCTAATAATGAACATGGGCCTCAATTAGAGAAATAACTATAAAACTTACTAGTCAACTGCTAAATCACAAAGAATTATTTTTTTCCCAGATAATATGTCATTGAATAGATTCCAAAGTATCCGTGCAATGTTTCATCTTAGTCCAAAAACCCTTGTTCCAAAAGGCCAGCCAGGCTATGATCCCTGGTATAAAATAAGTAAGTTCTATAATACAATGAACAGTTACTTCAAACAGTACTATAGTCCTTATCAAAACATATAAATTGACGAATCAATGATTGGAATGAAAAATCGTTGTTCATTTATCCAATACATGGCTAATAAGAGACATTGTCGTTTTGGTATAAAGAAATTTGAGTTGTGTGAAAGCCGGACTAGCTATGTTTTACACTCAGAATTGTATACTGCCAAAGGATTTTTAGCTGATGACACTAATACAGCTTTTACAGAAAAAGTTGTGATGCACTTGATGACAGTTTGTAATCTACTTTATAAGGATACCACCTTTACACTGATAATTTTTATACGAAGTTGCTAATAGATTACTTTTACAACAAACTTTCATAACTGGCACAGAAATAAAAACACTAAAAACTTGTCATAGGTTGTAGTAAAAGCCAAACTTGGTAGAGAATAAACTATTTATTTCAGAAGTCAAAATATATTGATGGTAGGGTACAGGCAGAAAATTACCTGCAAGCCCGTCTACTTGATTTCTTCTGCATTCCCTGCAGATGACTAAATTATCCGCAGTAAAAAAAAGTGGTATTGAAGCACTAAAGCCTGCATTAATCAATGAGTACAATCTAAATATGGGTGGTGAGTACTGCAAGGATCAATCAATTTATCACCTGACTTGCACCAGACCAACAAAAAAATACTGGAAAAAAAAATTTGATAACTTTCATGATATGGCGCTTCTAAATGCATACATTTTATATTAAATGAACACAGGTAGACCCCTTGACAGATACACTTTTACAGTGAATATAATTGAATCACTAATTGATGAAGGCACTGAACCAAGAGCAGTTCAGCTTGATGACAATCTAGGTGGACCTGGTGGTGATGTTGGCCACAACCTAGCCCGCTTCCCCCGGGGTACTTCTTCACGCACGTGTTGTGTGCTCAACACCCCAAAAAAAGCCCAGAAGTCATTTTTGGTGCCCCGGGTATAATATAGGTGTGCATCCAAGTTGCTTTTACAAGCTGGAACACTTCTGGAGAGATGTAAGGAAGGGAAGAAAGAGGAAGTTGTCAGATTCCGATAATGATTGAATCAAATTGTTTGTTTCTTCGTGTATAATTTTATTTTTTAATTACATATCTTATAATAACTCATTTTAGTGAATACATGATATTTAAAGGTTAAATACCAATACTTTCTAAAGACACAGTCATAGAGCACACTAATTTGCAAAAGTTGGATGTAGTGTCACACAGTGCGCAAATTTACTGAATTTTAAGTTTGTGTATGTATGAATGTTTACAACGATGTTGACATTATGAAGAAAATAAAGTGTTACTTATGTTACATTTCTAGTTTTGTAACAAAATTTGCTACATTTTGTATATCTTGGAAATTGGATTATCATAATTTAGTTATTACCTACGTTGTCACAAAATGGACAAAAGAAAAAACAACTTTTTGCGGGTATAAGTTATGAGTTGAAGCAGACTTCAGTTTTAAAGTGATACGATTAAATTTTATTTCATTTTGTTCTATGGGTTTTCCTGAAAATATTGATGTATAAGTATGACACATATTTCAGCCAATTAAAGTGTATTATTTCCTGTAATAATAAAAGCCTTGCACAGAGCGTTGAATTAGCTTAGCACTGAGGACTAATATAATCAGCACTTGGAGAGTTAAGAAAGGATGAAGGTCTTCAGATTTTTGACAAATGAACAGACAATCGCTCAAGACAACATTTGTCAGAAATCATCTGAAATTCATGAAGGTTACGGGTCTTCTTGGGCCATCTTAATGTATATGATTACCCAAATTGTAAAAAAGGATCTTACTATAGTTATATTTTTGACAATGCCTATTGTATGTCATATCATGTTTAATGGCTGTATTGGGAGCATAATAAGCCCTTGTGGTTGTCATGCAAAAGAGATGGACTGCTCAATTGAAGAAGAGTGATTGAAAAAATAAATAAATGAGTCTGGAGAATTCCGCCACAACTCCAATGATTCAGCCACACCAAATGAACTGATAATGATTGAACGAATTAAGACATGGATTAGAGACCAATTGGCCATCAGACTAGAAGTAATTTTAAAGTTTATTTCATAACTTTCTAATTCATAATTCACTAATGTTTTAAAAATTATATAACTTTTTATTATATTTAATTTTTCAATATAAAATCTGTACTTATAGTGTTTAGTGTACATTATTTTACATTAAATACTGAGTATTTTACAACATACTACGCTAATAGTAAAACGAATAATATGTATATTTTATAAAAAAATCATAGCATTTTTTATTTATTATTTTTTTTTTTTGTAAATGACAAAGTACACATATCATCTTTCCTGTAATGAGTAAGACTTGTGGAAACTTGTAGGAAAATAATTTTTTTTACATTAGATTAAGATTAGATAAATATACAATGAAAATTGTTTTACCTAGTAGTTTAAAAAAAAAATGAGTTAACATAAATTTAAGTAGTTATTGGAACTGATAATATTTATTGTTGTTGTAGGTTAAAGCTAATCCAGACACCAATTCATCAGCTTTCTAACACCTGAGGGAAACAAAGTTACTTCAATATACCTCAAAGGTGTAAATGTCCTCTGGGTGGTATTAAATGAGCGCTGGCTGGCAAATTCCATTTCAAGATAAGAAAGAAATAAATGCTGCAAAACGTTGCACACACTTTCTAACACACCCATTCACAATCAAAATACAACAAAACTATTTTGCAAACAAAACTATTCATTGCAAAAAAATTCAGTTCAGTAGTTGTCAGTAAACTAGTGAAAATCGGAGGTAGGCTGTAAATAAATTTAAAAAATATTTAGATTTTTGTATAAGATCTTAGTTAAGTGTCATAAACTTGTTTTGAGCATAAATATAAAATGAAATCAAGTTTAAATGACATCTGTTATAGTTCATTTTAGTTGTTTGTAAATTATTCCATACCAGTAATTTTATATTTATTACTTACAATGGATTGGGTCATTATTTTCACATATCACCAAAATTTTAATAAACAGAGCTGATTTTAAGATATTATATCTTTTCTCGAAGGCCGATTTTTTGGTACATACCAATAACTCACAACCGGCAATTTTAACGAGATAGTAACCAATATATTTTGTTCGGGTCATTAGAGACTACATTTGAGTAAAACTTTATAAAAAATAGTTAAAGATGAATTTGAAAAAAATCAAAATTTTGTGACTTTTTTAATGGTAGATACTATTTTATTTGGAGTTATTGGATAAATTAAAAAAACACTCAGAGATATGACCCAAATATGTTATAGGCCTACCAGAAAGAAAGAAACCTGCGCAGAACCGTCATCTCGAGAGTGGGAGGGGATTGGAGCGGTGATGGGGAAATTGCTACATTTTTGCCATAATATAAAAAACCTATAATTTAATGTCAGTTGTCAGGAACATAAATGATACACATTCGCAGTTTTTCACCAGATTGGAAAAATTAGTGGAAAACCATTTTCACTAATGTTTTTTTAAACCTTTCATATCAATGGACTTCTCTTAATTTTAAAATGTTATAACTTTGAGTCTTGTGGGCCAAATGTAACATATTTGTTTAGAAAACTGGATAACTTACTGGGTAAAATGTTCAATTGTAAATCCTTCTCCGCCAGAGGAATAATAATATCTGTTAATTTGCATATTTTGAAGATTTTGTAGACATAGAAAGGCTTGTCCATTTCGTTCAATACCACCAAATAGAATGTATCAGCTTTGTTTTCTTGTAGCTTGATATTTATTCTTTCAGAATCTTCTTCAGAAGAACCTTTCTGTAGGATTTTGACTCCATCAATTGTTTTTGGTAAGTCCTTCCTATAAATAATCAATACATAAGTACAGGTACATATAATTTTAATTTTAAAAAATATTGTAAATAATGTAGTATTTTAATCTATTGCTGTTAACAATATTACTTGTATAGTAACAGTTAATTTCATCCTATAATAACATAGGTTAAATTTAAATTAGTATAATACAATACATTTACAAATATAATCATAAATAAATAAAATTTTTGAGACTGAATTGATCAACTACCTCAACTACCAACCAAACATATTTGGATTTACCATGTGTGACTGATGATATACATACTAAAGTAAAAAGAATTAAGACACCACTAGTTCCCAAAGACTTCTCTTAATTACTTTTCTAGGCTTCATTATTTTAAAATTTGTTAATAAACGTAACATACACCTGATAAATCAATTTTCTAAACTTATCAAGTCTGTATTGTCTAAGCTACATGTTGTTTAGATGTCTGTTAATATAATTATCTATTGTTATAGTTATGTTTGCTTGTGTATCTCTATTTAGAATTAGGGAACCTCAAATTTTATCTAAGAAATTTTTAGAAAAAAATATAGACTTACAAGGGAGTGTATAATAAATTTCTTGAAAGATGTAAGCATGGGACATCTCCAACCAATAAAAAATAATAATTAATGAATAGTAAATAATAACTAATAATATGTAGTTTGTAATAATAATAAGGAATTGTGTTAGGATAAGGAAATCAAAAATGACATTAATAAATAAATAAAAAGTGAACTTTTGAATGAAAGTACAAATTTGACAATCATAATTGTTTCAATATTAACAAAGAAACAACCTATAGAGACAGAATATTCTAGAACAAGGGTGTGTTTAACAAACCGTATGATCTCTATATAAAGAAATGAATTTAAAAATATGCTTCTGATTGGTTAGAATCATAAAGATTCTCAAAGTCAAATTGTTTTGTTTTTTCAGAATTATGCATGTAGAAAACATACATTGCAGACGCACTCTTGCTCTGATCATCAAGGGAGACAGACATGTCAACATGAGTTTATATTTTTAAAAAATTAAGTTCAAATAGTAACAAAATCAGTAATCATCTGAAATAACAGTAAACAGAAAAATGTTTAATGAACTCATAAAAAGTGACATGTTTTTCAATAAAAAATGCTAAATTGAAAACTGATGGAATAATCATAAGTAGAACGCAATACATTACCATAACCAAACTTTCTAAAAAAGGTTTAAAAATACTTAACAGATTTTTAAAATGTACAATTATTAGAATTAAGATTTTTGTATTTAGATAAAAGCTTGTTTAATAATAATATAAATTAATATCTATCTTTAACAAAAGACTGTACTTTTAAAATTAAAATGTCTGATAAAGATTATTGAGAGCACATATTTTTAACCAATATCGTTTGGACTAGCATAAAGTAAAAGTACAGAGATAAATGGTAAGAACTCACAGTAATAAAAAATACTAGTAGTAAACAATAAATTTTGATTTGAATAATTTCTAATTGTTAACGCATGACTCCCAACGTGGTTTCCAACATGCTTTAAACAATTCTAGTTCAGTCGTTAACATTATAAAAAGCATATACACAATTCTATTTGTGTTCATTTTTTAACTTTACAAGCTTTATAGCTTTTTTTTTTTTTTTTTTTTTTAACACTTGCCTTTATACATTTTGAGAAAAATAAGTAAACGTTTTCATTTAGTGATTATGCAATGGAATCTAATGAACAAAGGACTTAGAAGGAAGAGCAGTGCAACTGGCAGAGCTCCTTATATTTCTAAATTATTTCACTTGTTTGCTTACCTTGACTTTTCTTATCTTGCAACTCGTTTCACTCATTTGTCGATTTAAAATTTGTATTTTATTTAAAAATTATGGGGTCATGTATTCAATTAACATCTGATGTCAAATTAGAACTTAAATAGACATAAATGTTGCAATACCATATTGTGATGCTTAGGCCAGGTATACAGATTTTCTTTGGGTGATGTTCGATCAACAATCATATTTCTGTCACCATATAAACTCAAACTTAGAACCAACAAATCTTATATATTTTTTAAATTTAATTAAAATCAGTCTGTTTAATATTTTGAGGCTGTTTAGAATTTGCGTAACCAGGTATTCAATTACATAAAATTTGTATTTTATCACCATCATATCTAATAACTGTTAAAAAATATGGTTCAATTATAGTCCCTAAGGACTTAACAAAATCTATAGTAATCTCCCTAAAAATGATGAATTAAGAGTAAAACACACTTGAATAAAATTTGATCAATCGTTATAACCGATTTGGATAAAATCGCAATTTTGTAGTTTCTTCTTATATAATATCACAAAATTTAAGTTATTGAAAAAATTACAATAAATCCCTATTTCAAAAACCACTTGTTTGATCATACGGAACCTCAGAACACTATAACTTACAACAGTGTTTGTCGGCTACAGAACCTTTATTACTAAAAAGTTGTAAACCAAAACAATTTAAAAAGAAAACGAATTTATGTATATATAAATATTATTCAAGTCCAATTATACAAGTCTCTCCGTTTCTAGAGGGTACAAATCGACAATAAAGAGAAATTGGATCACTAAGAGTATATAGTAAGCGAAAAATGGAACTATACAGTATGGTAAAATGTACAAAAGACCCAAATTTATTAATTAATATTATCTCAATATTATCAAACTTAAACACTTTTTTTTTTTCAAACTTTGTAACTTAGCAAAAAACAAACATATTGTGAATAATACAAAAAATAGAAAATAAAAATAAAACAGTTTGGTCTCTCATAAATGCTGAGCTTGGTAATCAGGCTAAAGGAACAGAATATGGAAATTGGCCAAAATCTTGTTAAAAATGGGCAGGTTATTGCTGGTTATTTAATAATAAGTTTATTTGTAGCAAATGAAATTAAAGTGAAACCTTCTGCTAAGGATGGTAAGCAGTTTTTGATTGGTAATTTTAAGATTACCGATTTTTGAACCTGAACCGGTAACAATAGATAAAATTAGAAAAATAATACTAAAATAAATAATCTGATGGACGGAAAGAGATTCCGATGGATATATTGAAAAGATCAGTTGATTATATAAGTTATCCTTTATCCTTTATATTGAACCAATCATTAAAATATGGTATCTGTAATATATGCCCGTTGCCACTGTAATATATGGTAACGATATTACTAAATTTGGGTTCATTAAATAAAACACATTGTATTAGATTATAGCTACGACTGCATGTTTCAGGTAGGAAGGTGAGTTCAAGACTGGCTTGAATATGTAGCCAGGGAAAGCGTAAGTAATAAGGGCTGGTGGGAAAAGGTACTGGATTGCAACCAATAGCATTTATTAATTTGTCGTATGACATATCGAACCATATACGTCACACATCATACGATGTCACGCGATACTCCCACTCTTGTACAATTGTATACATCACAATTCCTCCCTCTTAATTCTTTTAAACAATACAATACACAATTTAGTTTTTTATATAAAACTTAAAAACATCTTTTTTAAAATAAAACTTAAACACATAGTCGTATAACTTTAAACCTAGAAACTTGAAACAATTTGACAATTAAACTAGTAACTTAAATTAACACATGATAAATTATTAGCAATTAGCAATTTAAACAAATAAAATCTTCTTTTTTTTCTTAATTGTAATTTTTTTTTTTTTTTTAAACAATTCTATCCAGAACACAAACATTTTACAAAATATATACATAATATATTATTTAATAATCAAGTCTTACAACAGGTTTCCTTAATCTAATTGGATATCTTCTTTCAACAACATCAGTAGTATTATTGTTTACAACGGATGTTGGAGAATTCCGCGTTTGAACCATAACAGGACTAGATTGTCTCATAACAATTGGTGGAGAGCGGATGCTCTTCCGGGGTGAGATATTTCCCCCTGTTTGAATGGTATCTGTCACTAAGTCAGTCAATGACTCGCCCACTTGTTTTTGTTTATTTTCAGAAGGAGGCGAATTGACACCAATTAGTTGGTCAATATGCCTTCTCCATATTATACCAGAATTTAACCTTACTAAATACATTACTGGACTAATTTGCCTAATAACAATACCTTGTATCCATTTATCGTTTGAACGATATTGTCTTATTAATACTGATTGATTTACAAACAATTTTCGTTTTCCCGTTCCTCTAAAATAATGAGTTTGTTTTTCTTGCTTTAACTCTCCTGTTTTGGCAATATTAGGTCTAATTAAATCTAACCTTGTTTTCATTGGTCGATTAAACATTAACTTAGCAGGCGTTTCTTGAGTTGTAACATGAACTGAATTTCTATAATCAAACAAAATTCTATACAATGCTAATCTAGTATTTATACCTTCCCTAAATGCACATTTTAATTTAGTTTCAACATACTTAACAGAATTTTCTGCTAAACCATTAGATTGTAGGTGGTATGGTGCAGAACTAGAATGTTTAATACCATTACATTTTACAAACTGCTCAAACTCAAACGAATTGAAAGGCGGACCGTTGTCCGTATGAATTACTTACGGTAAACCAAATCTACTGAACAATTCCCTTAATTTATCTATTGTCTGACTAGCGGAAGTCGACTTTACTTCAAAAACGTCTAACCATTTAGTATGTGAATCTTTAACAATTAAATACATTTGCCCTTTAAATGGACCCATGAAGTCTGCATGTAATCGTTCCCAAGGTCTACTAGCATACTGCCAACAATGTAATTGATTCTTTGTAGGATTTTGTCTTTCAAAAGACAGGAAGAACAACTATCCGCCAGATTTTCTATATCTGCATCTATATTTGGCCACCAAATATATGATCTCGATACCGATTTCATTTTTACTATCCCTAGATGACTTGTGTGAAATTCATCTAATATGTATTTACGGAATTTATTTGGAATAATTACTTTATAACCCCACATTATAATTCCCTGTTCGATTGTTAATTCTTCCTTTCTTTTGAAATATGGACCTAATTCAGGATATTCTACAGAAATATGATTCGGCCATCCATACATTACAAAATTATACACTTTTCTTAATACTATATCTTTTTGGGTTTCACTTTTAATGTCCTCGCAAGTAATAGGTATTGAACTTTCTTTAACATAATATAGATAAGTTCCTAACCAATCTAACTCTTGTTTATTGTCACCATGCTCGACTTTGAGCGGTAAACGTGATAATGCATCTGAATTAGCATGTTTAGCTGATTGTACATACTCAATCTTAAAACTATAGCCAGATAAAAACAAAGCATATCGTTGCAATCGACTTGCTGCAAAAGCAGGTAATCCCTTTTTGGACCCAAAAATACTTAAATGGTTTATGATCTGTACATAAAATAAATTCTCGTCCCCATAAATATTGATTAAATTTCTTTACCCCATAAACCAAACTCAAAGCTTCTTTATCAATTTGTGAATATGCTTTCTCTGCCGTGGATAAAGTTCGCGAAGCATATGCTATCGGCCTCTCAACACTGTCTTTTCCAATAATAGACAATACACAACCTAAACCGGTTGGTGATGCGTCACACGCCAATTTAATAGGTAATTCAGGATCATAATGCGCTAATACTTTAGAAGAAGCTAACAGTTTCTTGACTGTATTAAAAGCTTTTACACATTTTTCATCAAATTTAAACAATACATCCTATTTAAGTATATTATAAATAGGATTCAAAACACTTGATATATTTGGCACAAATTTACTATAATAATTAACTAAACCTAGAAATGATTTTACCTCTGTAACATTAGAAGGTGTTGGGGCGTCTAGCATAGCTTTAATTTTCTCTTCAGATGTGTGCAGACCTTCCTGTCGATAATAAATCCTAAATATTCTAATTTATCAGAGAAAAACTGACATTTATCTTTTTTCAATGTAAACCCTTTTTGGTTTAATCTATTACAAACTTCTTGTAACCTACTGAAATGTTGTTCAGTATTTTCAGCTGTTATCAATATATCGTCAAGGAAAGCTACAACACCTTGTAAACCTTGAATCGTCTGCTCAATAACCCTTTGAAAAATTCCCGGTGCAGAATTAATACCATATGGCATTTTTGTATACGCAAATAAACCTTTATGAGTGCTTATTGTACACAATTTTTGTGATTCATTGTCAAGCGCTAGTTGCATATATGTTTGGCTTAAATCTATTTTTGAAAACAATTTCCCCTTTTTCATACAAGCAAAAATATCCTCTATTCTTGGTGCTGGATAACGATCTATTTCTAAAGATGGATTTAGAGTAACTTTAAAATCACCACAAATGCGTAATTTACCATTTTTCTTTAAAACTGGAACTATTGGTGTTCCCCATTCAGAACTTTTTACATGAATTAAGATTTTATCTTCTACTAATCTATCTAACTCATTTTCTACTTTACCTCTCATAGAAAAAGGTAAGGGTCTTGGTTTAAAATATTTAGGTCTAAAATTCTCTTTCAATTTCAAAGAAACAATTTCTGTTTTACATGTACCTAATTTTTCAGTAAATACGTCTGGAAATTCCTTACATAATTTATTTACTAAATCTTCACGATTAGCTTCATTTACAACTTCGATTGGGTTTGACTGACCCAATACTCCTAACAATTTATTTTCAAAACAAATATTTATTTCCAAGGTCTTTAACCAATTAAAGGATGAGGTCTTAAACCAACTCTGCCCATTAAAGGATGAGCCCCCCTTTTAATTACATACAAATCAAGCATTTTACTTAATTTACCATGTTTAACATTAACCTTTAATTTTTCAGTTGGGACTATTTCTTCATTAGTATAAGAATTTAATTTTAAATCATTAGGATATAGTTTACAATTACTAAGATTTTTCAGATAAAAGTTTTCATTCACTACAGTTACTGCAGATCCTGTATCTACTTCAAAAGAAATAACTTTACTCCCTACCATTACCTCAACTGTAATAGGCTCTACTTTAACTCTTTTTGTATTATTTTCATCCTCTACTTTAAACAGATTATTTAAATCATACACATCATCGTCTACATTTGACACTCTATCTCTATCTAATTCTTGAGTATTTTTCACTCCAACGAAATGACTTTTGTTGTGTTTATGAAAATTATAATTATTCCTAGATACATATTTATTCTTATTCTGAGATTTGTTAACCTTTTTCCTACATACCTTCGCCAGGTGTCCTTTAATTCCACAATTGTGACACACACACTATTTTTATGAAAACACTTATTTCTAAAATGACCTTGCTGGCCGCAACAATAACACATCACTTTCACATCACTTTTGGTTGACACTTTGAATTCTTCCTGCTTCCCAGGTTTCCATTGTCTCGATGTAACTGCCATTCTCTGCATCCTGAGTTGAGGGTCGCTGCCTCCGGCTATTGTTTGCGCATCCTATTCCACTCCCTCAATGGAAGTACTAATTTTTACTGCCCTCTCGTATGTCAGAGTCGTCTCGGATAAAAGTCTTTGTTTGATTGCGTCACTTTTTAAACCGCTAACTAATCTGTGTCTTAAATGTTCGTTTAATGTCGCGCCAAACTCACAATAAGTTGATAATTTTTTTTAATTAGCAATATATTCGGCAATGCTTTCGTGTTCGTGTTGCGTTCTTAAACTGAATTTATATCTTTCGGATATAAAAGAAGGTTTAGGGTATAAATGTTCGCTAACTATTGTCACTAATTCATTGTACGTTTTTGTTCCGGGTTTATTCGGAGTGCATAAGTCTCGTAATAAGCTAAATGTTTTTACACCTACAACCGTTAATAAGGTAGACACTTTTTTATCATCTGGAATGCTGTTACATTCCACAAACAGTTCAAACCTTTCTATGTACGAACTCCAAGTCTCGTCCGCACTATTAAATTCAGAGAGTTTCCCAATTATTGTGGTAGACATGTTGCTTACACTAGACACTGAAATATTCTGATCCTCAGACATGAGAGAAAAAATAGTACTGCCACTACACGTTCTTTTCCCTCCGTAACTTTACACTTTTGTCACTAACGAAAACTTACTTAAAAATTTTGCAATAACTTCCCTAACACGTCTTCATGTCGTTTAATCTTCTACAATTCATTATAAACCGCTATCCTCGTTGCCACTGTAATATATGCCCGTTGCCACTGTAATATATGGTAACGATATTACTAAATTTGGGTTCATTAAATAAAACACATTGTATTAGATTATAGCTACGACTGCGTGTTTCAGGTAGGAAGGTGAGTTCAAGACTGGCTTGAATATGTAGCCAGGGAAAGCGTCAGTAATAAGGGCTGGTGGGAAAAGGTACTGGATTGCAGCTAATAGCATTTATTAATTTGTCGTATGACATATCGAACCATATACGTCACACATCATACGATGTCACGCGATACTCCCACTCTTGTACAATTGTATACATCACAGTATCTTTCCCTTCATCTTGAATACGCAGAAGATAACCTTTATTTAAGAATAGGGACAAGAGAAATAAAGATAATTATCGACTTGTGTCATGGTTGCCTTCGATTTCAAAGATTTTTTAAACAGTTAAGAACAATCAAAATATGTTTTTCTTTACACATTTTGAAATCCTCATTATTAGAGAGTTTAGATTTAGACCTGGGTGTAGCACAATTTCAGCATCTTTTAATGTATTTTAGACTTAGAAGGAGCAAATTAAGGATGGTGTGGATGATTCCGGCTGTTGGTATTTTCTGTGACCTATTTAAGGCCTTTGATTGTTTTGTACGAAATATTTTATTGGACAAATTAAAACACAATCATTTTTTTCAAATAATGCAATAGAGGTGGATGATATCATATTTAAATGAAAACAGAGAAGTATTATGTTTAAAAATCATATGAAATATATTTCTCCCTGGAAAGACATAAAATGTGATGTTTTTTCAAGGATCAATTTTGGAGCCATTTTATTTTCAATTTATATAAATTATTTGACACAAGTACGAGTGTTATTTTATATGCAGACGATATAACTACAAATGTTAAATGTAAGAAATTTGAAAGACTTAACCGACTTAACTGAGAAGTTTATGACTGAACTTTCTGGTTGGTTTAGCTGCAAAAGGGTTAAAACTAAATTGTAAAAAAAAAAAAAAAAAAAAAAAAACCCCAAATTATGAAATTTCAATCTTGTCAGAATAGACAGCCAGTAGAAATTAAGGTCATTTTTGAAGATAGAACATAATTCTATGAAAATGACAAAATTCTTGGGGGTTTTGTTGACAAAATTTTAACCGGAAACTGTATTTTTAAATGCTTTCAAAAAATTTAACACATATTTCCAAATGTTTGTTTTAAGAAATGCATACCATAAAACTCAACACAAGATCTCACAAAAATTATGTTTACTTAATCAAACACGTTTCAACAACAAAGTCGCCATCCTCAGTAGTACATGAGCTACAATGAGTTTAGTTATTGTAGCTCATGTATCACTGAGGAGTATTCCTTTGTCGTTGAAACACGTTTGATTAAGTACATGTAAATTTTGTGAGATCTTGTGTTCGAGTTTTATTCTATCTAATATTATCTCCCAAGTCAAGCTCAATATTTATTTACTAAAAAATGTAGTAAACTCATGCTATATGCCATTTTGTTTTGACGAGGTGCAACAGGGGTGGTTTCAGTTTTTTAAATATATCTGCATTTGTATTACAAAAAAATATATCTGTTGTATGTTTTATATGAATAGAATTAATTACCTATTTTTAAGGATAATATGAAACTGTTGAAACTTCCGTCATTGTACATTCTGTAATGTCTATTATATGTTAAAATCAACTATAGTGCTTTGCATGATGAATAAAATTTTTACCAATATGAAAACATGAACAAAACTAAGTTCCAGTAGCCAAAACTTGTTGTATAAGCTTCCTCTGTTCTCTAAAGAAATTAATAGTATTAGATATTTTAATAAATATGTAAAAGAGAATTTTTGATAGCAAGTGTGTTTATTATTAGAGTGTTAAGGAATTTTTAAATGTTAATATGAATTTCAAAGTTTTGTGGTGTATAATTAGTATAAGTTCATTTTAAGCCAATGTTATTTTATTGGAAATATCACCTGCTTTTATAGCTTTTGCTATATCATGTAAAATATTACACGACAGGAAGTAAATAATAAATAAATGTGAATATATCCAAAAGTCATGTTTAGCTGACAAAGGTTATGACAGTGCATAGAAGTATATTATATATTGCAATTGTGATTATTAGTATTAATTCTTAATAAATAATCATATTACAACTAATGTGTCATGGTTTAATAAATAATCACTTGATAATTGCTTTACAACACTAGATGATATAGCCTAGTGTCATAAACAAATAATGACAGATAGTTCTGATAATTCATTGAAATTGTGATATGCTTAACGACTGGTGTAGATTTAAGAGATGTTCTTGTATCTTTGGGACTAGCATCATGTACACATGAAATAGTCTCATACTCACAAAACAAACTCATTTAAGAGATGTTCTTGTATCTTTGGGACTAGCATCATGTACACATGAAATAGTCTCATACTCACAAAACAAACTCATTTAAGAGATGTTCTTGTATCTTTGGGACTAGCATCATGTACACATGAAATAGTCTCATACTCACAAAACAAACTCATTTAAGAGATGTTCTTGTATCTTTGGGACTAGCATCATGTACACATGAAATAGTCTCATATTCACAAAACAAACTCATTTAAGAGATGTTCTTGTATCTTTGGGACTAGCATCATGTACACATGAAATAGTCTCATACTCACAAAACAAACTCATTTAAGAGATGTTCTTGTATCTTTGGGACTAGCATCATGTACACATGAAATAGTCTCATACTCACAAAACAAACTCATTTAAGAGATGTTCTTGTATCTTTGGGACTAGCATCATGTACACATGAAATAGTTTCATACTCACAAAACAAACTCATTTAAGAGATGTTCTTGTATCTTTGGGACTAGCATCATGTACACATGAAATAGTTTCATACTCACAAAACAAACTCATTTAAGAGATGTTCTTGTATCTTTGGGACTAGCATCATGTACACATGAAATAGTTTCATACTCACAAAACAAACTCATTTAAGAGATGTTCTTGTATCTTTGGGACTAGCATCATGTACACATGAAATAGTTTCATACTCACAAAACAAACTCATTTAAGAGATGTTCTTGTATCTTTGGGACTAGCATCATGTACACATGAAATAGTCTCATACTCACAAAACAAACTCATTTAAGAGATGTTTTTGTATCTTTGGGACTAGCATCATGTACACATGAAATAGTTTCATACTCACAAAACAAACTCATTTAAGAGATGTTCTTGTATCTTTGGGACTAGCATCATGTACACATGAAATAGTCTCATACTCACAAAACAAACTCATTTAAGAGATGTTCTTGTATCTTTGGGACTAGCATCATGTACACATGAAATAGTCTCATATTCACAAAACAAACTCATTTAAGAGATGTTCTTGTATCTTTGGGACTAGCATCATGTACACATGAAATTAATAGTCTCATACTCACAAAACAAACTCATTTAAGAGATGTTCTTGTATCTTTCGGACTAGCATCATGTACACAAGAAATAGTCTCATACTCACAAAACAAACTCATTTAAGAGATGTTCTTGTATCTTTGGGACTAGCATCATGTACACATGAAATAGTCTCATACTCACAAAACAAACTCATTTAAGAGATGTTCTTGTATCTTTGGGACTAGCATCATGTACACATGAAATAGTCTCATACTCACAAAACAAACTCATTTAAGAGATGTTCTTGTATCTTTGGGACTATCATCATGTACACATGAAATAGTCTCATACTCACAAAACAAACTCATTTAAGAGATGTTCTTGTATCTTTCGGACTAGCATCACGTACACATGAAATAGTCTCATATTCACAAAACAAACTCATTTAAGAGATGTTCTTGTATCTTTGGGACTAGCATCATGTACACATGAAATTAATAGTCTCATACTCACAAAACAAACTCATTTAAGAGATGTTCTTGTATCTTTCGGACTAGCATCATGTACACATGAAATAGTCTCATATTCACAAAACAAACTCATTTAAGAGATGTTCTTGTATCTTTGGGACTAGCATCATGTACACATGAAATAGTCTCATACTCACAAAACAAACTCATTTAAGAGATGTTCTTGTATCTTTGGAACTAGCATCATGTACACATGAAATAGTCTCATACTCACAAAACAAACTCATTTAAGAGATGTTCTTGTATCTTTGGGACTAGCATCATGTACACATGAAATAGTCTCATACTCACAAAACAAACTCATTTAAGAGATGTTCTTGTATCTTTGGGACTAGCATCATGTACACATGAAATAGTTTCATACTCACAAAACAAACTCATTTAAGAGATGTTCTTGTATCTTTGGGACTAGCATCATGTACACATGAAATAGTTTCATACTCACAAAACAAACTCATTTAAGAGATGTTCTTGTATCTTTGGGACTAGCATCATGTACACATGAAATAGTTTCATACTCACAAAACAAACTCATTTAAGAGATGTTCTTGTATCTTTGGGACTATCATCATGTACACATGAAATAGTCTCATACTCACAAAACAAACTCATTTAAGAGATGTTCTTGTATCTTTGGGACTAGCATCATGTACACATGAAATAGTTTCATACTCACAAAACAAACTCATTTAAGAGATGTTCTTGTATCTTTGGGACTAGCATCATGTACACATGAAATAGTCTCATACTCACAAAACAAACTCATTTAAGAGATGTTCTTGTATCTTTGGGACTAGCATCATGTACACATGAAATAGTCTCATACTCACAAAACAAACTCATTTAAGAGATGTTCTTGTATCTTTGGGACTAGCATCATGTACACATGAAATAGTCTCATATTCACAAAACAAACTCATTTAAGAGATGTTCTTGTATCTTTGGGACTAGCATCATGTACACATGAAATAGTCTCATACTCACAAAACAAACTCATTTAAGAGATGTTCTTGTATCTTTGGGACTAGCATCATGTACACATGAAATAGTCTCATACTCACAAAACAAACTCATTTAAGAGATGTTCTTGTATCTTTGGGACTAGCATCATGTACACATGAAATAGTCTCATACTCACAAAACAAACTCATTTAAGAGATGTTCTTGTATCTTTGGGACTAGCATCATGTACACATGAAATAGTCTCATACTCACAAAACAAACTCATTTAAGAGATGTTCTTGTATCTTTGGGACTAGCATCATGTACACATGAAATAGTCTCATATTCACAAAACAAACTCATTTAAGAGATGTTCTTGTATCTTTCGGACTAGCATCATGTACACATGAAATAGTCTCATATTCACAAAACAAACTCATTTAAGAGATGTTCTTGTATCTTTGGGACTAGCATCATGTACACATGAAATTAATAGTCTCATACTCACAAAACAAACTCATTTAAGAGATGTTCTTGTATCTTTCGGACTAGCATCATGTACACATGAAATAGTCTCATATTCACAAAACAAACTCATTTAAGAGATGTTCTTGTATCTTTGGGACTAGCATCATGTACACATGAAATAGTCTCATACTCACAAAACAAACTCATTTAAGAGATGTTCTTGTATCTTTGGAACTAGCATCATGTACACATGAAATAGTCTCATACTCACAAAACAAACTCATTTAAGAGATGTTCTTGTATCTTTGGGACTAGCATCATGTACACATGAAATAGTCTCATACTCACAAAACAAACTCATTTAAGAGATGTTCTTGTATCTTTGGGACTAGCATCATGTACACATGAAATAGTCTCATATTCACAAAACAAACTCATTTAAGAGATGTTCTTGTATCTTTGGGACTAGCATCATGTACACATGAAATAGTCTCATACTCACAAAACAAACTCATTTAAGAGATGTTCTTGTATCTTTGGGACTAGCATCATGTACACATGAAATAGTCTCATATTCACAAAACAAACTCATTTAAGAGATGTTCTTGTATCTTTGGGACTAGCATCATGTACACATGAAATAGTCTCATACTCACAAAACAAACTCATTTAAGAGATGTTCTTGTATCTTTGGGACTAGCATCATGTACACATGAAATAGTCTCATATTCACAAAACAAACTCATTTAAGAGATGTTCTTGTATCTTTGGGACTAGCATCATGTACACATGAAATAGTCTCATACTCACAAAACAAACTCATTTAAGAGATGTTCTTGTATCTTTGGAACTAGCATCATGTACACATGAAATAGTCTCATACTCACAAAACAAACTCATTTAAGAGATGTTCTTGTATCTTTGGGACTAGCATCATGTACACATGAAATAGTCTCATACTCACAAAACAAACTCATTTAAGAGATGTTCTTGTATCTTTGGGACTAGCATCATGTACACATGAAATAGTCTCATACTCACAAAACAAACTCATTTAAGAGATGTTCTTGTATCTTTGGGACTAGCATCATGTACACATGAAATAGTCTCATACTCACAAAACAAACTCATTTAAGAGATGTTCTTGTATCTTTCGGACTAGCATCATGTACACATGAAATAGTCTCATATTCACAAAACAAACTCATTTAAGAGATGTTCTTGTATCTTTCGGACTAGCATCATGTACACATGAAATAGTCTCATATTCACAAAACAAACTCATTTAAGAGATGTTCTTGTATCTTTGGGACTAGCATCATGTACACATGAAATAGTCTCGTACTCACAAAACAAACTCCATACATATACAAATGTCCCGAACAATCCTCTAGACTGGAAGAATGTAATAAAAATCATTTTAATTTCTTCTAACAAACGTGAGAGGTTTCTTTTAATATCAAATGATTTCAGGCATGTTGTTCATAAAAATTAATGGGTCACTTCTAGCTGGATTTTACCCCAATAAGAACATGGATTCAATGACATCACTCGGCGATAGATAAAGAATGGAGCTACACATTGAGTGAAACGAAAATGCTTGGGCTTGCTTGTAACTTTTTCTTTTTTAGTCTGTAAGTAATTGTGTAATTAAACATAATTCATACCTAAACTTTATTCACAACACCTTCTAAATAAATTAGAACAAGAAATTGAATTATTCTTATGCATAGTTTATGTCATTTTATGGTAACCATAGTAAATGATTATAGAGTATCCAACCATTTGTAATTTTAAAAAATCCTTTCCCGCACATCCTGGGAATCTCCCATACGTATAGATGGACCAGGGAGAGAGAGGAAAATACTTACAATATTTAAATTTTAACTTTGTAAAATATAATATTACAGAAATCACAATTTCCTAGTATTTATAAATTATGACAAATTAATGTAATTTGATTACAATGTTGTATTAATATGATTTATGTTGAAATACCTCCTAATTTTAATAATATATAGCAGTTCTAATACAAAATTTAAGTATGACGTTTACTCATGACATGTACAGAAAACTAAAAAAAGTGTTACAATGAACTTTTAATTCTAGTTATTATAAAATATAAATTGCTTCCAGTATGGAATGTTGCCTTCTTGTAGCACTCAATAGCATCTATAAGGCCTATTAATAGATTGCAGGAAAAACTGTTTCAGATACAATAAATAAATAAAAAGTTGTTTTCCATTTCCGTTGTTATATATTATGATACATATTCTTTGAGTAGCTGATAGTATTATATAGTTAATTACATATTTAAATTAGAATAATGATTATCATCTCATCAGACCTTTACAAATTTCAGCAATTCCATTATTTATTTATTTTTAATAATAACCTTTTTATAATAATAACTTTGTTTTCTAAACCCAAGTTTTCCTTGATTTCCATTAAATAGAATAGAGACAACAGGTTTTAAAAAATAATATTTTCCTATAAATAAGCACTTCAATTAAAATTTCTCAACGAGTCAAATTTTTAGAATGAAAATAAAATTATGTACAATTTGTATTTATTATTAGTTTAAAATTTTTTTCTACGATAAAAATTGACTAAAATGTTCTTTTAAAGAATTTGTTACATGCTTTCAACATATTTTCATTAATTAAGTAAAAAATATGAATCTAAAAATTATCAAGACATACATCGAATGGCAACACAATTTTTTACATATATTTTTTAAAATTATTATTACATTTTAATTCCCCAAAAGTCAAATTTATACATTTTTAAGAAAAGAGATTTTCCCAACTTATAAATTTTTTGGGTCTGTATGAGAAGCTTAAAGAGCTAGGAAAAACCTATATTGATTTTATTTTTAACTAAAAAATTAGCTGTTACAAAGATTTTTTTTTTTAAATCTAAAATTGAGTTGTGTAGGTTTTGTTGATAAATCTGAAAATACTTAATCAATAAAAAAATGTTAAGTTATTGTTATAGAAAATTAAATTACCTAACATTTTCTTCTTTTTTTTTTTATTGATAAATAAGAGTCACAATGCTTTGAAGTTTAAATAAAAATCACGATTTTTTGCACGAAACAAGGGTGTTTCTTGTGAATGGAAAATTGTTAAGAAAAGATAATTTTTGTATAGAATTACTCTATTGTCTTTGCATTTCAGTTTAATGAAATCTAACAGGATACTTCTTTTATAATATGAAACATTTACATATCAAGAACAGATGCTATTGAAAAAAAAAGAAAAATGTAGGTAATTGTATGATCTACAAGAGAGGAGTCTTGACACGTTTACATTAAAGAAGTGATTTTTGTGCTATTAGTCAGTAACTCATTGCAGAAGCGATGAATTTGAGAAAATGTGAATAAATAAAAAACGTTCCTCATTATAAAAGATAATATATCTGTCACTTTTCATAGTACTGATATGGAAAAAAAAAAAAAAATTTATACTATACAAAAATGTATCTACACAATTTCATTTAAATATGTACTTTGGACAAAATCATAATTTTTCATTTAATTTTAAATCTCTTAAAGCGCCATGGTCCCATTATTTTTTATGTCCATAAAAAAAGGACAATCTAGTTAATTTAATTCTCTAAAATGTTGTTTTTACAATTTAAGATTGATTAAGTATTTTCCATTTTATAGCGGAATATCTAAAAAACTCTGTAAAACTGTGATTTCAAAAATTATGTATATAATGTTTAAGTAAAATGTAATTGAAGCAGGAAAAAGTAGCTTTTTTTTTGTCTCCCATATTGAGCTGGAGAAAAAACTCTTGAAGTTACAAATAATTTGCAATTAAATTGCAAAAAGATTATTTTCAATTATTTTAACCCTCATGTTTCGATGTTTTTCTTCAAAACTCTAAAATTTTTAATTAATTATAATTTAAAAAATATGAAGTTGAATTAAGCACAGATTTTGTTGCCTTAAAATATTTTAGTAATAAACAGTGTAACAGGTTATCACTTATATTATATAATTTGAGATTTTTACCAATATTTTGGATACAGCTACATTTATCTTCAAAGCACAAAATAAAAAATAAATAAATATTAAGTTGTCAAACAATAGTAACGAAGAAAACTGTTTTTATTGATGTTTGTAGCAATAAATAAAGTTAAGATGAAAAGTGAAATTCATAAAATTGTAAGGGTGATATTGGTTTTTAACAAAAAGCGGTGAGAGGGGGAACTACAGTCTCAAGTTTCGCTGTATTCAAACTCCCACTTTTTATAAAACGAAATACTTGCATTACTTCAGGTATTTTCACTGACACACTTACATTTTTAAATTGGAGACATTTTTCAACAACTCAATTTATACAGGTACTTTTGGTTATGTAATTAAAAATAATTAAGGATTTGTCTCTTAATTATTTAATTTTGTATATAAATATTTCTTTTATGATTTTTTATCTTCATGCTACAACAATATTCAAACAGTTCAATATTTCAAGAATTAGTTTAGATAGAAAGATGTTAGACTTCTCACTTTAAAGGGCTTAACCTGAACTATCTACAGGGTAGTACAAATGTTTAGTATGATATACAGGGGGTTCCAAAATTAATAAAACATGATTTTTCTAAAATTTTAAATGTAACACTATTATTAATTTTAAGAATTTTATAATATAAAATGGCAAAACGATCAGGAATGATTTCAAAGTAGTGTTGATTTAAATAGTTTGATGAAAGGAAAGAGTGGAATAAAATATAACTGTTTATCAATGTCAGCTGAAAATTCCCATGATTCCCCTTCTTTTTTCATGTACACATTAAATTGTACATTCCAGTAATTCAATTTTTTTTTTAATAACCACTATAAACAAACTTTTATGTCTTTTAAAGAGTTATACTATTATGTTACTTTCAATTGAGATAGCAAACAAAGCTTAGATTAAACAAAATTTTAATTAAATTTAAACTTTTATTTTGTGTTTTATTATCTCTCACTGATATGATTGCCTATTTATCAAGAGGCTTCAATTATGTCATATAAATACCGGGTGTTTCAAAATTAAGATAGGGGTTTTTAGGCTTTGTTGTATTTATTACATTTAACTTACACTCATAAATAATACATCAAATGAAAGAGCAACTCAAACAGTTTTTCCTACAAGTGTTCAATGTGAGCACCATTCGTCACACGGCAGACATCTAGTCGATAGCCGAGTTCAACCCAAACCTTGATCGGTGTCTCTGGAGTAATTGTTGCATGAACTGCTTCAATCCTGTTTCTTAAGTCGGGTAGGTCAGCTGATAGCGGAGGGACATACACATCCTTGATCCTTTACATACATGATCCTTTATGTCCCCTTAGGTGAAATGTCGATTCGTCACTGAAAACGACACGATCCAGAAAATCTTTGTCATGCAGAAACATATTGTTTGCTAAGTTGGCATGTAAACCGTATTCTGTAGGCTTTAGAGCTTGTAACAACTGCAAACTATAAGGACGTAGTTGTAAGCGTCTCCTTAAACCTCTCCACACAAACGTCACTGGAATTGATAATTCACGACTAGCTTTCCGAAATGAATTCTTAGAGCTACACGTGAAAGACTCTCTCACTCCTTCAACACTTTCTTCTTGGTCGTCCCGTACTCATCCCTTTGCAAAGCCACTCGGTGTCTTCAACTGATGATACCGTCTACGAATGTTATTATCACTTGGAGGATTATATATGAATTTAATACGGAACGCACGTTGCACTGTAACTACAGATTCAGTCCTTGCAAACTGTAAAACACAAAAATATTTCTGTTTACTAGTCGCCATCTTTGCTACTAGCACTTTCTAACGGAATTCGTGCATGGACATAGGTGTACCAACAAAACTGAGTTGCTCTTTCATTTGATATATTATTTATAATTGTAAGTTAAATATAATAAATATTACAAAGCCATAAAACCCCGATATTCTTTTTGAAATACCCGGTATTTGTCTCCTCCATCTCATTTCTTGTAATTATGAACACTAGTTTTAAATACTAATATCTGACTTGTATATGCTCTCCAAAGGTTTCAAAACTTTAAGATTTGGTTTATGTGGAGACATACCATTTGAAATTTGAATACAGTCTTCTGTTTCAACTCATTTCGTTGGTATTTAAACCTCAATTTTTGTACATAAAGAGGCATTTGCATGCAGGTGTCATATGATTTAAAACTTTTTTAGAATTTCTAACATTATTGTACACTGTCATACTATTTCAGATTTTTAAAGTGAAAGTACAGTCTAAGAGACCAATGTCTGTGACATTAGAATGTTGTGGACTCAGTACAAAAGAAAGTTTATGGGTGTCATCATGATACTTGCCCAGATCGATCATACAATGTAATACAAGAAGATCATCTTAAATGTAATGTCTAAAAGTTAGGGATATATCAAGGAGTCTTATCCAACAGGGTAAATTTGTTTAAAACCGTTGTTACACTAGTTTTCTGAACATCGTAATTCTATTTATCTCTACTCTCTCTCTCTAGCCTGTGTAGGCTATTTATTAAAAAGATTTCTACTCGCTTCACTTGTGTTAAAAGTCTCTGCTCTGATGGACCTTGAAGCTATACACATGTGAAGGAATCTCCATTCGTTACACTTGTGTCAGTGACTCAGTCCTGGCGAATGTCATAACTATATGAATATCACCATTGTCTTGGAAGGTCAGAGTTCAAAATTACATTTTGGACAATAAATTTTTCATTTGTCATTGTAGAGATGTTGAAACCATTTCATGCAGCTTCAAAAACTGTAAATTTGTATTTAATGTAGTATGTTATAAATTGAATAACATACGAGATATGAACTAAAAACTGTTTAAAATGGCTGTCATTTAAACAATTTTTACAAATTCAATAAGGTTCTATGTGAGCACACTATAGTCCCTTATACCAAATTTCATGTTTCTATCTTAACTTTTGTAGCCACTATCATGCTTACGAACAGACAACAACAGATGTACAGCATGTCAAAAATCACTGTTTCGGTTTCCAGATCCCATGAAGCAATGAAGATCAAGGATTAGCAAACTTACCCTATACATCCCATACTGTGTAAGTAATTATATATCATTACAATATTCATGTCACCTGCCTTTAATCACAAAGACAAATTTTGAGTTAATGAAAAGTAATTGGTTTAAAATAAAACATTTAATTAGTTCTTTTTATAGCTTCTATTGTTCAAAAAGTTTTGTTTAAAATTTGTTTAATTTTGTAGCTGAACATATTTACCTCCGTGTATGATATGTTTCTCTTATTTGATGAGAATCTGTTGCTTTATGTTGTTCCATTTCTTCTGGGTTTTGAAACACAACCTCACAGAGATCACATCCTGCATTGTTATATCCAGGTAGTCTTTCAAATGGATCACGGAATAGATTCTGATTAATATAAACCCGTCTCTTAGGCTTAGGCATCTCTGCTCTTCCATCTACAACAAGATATAGCACTAACTATTATATAAAAGATACATTGTACAAACACAGTCACTCTGAATGTTTGCTTGAACAGACTTGCAATGGATAATACTGAATCAACTATTGGTATAGATTTAATTGTAACTGATGGATCATTCATTTCATCTATTAAGTATAATAATTTTAATGACGGGAATGCAATAAAAATTAAAGTTAAAGTGAGGGGGGAATCATATAAAGTAAATTAACACAAAAATACTTGTACTACAAAACCTGATTATACGCATGACTCGGATTTCATCTGTTACACAGTTATTTAATCCTAGAACTGCTAATTAAATTTCTTTAACTGCCAGGCAATTTATGACATTTTGTAAACATAAATTCATCATAATGGAAAACAAAGAAATGTTATTTATAGCTTTAGTTAGCATAACCCAAATAACATGTTTACATTACGTGCAAAAAACAAACAAACAAAATTGTTGTGTTTAACACTAGATGAGGGATTTTTTATTATTTTTTTTTATTTCATTACTTTCACATAAAGCAGCTTCCATATACATTGTTGAAATTCAATTCCATAATATATACACATACAATAATCCATTATTTTATATCAATTTAGGATATATATCGTTTTCATTAATTATTTATAAAATTTTAAATGTCTGATGTGTTGTGCATATGAAAGCTGGATTCTTTAGCCATCAAACATTACCACAAATAATCGAATCAGATAAATATTAAGGGAATAGTAGCATAATGAATGCAAAAACAACACATATAATCTTATATTTTAAATTTTAGAGATATCTTTTCTCTCTTTTTTAAATATTTTGCCACACATTGGTGCGTCAAATTGCAAAAACACACATGCATGCATACAACATCAAATATAATACTCATACTGGTGTGCCAAATAGTAATATTAAAAAAAAATACTTAAATTGTACACATAACCAAAACAAAAAGGTTGATATTTTTCAATTTTATATTTTGTTTCTAATACGAGATTACTATATTGTGAAAAAATTTAAATAATATGGTATAAATTGCAACTTTAAAATTAGTTACTGTATTTAAATATTTGTGTGATCTCACTTTGATATTTATAAGAAGAAAAATATGAATTTGACTCTCTTGGTTCAAAAGAAAAATACACAATATACAATGCAACTATAGGTTAAATTTTATTAACAATATGAATAAATTCAAATCATATAAAATCAAAGAAATCTTAAGTTTGAATGAATAATTTATAAGTCCTTGCTATTGAACTAAAGTGTGTATGAAAATTAAATTATTTGACCTTAACAAATCTATAAATACAATATTACACAATAAGAATTAGTCAATGTTCATTAATTATGATGTATAATAGAGTTCAAGTTTAACACAAACAAAGCAAAATTTTTTTTTTAAATTTCATCACTATCTCTAGAACGGTTTGTGATATATGTCGTCTCAATTGTTTAATTGGTTATCACAGGGCTATAGTTACATAAGTGAAACAAAAATATATAAACACAAGTCTTATTTCAGGTTTTGGGGTAAGTGCTATCTTTTCTCAGCATAGGGGCAGCAATAATAAACATAAATTGAATTAATTAAAATATTTGGGGTTTAAATATCAAATACACAAATAAAATACAAAATAATAATATGTTATAATATAACTTAAAAGAGTATATATGTTAAATTTTCAAAATTCGAATTTAACTATAAAAGTAATGTAATCTTGTAGAGTAATTAAAATAGAACAACTAATAATAATAAAACAAAACTGTAAAATTAATATTTAAAAAGTTATAGTCGAAAGAAAGAGGTGTAAAACAAAAAACTTTCGTAAATCAAAATTAATCGCAAAAGCAATAATAAAGTAATGTGTTCATAAGACCAATCAATAATAATAATTAACCCAAATTAAAAAATAATTAAACATAATAAAATAAAAAGGATAAAGAAAACTCATAACTCGGGAATCAAAGAAGCCAGGAAGAAGAGGGGAACGGTTTTGAGACTTTTGGAATAGGAGGAACAACAATCCAAAAGAAATTTTAAAGTTTTCCAAAATTAAGGGAAATAAAATTGAAAAATTCACGAAATCTTAAAGTCACCATAACTCAAGACAGGAAGGTCACACAGGTTCAAATAAAGTTTGGACAGAACCAGGAAGAAAGAGGCTTCAAAATGAGCCAATCCAAAAGAAGATCGAGCGAAGCGAACGGGAGTTATGGCGAGTTGAAGAAATCGACGGTAGAAAATTCAATTTTCAGGTTGTCGCAGGAATTGAAGGCCGAGCGATGACGTATCTTGCTATGCAGAGTGGGGGAAGGCCTACCACCAAACAGGAAAAATACAAGAAAATCTAAACATTGAAATAAACTAAAAGAAAAAGAAAAATAGATAAAAAAACAATAGACAGTCAGAATAATTACATAAGCCATGAGAGTTAAAAAACGTACTAACTAAGCGGGAAAACCAAAATAATTAAAGAAAAAAGAAATTAGAAATTATGTAAAAGTTGGCTATCATGTATAGTCTAGAAATTTGAGATCCAAATTGAACCAAATTAGATCGACAGTCTTGTGCTAGCTTCAAGGAAGAAACCACGTTTCTCATAAGACTGAAAACGGAACTCGTCGTAATTAAAAATTGTTAGTGTTCCAGTACTTCTCGAAGTTAAGTACGATTACCAAAAGAAGGGTCGGCCTTAGAAGAAGACGGCACTACATCCGAAATCAGCTTGCCAACGCAAAGTTAGTACGAACTCCGGCAAATATCGCCGTGAAGAAAAAATTAATTAAAGAAGAATTTTTGAACAATCTACGGAACTGGAAAAGAAAAGAAGAAAGAAGGACTTCTGAAGATTCACTGGAGGAAGACATCACTGGGGGAATTCTTCAGGGACCATAGTCATCCAAAGTCTGAGGGAGAATAGATCTGCTCTACTCAACTTTAAAAGGTACCACATAAATAAAGAATTTCAAAATAAAAATCTTTCAAAACATTAAAAATTTAGTAAAATCGGGAATCAATAAAATCATAAAAGTAAATATGCAAAAAGAAATAATTAATTAAAATAAAGTCATTACCAATATTGAAAAAACTCAAATCTATTTAAAGAAAACAGATTGGTCAAATTTAAAATTAAAATTTTAAAATTTAATAAATAATAAAAGAGAATTTACATTGTTTGAAATATTAAGTTTAGTAGGATAAGTATAGAATTAAGTGTATACCAAATTGTTAATAGAAATAACGTTTAGATTTCAAATGTTATAATAAGTCATCTCAAGCAAGTTGTAATGATTTCAAAGAAATAAGGTCAAGTAGTATTCAACATTACAGTCTGAATTTTGTTTTAAAATTAATAAATCTGCGCTATCTGTTCAAACTTGTTCTGTATTTTTCAATAAATCCTTTAATCAGTAAATTTCCTTTTTGAAAAAAGAAATCAAGTGCTCAAAAGAAAATTAAAATTAAAGTAAAGTAAAATTTTATTTTGGTGAGATAACAAGAGCTCCAAAAGGCACACCCTTGAGATAAGAGTATAAGGGAGCAAAATTTAAGGTAAGATAGAAATAGAGAATTGAAATAATTTTGATGTAAATTGTTAGAATAAGAGTTTTCATAATATTTGTACTATTTAAAAAAAATAGTGTACAGTATTTTAAGAAATTAATTAGGGTATAGGCGACGAATTGACAAATCCTCTACCTTTCTCTCTTGTTAAATTCTTACGTTCGAAAGGTGTAAGTTGGTGCCCAGAAAAGGGGCATCGGAAATAATCCCCATAAACACCTGTTTGGCGTAAGCTACAACTCTTTTCAAATATCTGTTTCAAGGTCAACAAATAAATTGAAATTAAGCAGATTGCAATAACTGTTTTCTTTGACAAACTGGCAGCTTGCTTAAGTAATTGGGGGGAAATGAAGAGCTAGATGAAGTAAAAATTCAATTTCTCCATCCCCTGAAGGGGCATCACTATTATTTAGCTACTAAATATGGCCTGATGTGTTGTGGGTACCTTTCACAGATGTCCTATGTAACATAGACCCAACAAACTACAATGGTAAGGATTTATGCTGTATCCCAAGAAGAAACTTGCAAAGCAGTATCCAACTATTTCCAATGAACATTTTAACAACATGATAATAAGTATATGTACAAGTGCTTTCTTGTCTATTATTTATAAATGTTAGGCCTATTTACTTTAGTTTTAATAGTTTATTGGTAACACATTTCCTTCTTTTTTTTCTGTTCACACTCACTTTTACTTTGTTTTAATAAGAAGAAAGTGGAATTTTGCAAACGACCTGTAAAACATTTTACTGTATTTTAAATGTTCAAAAACTTATATATACTGTAATTATTAAAATGAATTTAAAATAATTTAAATTTTGTTTACAGACTTGTAGTTGGTTCAGGCATAATATTTTGTTTTCCAATTAATGTAATTTACATAAAAAATTGAAATTAATGGTTTAGTTAGAAACCAACTTTATTTCAAATTATTTTTAGAATTAACCCATTATCCTCCTATTTTCAAACTTGGTATATGATTTAACAATAATAGAACCTATTTCCTACATTTTATGAACATTTTTTAAGTTTTCAAAATTTTTATTTTCAAATTTGAAAAAATATTTTCCCTCACAACCTATAGTGTTATAAGTCATAAAAAAGGGACTGAAAATGCTATAAAATGAACTCCTCCCATGTTTCTAGGTTAATTAGAAGAGGGGCTGTTAATATTTTAAAAGTTGGCCGTTGTGTGATTTTTTAAAACTTTACATAGAACTTTACATTTCTCAAATGGGTAGGTATAATTTAATAAAATTTGGTAATTTTCTTAGTCTATATGGAAACTATTTATATACTAAATTTCATTCTGACTTTATATGGAAACTGCTGATGTACCAAATTTCATTAAATTCTGAAATGGTAAATTAAAATAATGAATTAACTAGTGAGTTTGTGACAATGTGAAAAGTCAGATTTTAATATAGACTCATTTGAAAGACGCGGTTAAGCCAAAGAGATAAGAGATTCAAATAACAATTTAAATTTAGTAACGTCATTTATAAAAGAAAAATGGATTTTCAAGACAAAAGTATAAATAACCATGTTCAATTTTAATATAATTTAGTTTAATTGTTTTGTTATGTAAAATATGTGTATTTTTACGGCAGTGCGGTAAAACGTGAGAACAGTAACCGGAAGGAACGCCTTTCGGAAGTAAGAATTTGCCTCATGGTAACGTCAGTCTGAGTCCAGCGTTAGGAGTGACAGGTTGTTTCTAAAAAAGTCTAGATCAGAGCTTGGTGGAGAATGGTTGTGTTTTTTGAGAGTCTAGTAGAGACTAATTTAGCAGAAAATGGATAGGAAGTGATAATGGACGCTTCTAATGACAATGTAAACGTGTTTGAAAGTAATAGACTTACTGTATTCTAAGTGACAAACAATATTTATGAGAAAATTAGTATAAAGTATTTAATTAGACGGTGAATATAAAAAAAAAGAAACTTAATGAACACTCGAATTTATAAGATTTCAAAGAATAAGAGACTGTGTACTGTAAATGAGTGTCTTAAACGGATCGTTTAGCACGTGGCAAAAAACTTTGTATCGAAGTGAACATTCTTTTATTAATGATGAATGTTATGATTGTCGTACAAAAAATAACATTCCTAGAGTGCTGGGTGAATATTCGAAACATGAACTTTTCAGGAAACAACGCTTGCTGTAATCTACAAGTCTCAGGACATCTGGAATTAATATCTTTGGACAATTTGAGTGCAAATGGGTGTTCTGGTATAAACACCATATGTTAAATTAGGACTAAGTATTTATATTATGTTTTGATATATTTTGCTATACATGTTTAAATTTTTTAATCTGTTTCATAAATATTTTAAAAGGAAATAAATTGATAGATAAAATAATAAAATTTTAATAATTGAAGTAAATCTCCATCTGAGATCTTTATAATGATTTAAATTTCAATAAAAAGTAAATTCCTGTTGCAACAATTTTATTGGTAAAAGCATTTTTAAAGATAAAATTAATTAATTTGAAAGAAAGAAATAAAGGAAATATAAATTCATAATTTGTTATTGAAATTAAAAAGGATAACTAGTATTTATAATATGATTTTTTTGTTGTTAATAATAATTTGTAGGATGTTTCTTTAATAGTTTAATAAATCTTTATGTTAACATTTCAGAGACAAGTGTTTTCATTAAATACCAAATATCACTGTAAGTACACTGTGAAAAGAACTTACGACCCCAGATAATTTTTCTTTCTTTTAAATATTTAAATTCATTCTTTTTTCAAAATTGGTATGCTAAAGCAAACCTGGCGCCCTATAGACGAGCAAATTAACAAATTAATAAATAAAATAAATAACTACATCTCAATTTTTGAATTATTACAAATGTCGCCGCAACTGTGGGCCTTTTTAGTCGAAATAAACAGTGATCTTGGTAATGAGAATTCTTGAAATCAAGGTAAGGACTCTCTTTATAATAATAAGAAAGATTCTTTTTTAAAATTTTTTGTGTTAAATATAGTAAGATAAAAATGGAGTCAGAAATTGTAAATGTAAATAATAGTGATGAACAGGTAGGGTTAGGAAATCAAAATTCTTTAAATAATATAGAGCCATTGGAATTTACAGGGGATATTTTTGATAATTTAGAGAAGGAATCGCAAAGTAATGAGCAAACAAATGAACAATTTGCACAAAATTTTTTAGATCAAGAAATAGGTAGTAGTAATAATAGTAGACGTTCAAGTGTGAACGTAAATAGTAGTTCAGGTTCGGATTTTAATGGATTTGATAGTGATAGGATTCTAAATAGTAAACAACAGTGTGAAGATATAAATAAAAAAATAGTAGAAACACCAGGGGTAGAAACTGTAAAGGAAAATTCAGATAAGGATTTAAGAGCTGAAGAGGTTAGGATGGATGAGAGTGTGAAAAATAATGATCAAGATTTAGAGATTAAGAGTATGTTAAAAGTAATGATGGAAAAAATGGAACAAAATAGTTTAAGGTTTGAACAAAATAGCTTAGAAACAAAACAAAATAATGTAGTTTTACACAATAAAATTGATCAAGGTAGTCTAGAATTAAGACGAGATAATGATAAGAAGTTTGAATGTATAAATAATAGGTTTGATCAAAACAATTTGGAATTAAAAGAAATAAGTAATAAATTTGATCAGAATAAGCTAGAAATTAATAAAAAACTAGAGAATTTTAATATTAAACTTGAACAGAATAATGTCAAACTTGATAAGATAGATAATGACCTGAAACAGAGTAAATTAGAACTAAGACAAGATAATTTAGATTTAAAAGAAGAAATGTACAAAAAATTTGAAGAGAGTAGGGCAGAATTTAAAGAAGGTTATGTAAATGTAGAACAGGGCCTAAGACAAGAAATTAAGCAAACTAGGTTAGATATAGAAAATAATTTTGATGAAAAAATTGTTAAAGTTGAAATAGATATGTCTGACAAAATATGTAGCATAGTTAAGGAAATTGATAATGTTAAATCTGAGACGGAAGTAAAGTTGTTAAGTAATCAAATAGAAGCAAAAAATAATCTAAAAGTTGTTGAGAACAAAATTTGTAAAGAAATTTTAGAGGTTAAGAGTGATGTGAACAATAGAGTAGATAAGTTTGAGATGCAGCTAGGAAAAACGGATGAAAAAATAACGTTGTTAGACTTAGAAGTAGGAAAACAGAAGAATCTAGAAAAACAAGAAATTTTAGAGTTAAAAAACAATGTAGAGGACCAGATTAATAGCCTAAATTTAAAATTCGAAGGAGAGTTTATGCAAAAAATAAGGGAGAATTTTATCGAACAGGGTAGCATAAGTCAGGGTACTTATACAAGTGCGAACATAATTAATGAGACTATAATCCCAGAGTTTCAAAATGAAAGGTTAGAACCGCACCCGAAGGTATTTATAGAAGCTATAGAGACATTTAACAAAATAAATGGGGGACAATGGAAGATAAAGCTAGGTTGTTTAAGGAAATACTTTAAAGGTGAAGCAGAGTTATGGTTTGAAGCACACAAAAATGAGTGGGGTAGTTTTGAAGAGTTTAGGGTAGCATTTCTAGATAGGTTCTGGTCTGAAGAGAAACAGGAACAACTGAAAACTAAGTTATTGGTAGGAAGCTATTTTAGGGGACCGATGGAAGAAGTATTTAGATATGTGATGAGCCTATATAATAAGACACAATTTTTAGATCCGCCCATGTCTATGGATACATTTGTAAGACATATAAGTAGGAAAATGCCTGAAAAACTAGAGTTAATGATGTTAGCAGCTAGGCCTAAAAATGTTAATGACCTAGAAAAGTTAATTTTAAGTTGGCAAGAAAGTCAAAAGTTATTAGGACCAGATAGGACAAGACAGGGGGACAATAGGATGAATATGGACAGACCTATGTATAAAAATTTTCAACCACAGCAATTAGGACAGGAAGGATTTCGATTTAGGGCACCACCTCATTTTCAAGAGACAAGGGGAGAGAATAGGTTTAGGGGACCTAATAATTTTACTAGATTTCCACCACCTAATATGCAAAATAACAATAATAGGCCCATGTTAACAAATCAACAAAATTTCAATAGGGCAAATGGTAATGGTATGAATCAAGGTTTTAGGCCAAATTTTCAACAAAAGAGATATGATCAGGGAAATAAGGGAAATGGTAATAGACCACAGGGAAACCAAAATGGACAACAGTGAATAGGGCCCAAGCTTTGTTGTCTAAAAATCAAAATAGGCCTAAAATAGTAAATTCAAAAAATACAATTTCATCAATAATAACCAAAAGTAATAATAACATTGATGTAGACATTAGAGAAGAGTTGTTAAATGAAGGAAATTATAATAATGTAAGCATACAGCCTATAAAAGGAGAGTTAATTGAAATTGATGTGAAGATTAATAAAGAAGAATTTAAATGTTTAATTGATACAGGTTCAGAAATTACTGTTATGAATGAAGAAATTTATAAGAAACTAATTATAAATAATGATAAAATTTTGGAATTACCAGTATGTAATTTAACAATAGTAGGAGTAACAGGTGTGCGTAGCAAGAGGATTACAAAACAAGCTTTTATAGATGTAGAAATTGGAAAAGATGTAGTTGCAGTAAATTTTTTAATTGTTAGAGGTCTAAATATTGAAATGATTATAGGATGTGATTTTTTAAAACAAAAGAAGGCTCAGATTGATTTTGATGAAGAAAAGATTGAATTTAATGTAGAGGAGAAAATAATTCAAACAAAGTTTAGAAAACAAATTTCGCAAGTAGAATGTTATAAATTAAAATTGTGTAGGACTAAAGCAGAAATAAATTGTTATGATGAGACAGAATATGACTATGAAGAATTGCAAATTAATGATGTAGCTACAAACTTTTTTCAAGAATTTGATTCAAAATATTATGAAAATAACTATGAAGATGTAGAATGGACACAAATTGTAGAGAAAATTTTAGAAGAAAGTAACTTAAATTTAGATAGTGAAAAACGAGAATTAAAAACTGTATTAAATGATTTTAAAGAAGTATTTTCGGATCAGCCAGGAAAGATGTTAAATTATAAAGCTAAATTAAATGTAAAGGAAGATAGTAAATTTATAAATAAATCTTATGCAATACCACATTCAAAAAAGGAAGCTGTAGCTAAGGAAATTCAAAAAATGATTGACAATGATATAATAGAAGATTCAAATAGCCCATTTTCGAACCCATTAGTATGTGTAATTAAGAAAGATTCGTCCATAAGACTATGTTTAGATGCTAGGCAAGCAAATCAAATAATAATACCAGATCGAGAAGCACCTGAACAGATAGATGATATATTGCAAAGGTTTGAAGGAGTTAAATATATTTCTAGTATAGATTTGGTCAGTGGTTTTTGGCAGATAGAATTAGACGAACAATCTAGAAGATATGTTGCTTTTGTATTCAATGGTAGAAATTTACAGTTCAAAAGACTCCCTTTTGGTTTAAATGTTAGTACTTCATTATTTAAAAAAGGATTAAGTATGGTGTTAGGGCCTGAAGTTTTGGAATTCACAACAGTTTATGTAGATGATGTATGTATAGCGTCAAAATCGTTTGAAGAGCATATGAGACATTTGCGAAAGTTATTTGAAAGACTTAAAACTTATAATGTAACTATTAAAATAAAAAAGTCTGTTTTTTGCAAAAAAGGTATAAAGTTTTTAGGATATAATATATCAGATATAGGAATAGAGCCAGACCAAGAAAAAATTAAAATAATACAAGATTTTCCCACACCAAAAAATATAAAACAATTACAAAGTTTTTTAGGCTTATGTAATTATTACAGGAAGTTTCAACAAAATTATGCAGAGTTAACTAGTAAATTCACACATCTTTTAGGGAATAATAACAAAATTTGGAATTGGACAGAGAAAGACAGACATACATTTGAAAGAATAAAACAGGTTTTCTTAGAAACGATAATTTTACAACACCCTAATTTCCAAGAGCCTTTCTATTTAAACACAGATGCTTCGGATAAAGCTTTAGCAGCCGTATTGTATCAAGTGGACGTAAATAATGAACATCTGGTCATTGCGTTCGCAAGCAGAACTTTACAAAATAGTGAGATTAATTACACGGTTACAGAGAAAGAATTGTTGAGTATAGTCTTCGCATGTAAAAAGTTTAGAAATTATGTATTAGGAAATAAAACGACTATACGTTCTGACCATAAAGCTTTGACCTTTTTAAAGAACTGTAAATTAACACATGGTAGACTTCTGAGATGGATATTGTTTTTACAGGAGTATAACTTGGAAATTGAGTATTGTCCAGGGAAGGAAAATATTGTAGCAGATGTTATTTCGCGAACGGATCACAATGAAGTCATCAAGACAGGAGATGAACATTTAATTAAAATTTTTCAAACACAAATTGATAAAAATTTAGCAAAACAAGATAGAATTTTAAGAAATGCCTTTAAACGTTTAAATTTGGAACAAAGTCAAGATGAATATTGTATAAGAATTATTAAATTATTAGAAGACCAATCTGTTAAATTTAATAAGTTAAGAGAATGTTATGTTATCTATAATGGTGTTTTATTTAAAAAGTCAAAGAAAAATGAAATTCACAAAATTTGTTTAACAAAATCTTTAATAGAAATTGTAATTAATGATTGTCATGAAAGATACGGACATATTGGTGCGGGAAAGTGTTATAAAATATTAAAAGGACTATACGAATTCCCAAATTTAGAAAAACAAATAAAATTACAAATTAGGCCATGCGATTTATGTCAAAAAAAAACTAAAGTATCAAATATAAAAAATGAAGGATTAATGGTGAACATCTTACCCGAAAATGTATTAGATTTAGTAGCAGTGGATTTATTTGGAGAATTACCAACTGGAAGTGGTGGGGTTAAATATATATTTGTAGTACTGGATGTTTTTTCGAAATTTATAAAATTATATACTATAAAAAGAGCAATTGGGACAGTTTTAGTAAATAAAATAATCAATGAATATGTAAAGGAAATAGGGAAACCAAAAATAATTATAAGTGACCACGGTAGTCAGTTTCAATCACGAATTTGGAAAGAGAAATTAATAAATAATAATATTCAAGTTAGGCACACATCAGTATATCATCCTCAGTCGAATCCCAGTGAGCGTTGCATGAGAGAACTAGGTCGAATGTTTAGGACTTATGTACACAATAAACACACAAAATGGCCGCTTTATGTAAAATTTATAGAAAATTGTATGAATCAATCCATACACGAATCCATCAATGATAGTCCGTATGAAATTATGTTTAAAAAGGAGTGTCCGCGCATTTATAACCAAGTATGCAAATTTCCTCCGGGAAAAATAATAGATTTTGAAGAAAAAATAGTTTTAGCGAGAAGACGTTTGAAGTTAAAAGCAAATCAGCGGAAAAAATATCATGATAAAAAACTAAAACCAACAAAATTTGAGGTAGGAGATTTAGTTTTGGTTAAAAATCACTATCTGTCATCAAATTTGAGGAGAGAAATAAAGAAATTTTTCTTATTGTATCAAGGTCCGTTTAAAGTTTTAAAAATTAAATTAGAAAATGCATATGTGATTAGTACAATAGACTCTAAAGTAATTAAAGGGACATACAATGTCACTCAATTAAGGAAATATATTTCATAAATAATTAAAGAATTGATAATAATAAATTTTAACGTTAAATGAATAAGTTGATTTGAAAACAGAACATTAAAAAAAAAAACAAATTGTGTCATGTAAGAAAACTTTTAAGGCCAACTAGAATATTTGAAAATGTTAGATGAGAGGATCATTGGAGCTGCAAGATTGTTAGTAAAATAACTCTGTATGTTTATGAAAGGAATAAATATTGATTTTACGTGACATAGATAAGGAAGTTGGTTCGAGGCAAAGATCCAGTGTAGTGTTGAAGAAATAATATTCAATATTAAATATTCAATAAAATGTGACGAGAGAGAGTTGAGATTCATTTGCAGATCGTATTGGAACCAAAAGGGTTTCATGTCTTATCAGTAGACAGATAAGGATTGTCTCATATCGAGGGGACTTGTTTATGCTTAAACCAGGCCTAGAATTCCTTTGCATGACATTGAGACGAAATATAGGGTGTTACCAAAATGCTGTCTAAAAAAAAAAAAAAAAAAAAAAAACTTTTGACGTATAATCGAAAATTAACTTGCGTTTTCAAATAAAAAACTACTTAAATAAAGGAGAATTGGTTTTAAATAAAGTAAATAAGAACGAAAGTAGATTACTTAAATAACTTTAATAGAATTAAAAGTAAAATTTCTAAGTAGAAAACTTAGAATAAGTTTTAAAAATAAAATTTCTTTTTGAATTTGAATAATAACATCTAGAAAGGAATACATAATCAGAAAATCAACGATGCTAGTAATAAGATTGGTAAAATAAACATTATTTCAACTTCGGATGATATAATTTAAATGAAATTTTTTATGAATTTTAAAATTTTCTTCGAGTATGTGCATTTAAGGAGTACATGAACATTTGGGTGGATGGCTGAGCGTTTATGTAGTAATAATAGAATGTTTTATTCGCAAGAATAAGGCATTCTGGGACTACATGGAGAGCGTGTTGTGGAATAGGGATGTGTTTTGGGCTTTATCTTGAATTTAGTAGGGATATTGCATTCAACCACTGCACATTTCAACGTCACAACATGTTGCTTTGTGTAAGAGTCCAAAGAGCAATTTGAAGTATGCACGGTATAAAGTAGATGGTCAGAAGGACTGTAGTGGGGTAAGTAGGAGGTCAAATGCATAAAATAAACAAAAAATTCATAAAAAAAAAAAAAATAAATAAAAAAGGTATAAGAATAAAAAACAAAATAGAACATGGAACGAGGGTGGTTTTATTAATCGACGTTCGACAGGGCTTCATCATAAGAATAGAGGAGTATAATTCAATTACTGTTACTATGATGAACCCCGGTCGAGTTTTGAAAAATAAAATAAAAGAAAAAAAAAAAAAAAAAAAAAAAAAAAAAAAAAAAAAAAACAAAAAATTTGTCATACAACTCATGTAAATGAAATATAGTTAAAACTTTGACAATTTTGAGAAGTTTAAAGAACAAAGAGTTCTTATTTTGTATTAAGAAATACAGAAATTTAGTAGAAGAAGTTTAAGAGAGAACATAGAGTTCTTGATTATATTATAAAAATATAAAGTTTGGTAGGCGAACTGTCTTTAGAGGCAGGATGTAGTTATGTTCGAGAAGTGATATGATCAAGGCCTAAGATATCATTTCTGGAAGGTAGTGATTTCGAGTTAATTGGAAAACTTATCAAAAAATCCAACGTAGTTGTTTAGAGTTCTGTCACATGTAATTTTGGGCAAAAAACATAAACAATGACTTATGTTTGTAAGTGTCATAAACTTTCATAGATATAGAAAAGTTTTTTTTTTTGAGTCTGCTCTAATAGGTAAAAACAGATGTTGAGGGAAGTCGTCAAGGGACAGTAAGACAATGCTTACATGGTGAAAGGAGGGGGTTTGTTTAGGAAACAAAGCCTAGAAATAAATCGGACGTGACAGGAAGGAGAGTTTTTTTTTATGAAATGAAACGAAGAGTTTATAAAATTGTAAAAATGTTAATTAGCTGATTAGAATAGATAATTAGATGTAAAATTGTAAAACGATAAGTTGTATGTTTGACATTGATAAATATTAAGGATTATAAGATAAAATGATAAAAAAATTGTTAGTTTTAAGTGATTTATGATTTGAGAATGTGAAGAATAGTTGTGTGAAGTTTGAGAATTTATGTGAGTTTTGCCAAGATAGATAATAATAAAGTTTTTAAGTTTTTTTTTTTGATGTTAAATGATGAGTAAAGGAGGTTAAGTTTTTGTTTTTTAAAGGAAGGAGTAATAAATTAATAATAAGTAGAGAGATTTTAATGAATTTGATAGAAAGGATAAATAAGTAGTGTTTTTTAAATAAATAATAATGGAATTTGAAATAATAAATGATGTTAAGCAGTTATTTGATAAAGGTGTCTAAAGATTTTGATGAAATACGGTGTTAGCTGGGAAAGCAATGATAATTTTTTATTTTTTATAAGTTTTTTGTATTTAAGTGATTGATGACAAGGGAGATTTTAATGAAGTAATTTAAATGAAAGAATTTTTGAGTTTTTATATGAAGATGATGACTTTACAGAATTGTTGAGTAAAGTGGTATTTAAAATGAAGTTGTTCTGTTAATAAACTTTTATAAAGAAGGTAGTTAAGTTGCATTGATGGTTAATTTTTTAGTTTTTAAGAGGTTTTTTGAGTACTGCGATGAAATAAAGGAAATATACGACGATTTTAATGAAATAAAGGAAATATGCGACGATTTTTAATGAGATAAAGGGAGATTTGAGGAATTCTGCGAATAAACGACGGTTATCATGATTTTTTAAAGGAAGCTACGTTGAGATAAAGGGATAAATGAATGATAAAGAGGTTTTTTGGGGATTAATGCAACTTGAATTATTAAAATATGAAAGATAAGATAGAAATAATTTTAAGACAGGATACTGAAAGATGAAACAATTGTAAAGAGGTAATTTTGAAATAAATAGATGAGTTTTGTAAGTAATTTTATTTTTTTTTTTGATAATAATGATGTTATATTTTGAATTTTAGTTGAAGAAAAGAGTTTTTTGTAATTGTAAAATCAGTAGCTAACATGTTATCCCAGCAAGATACAGGAGAATTGAGATTTTAAGTAAGAATAAATAGTTATTGGATTTAAACTAAAATAAATAATAATATAAAGTCTGAATTGAAAAGTTTTAAAGTGAATTGAAGTAATGTTGAGTAATAAGTAAATAATTTTCGTAAAAATGTTAATTGAAAATGAGAGGTTTTAAATTTAAATTGTGTTAAGTTAAAAAATGATTTAGATGAATAGTGTGAGATGGATGTAGATTTTCAAAGGATGTAGAAATGTCGTCTTGGCAAAGAGGATGAGACGTAGAAAAAGTATATAGACGGCTGTCTGGGAGATAAGCTTTGAGTGACGGGATCCTGTCAACAAAAAATGTTGATGGAAAGTTTCAGCCAACGAGGTTGAAAAGGAAAATGATGATGGGTTTTATTGGATAAATAGAGATAAGGCTTAGCACTAATTGATTCGTATATTTTAATATTTATGAGTTATGATGACTCAAACAAACTGAGATAGTGAAATAGGACTTTAGCAAATAGATTTTATTTTTTTTTCATGTCAAAAGAGAATCTTTCCAAAAAAAATACACAAGGGGTATTTCTTTTTCTTTCAAGAGGTCCTTAACTTCTGAAATGAAATGTCTTGAACATCCATTAATTTTTTTTCTCGATTTGAAATTTATATGTATAAAAGCTTTGTATTCCAATACCTGTATTGAAATACAAACCTTGTGGGGTTTTGTGACAATGTGAAAAGTCAGATTTTAATATAGACTCATTTGAAAGACGCGGTTAAGCCAAAGAGATAAGAGATTCAAATAACAATTTAAATTTAGTAACGTCATTTATAAAAGAAAAATGGATTTTCAAGACAAAAGTATAAATAACCATGTTCAATTTTAATATAATTTAGTTTAATTGTTTTGTTATGTAAAATATGTGTATTTTTACGGCAGTGCGGTAAAACGTGAGAACAGTAACCGGAAGGAACGCCTTTCGGAAGTAAGAATTTGCCTCATGGTAACGTCAGTCTGAGTCCAGCGTTAGGAGTGACAGGTTGTTTCTAAAAAAGTCTAGATCAGAGCTTGGTGGAGAATGGTTGTGTTTTTTGAGAGTCTAGTAGAGACTAATTTAGCAGAAAATGGATAGGAAGTGATAATGGACGCTTCTAATGACAATGTAAACGTGTTTGAAAGTAATAGACTTACTGTATTCTAAGTGACAAACAATATTTATGAGAAAATTAGTATAAAGTATTTAATTAGACGGTGAATATAAAAAAAAAGAAACTTAATGAACACTCGAATTTATAAGATTTCAAAGAATAAGAGACTGTGTACTGTAAATGAGTGTCTTAAACGGATCGTTTAGCACGTGGCAAAAAACTTTGTATCGAAGTGAACATTCTTTTATTAATGATGAATGTTATGATTGTCGTACAAAAAATAACATTCCTAGAGTGCTGGGTGAATATTCGAAACATGAACTTTTCAGGAAACAACGCTTGCTGTAATCTACAAGTCTCAGGACATCTGGAATTAATATCTTTGGACAATTTGAGTGCAAATGGGTGTTCTGGTATAAACACCATATGTTAAATTAGGACTAAGTATTTATATTATGTTTTGATATATTTTGCTATACATGTTTAAATTTTTTAATCTGTTTCATAAATATTTTAAAAGGAAATAAATTGATAGATAAAATAATAAAATTTTAATAATTGAAGTAAATCTCCATCTGAGATCTTTATAATGATTTAAATTTCAATAAAAAGTAAATTCCTGTTGCAACAATTTTATTGGTAAAAGCATTTTTAAAGATAAAATTAATTAATTTGAAAGAAAGAAATAAAGGAAATATAAATTCATAATTTGTTATTGAAATTAAAAAGGATAACTAGTATTTATAATATGATTTTTTTGTTGTTAATAATAATTTGTAGGATGTTTCTTTAATAGTTTAATAAATCTTTATGTTAACATTTCAGAGACAAGTGTTTTCATTAAATACCAAATATCACTGTAAGTACACTGTGAAAAGAACTTACGACCCCAGATAATTTTTCTTTCTTTTAAATATTTAAATTCATTCTTTTTTCAAAATTGGTATGCTAAAGCAAACCTGGCGCCCTATAGACGAGCAAATTAACAAATTAATAAATAAAATAAATAACTACATCTCAATTTTTGAATTATTACAAGTTGATCTTACATAGAATGGGCCAATGGAATTAAACAAAAAAAGGTCTACTTGACTGGCTAAGAATAAATGTCGGTAGTTCAGAATGGGATTAAACCAAGGCCACTTTTGTCTTTCTAAAAATAGATGTAGGTAGTTCATAATGGGAGTAAGCAAAAAGTCTACTTAACTGGCTAAAAATAAATTATGGTAGTTCATAATGGGATTAAACCAGGGCCACTTTTGTCTTTGTAAAAATAGATGTAGGTAGTTCATAATGGGAGTAAGCAAAAAGTCTACTTAACTGGCTAAATATAAATTATGGTAGATCAGAATGGGATTAAACCAAGGCCACTTATCCTTCTAAAATTAGATGTAAGTAGTTCAGAATGGTGTGTGACCTAAAATTAGTTAAATGGCAATTCAAGAGTTAAGAACTAAGGGAATACAGGTTAATGATGGTAAAAAAAAATACTATTGGGGGAGTAAAAGTTGAAACATACTGTATAACGTGATACAACAGTGATACAACAGACTTTGGATTTACAATTATAATCTTATTATTTTTATTTCAAAAAGCTTTTAACAATGGTCAAATCTAACATGAAATTAAAATTGGACTTTATAACACAATTAATATCTTGAAAGAAAAATGAGAATTAGTAATTTTTAACAATAAACAAATTAAACATAAATCTAAATTGGAAATATTTCACAAGTTATAAAATACAATGAAAATAATGGACAGAGAAATTGAGAATTATTTGCTTTAAAAGAGATATAACACAAAATTATTATGAAATTGAAATTGTTTAAAGTTCATAAAATCATATACACCATAATGTCATAAAAAATCACATAGGAAATTGAAAAATATTAATAGTTCATAATCTTTGATTCAATAATGAAATTGTCTCTAATAATTGTTCATATATAAAATATATTTGATTTGGCATAATTTCATCAATATTTGTTTGATGGTCATGGAAATATTTTATCCTAACTTTAATCTCTGCAATGCTAGGAATTCACTTCACATAAATAATTAAGTAATCTAAATATACAAATTTATTGTGTACTGCAACAATTCGTAATGGCTTCAAAACAAAATACTGTATGAAACCTGTAAGGAATTCCATTCAATTGGAATATCGACACTACGGCGCCTTGCGGCAAATATATGCGTGACTCCAACCTAGCACTTTCAAAAGTATAAAAATCTCGACTTTCCATCTTCAAATAATTAAATAGGATTATTTCCATACATCTTTCGCACACATAATCCATATCAGATCCATTCTAAATTAATTAACCTGAGAAAAATATAAAACTAACATGAAACGATCATTCAAAATAAATATCTAAGTTTAAAGATTACAGTTTGTAGGCCTAGACTAAATCAAATCCGAGAGGAAAGGGACTAATGAAATTAAATTACTAGAAAACAAAAATTTAATTAAAGAAAAAAATGCTACCCATGCTTAAATGAGATTATCTAGCATCTAAGAGGTTGTCAACCATTCTTTGTAAAATGCGAAAATAATTTAGGAAAACTCAAAATCAAACACAAGCCATGTCATGAAAATGGCAGATTTCATAAATTGTCTTTACGTCTGCATATAAAAGGACACGCCCACGAAGAAAAACTAGCTTGTGATTGGACGATAAAAATTCCACTGAGATAAAGTTAAAACGTAATTACCTCTGTACATTTTCAAATCAAGTACATGTAAATTAGTTGATAGTATTTTTACGTTTCTGAGAAGTTATTTGATTACCCACTATTTAATTTAAGATATTTGTATTTATAGAAATTCATTATGTAAACTAAATCAATTTGTAAAAAAAAAAAAGAAGAAAAAAAAAAAGAAGAAAAAAAAAGGGAATTATAATAATATTAATAAAAATGATTGCATTCCTCATCAACTCAACTTACACTCACACATAGACGTACAATTTGAATTTCCTAGGCCGTTTTTGGGACAAGAAAGGGGATTTTTTGGAAGCTTCTACAGGCAAAGGACGCCTCCCAAGATCAAGAAGTCTTAATCAGAAATAATCGTCGAATCCAACCATTTAGTGATAGTAAATATATCTCAAGATTGTGTGAAAGTTACTGTTTATTCAAGAATATTAATATCGAGTTCATCAACCTTCAATTGGAAGAACATAGAAAAGTTAATTTAAGCATTAGTGGTGAGATCCATCCTAATAATAGATTGTATAATAATTCATATTTAGTTCAGAAAAACAATATTTTCCAATATAAACTTTCACCCAATAAGGCTATAACTGGGTACAGTAAATGTTTTAAAGACTTATAAACTGATTTATTTGAACTCTGAACCATCTTAAAAATATTCATTCTTACAAACATTCATATCATTCCATTTTAAGTAATATTTTTATTTTGTTTTGATTTGTTGATATTTTTTTAGGGAGGGGGACTTAGTCCAGACATATTTAATTAATTTCATGCTCTACACCTACTTGGGAAGAGTAGCACCGACCCACCCCGAGACAAGACTTGTGATCTTTAGATAATAGTATGTTTAAAAATATTTGTTATAATTCAATGAGCCTAAACACAATAATATGTTATCTCAAGAACGATAAATGATATTCTAATAAAACTAATCATTCTTTTATGATATATATAATAACCATATAGTAATGAACTTTTAAAGACATTGAAAGTAATTTCTCAATCTAATTTTGAATTTTAATGTTTGTGATTATTTTTGTCTGTGAATTTCAATTTCATTTTAATGAATTAAACAAAACAAATTTCTATCATTGTAATTTTGTAGTTTTCTATTTCACTTATTTATTGTTATAAGTTAGCACATACTTCAAAGTGCAATATAAATTTAAAAGAGAGAAAAGGGGTATATAGATTGAAAACAAATATAAATAATCAATTATCTCTAATATTCATTCATATAGTAATGTTGTAAATAGCGCCACAAACGTAGCGTTTTCAAAGAGCAATCACAAAATAAAAATGATATATTGTATATAGCCTACAACGTGGGGGTTTCAAAGAACAATCACTAAATAAAACTAGTATGGTGTAGTATGCAATTAATTCTTGACAGCTAAACATTTATTAATATGATTTTTAGATTAATTCATTTGCATAACACAATGGAATATTGATATCTACTAACAAACTAACACAAGTCTTATTTCGGGAAGGGGTTGGTGCCAGCTTTTCCCAAGTAGGGGTGGAAAGGGTGGAACACAAATGGAAAAGAAATTCAATAGTCTGGACTACGTCCTAATAATTACAAATAATTAAATTAAAATTATAGTTCATTAGAAGTGAAAATTATATGAAAGTATGTGTGGATTAATGTTCAAAAGTTCAAGTTAACTAGATCATTTAATCTTTATAGTCACTTCAATAATAATTGTCTACTTTTAGCTATTGCCTATTGGGCTCAAAGTTTTATATGTATGATTACAAATGTTTGATATTGGGCTTATCTCAACATATTAGCAACACTTGATTTTGCTATTTTTTTCTGATATCACTAAAATCGACTTTAAAAGATAGTGTTTTTTATACCTCAGTATTTACTAAATCTTGAGGCACATTTCTTTGTAATGTATTGTTGGATTTAACGGCTATATTTGGATATAATCCTTTTTCAAGTTTTGAAAGCATCGGTCTGCTTTTAGTCTTTCTCCAACAATTACGCTTCTTCAATATTTCCAAATGAGCGACACAGAAGTTTTCAAAGCTTCCACCTTCTGAATCACACCAAGTAACAGAATGTGGTGGGGGTGGAGTGGGATGGTGCGTGAGTGAATGGGTAAGTGCAGAGTGTGTGTGTGTGTGTGTGTGTGTGTGTGTGTGTGTGTGTGTATGAGTGAGTATGTGTGTGAGCGAGCGAGCATGTGTGTGTGTGTGTGTGTGTGTGTGTGTAATTAGATGGAAAATAAAATGATCTTTTCTTTTTGGTAAGATAAGTTGTAATTACTTATAACATTTTTACAAGGATAAAGAGATTTAATTAAACACAACAAAGTGTCACTAACTTCTCTGGCTAATAATAAATCTTATTAACTAATTTACATTATAATTTTAGTGCAATGCAAAGAAGTACATCTCTTTTCAATGGAATTGTATTTATTAATCATAAAACTAATTGTCATTCATGGGTGTGTCCTTCGTATGGGAAGAACCTGCAAATTCTTGACTTTGGCCATGATTTTTATATATATATATCTATTGTTGGTTTTTGGTTTATAATAAATTATTCGTACATCCTATGGATTTTCGCTAACAACTTTTTACATGTTAATATTCTATTTAACACTATAGTAATATTCATTTCTTTTGTTTTCTTATAATCTTTACAAAACTGAAGTTTGTGGCCTAGACTTGTAGGAAATTAGGCCATTCTACTTGTGTTTTACAATTCAAATATTTGTTTTGAATAGCCGAGTTGTGTTCATTTAATAATTGTCCTGAATAAAATGCATAGTTTGGAATGATTTTGATATGGTTAACATAGGTAGAAAATATTGGGAAATTATTTTATTTTATAATTTTCCGATCAAAAGTCAGGATTTTTTTTGTAATTATTGAAATGTTGAATTGAAGTTGATTGTAACTACCACTAGCTGTCGTGCATATCGGTTTCAGTTTCAATAGAATTCTTGTGATGTTTCTTTTATAGAAACACATTTAACTCAAAGTGAATGAATTAAATTTACTCTGGTAATATAAAACAAAAAAATGATCTCTACCAATAGTAACAATGATTACTTTTTTTTCCATATTGTTGTAAAATTTAACCTTGTTTCACATATTTTGGATTACTTAAAGTTTACTCTAAATCATACAAATGAATGAAAATGTGGATATGTTTTTAGTAGTGGATGCAAATGCTGGTCATGTTGGCAAATGGCAGACCATTTTATGATTCACCCTAATAAAGATCCAGTGACTTTTAGTCCTACGGCAAAGATTCTCAGAAAATTTAAACTAACTGGCAGTGTGGTTGAAAACCTCGTTCTGGCCATCCTTCAGTATCTGATGAAGTCCATGCAGTTCAGAATACCATGCAAAATTAACACAATCTAACCTATTTGAGGTTAGGAAGAAAGTATATGTATAAACTCCTGACCAATAAGAAAAGGGTGTAATATTTATAATGTAGCCTTTAAACCAATTCACTTCAGAGATAATATTTGTAAAAGCTAGAATAGATTTTAAATAATAACACTAAAATTCACTAAAGTATATATGTAGGAAATTTAGGTTAGAATAATTCTATAATTAATAATAAGTTTAAATTATTTAAAATACTAAAAAGGTCTAGAGCTTTAGTAATGTAAAAACATATAATTGTGTTGTAATCTCAAACCCAGAGTATGAAATCGGTAATTCTTAATGCAAAAATATTTAGTAAATCAAAATAAAGAAACAAACTTTTCCCAAAATACAACTAACCTATTTGAAAGTGACATTTAAATACCATAATTTATGTAAATGAAGCAATAAATTAAATCACAGTGTAATGGATCACATCAAACCTCAGACCCAGTGACCTATATTAGAAACAACAAATCACGGAATAGGTAAGGAGAAAGGAGTGACGTAGCAGCTGAAACAATTCTTAACCAATAGGAGAAGGAATATGGCTGAATATACAAGATAGAACCAAAGCAGATCGGGAAGTTCGAAGTGTGTAAGAATCCTGAGAGTGTGTCGCTATCTATTAAAGAGTAAAGATGTATTTTTGAGTTTGTGTGCGTCTTTTTAGTAAATCGGGGTAAAAATTTGAAATATCAAACCATCGGCCTCTACAATTTGGTAAAAGAGATCTCGTTATATATTATTTAAATCATATAAACTTATATTGAACTATAAAATAAATCTAAAGCCTAACTAAATGAACAATATCTTTCATAATGTTTTTAAATTGAACTGAATCTAATATCATTACAAACCAAAATCAACTTAATGAAACTCTTAATTCAATTCTCAAATAGAGACTAAAAGTTCATTTTTTTTAATTTTTTTTTTATTATTTTATTTATACTACAACTAAGTAATAAAAGTTATCTAGTAGCTTATATATAATATACAGTTCAATATAATATATAGTTCACTATTAGGCGGAAATTAGCACACTGATTAAATCCACCGGATATCCACAGTAGAACTGCAGGAAATAAGTATCATCACTGCACTAAATCTTCAGGCTTGGTTCTCTTAAGTCTCCTTATTACACTGTTGGTATTCAAGATCTGGAGCACAAATGGATTTTCATGATTAGTGAGCTTCTTTGAATGCCTGATTGCCATGATTTTAATCTCCTCATTTAACGTGTTCATCTTTAAATCACTGTGGATGTCATCATTCCAAATATACCAAGGGGCGTTAACAATTCCTTGTAGCACCTTGTTTTGGAAGTTTTGAATAATTTTAATATTGGACTTCTTGGTGCAACCCTAAAGTTGCAAACCATACCTCCAGATTGATTGCAAAATTGGTTTATACAACAGTAATTTGTTGTGCATGTTAAGTTGGGAACTTCGTCCAATCAGCCAATACATTTTCCTATACTTGATAGCTAGCTGATCTTTTTTCTTCTTAACATGCGCTTTACATTTCAATTTAGCGTCGAGTGTCATACCAAGATATTTAGCCTCATTTGCATAATGGGATTTCTTGTTTGTTTAAGTAAACTGTTATCTTCTTCATTTTCCTGTTTGTAAAATTTACATGAGTTGATTTTGTTTCATTTAATTTAATGCGCCACTTTTTTATCCAAGCATTAACTTTGTTGACCGCATTTTGTAGCTTACCAGTTGCTTCTTCTACCGTATTCCCTACAGCCTGAATAGCGGTATCGTCGGCAAAGGTGGCCGTTGTGGTGTCTTGATTTAGTGGTATGTCACTGGTATACAGTAAGTACAGTATTGGTCCAAGAACACTACCCTGGGGTACTCCAGCTGATATTTTTTTGAAGTCAGAGTATTCGCTTCCATGTTTAACTCTAAACAGTCTGTCAGATAAATAAGACTGTAGGATTTCACAGAACTGCTTTGGTAAGTCACGTTGCATCTTATAGTTTAACCCAGCGTGCCAGACTTTATCAAAGGCTTGAGTAACATCAAGAAATACGCTAGAGCATACTTTTTTTCTTTCTAGTGTGTCTTCTATTATTTTAACTATCCTGTGTACTTGGTCAATTGTAGAATGTTTGTTTCTGAAGCCAAATAAGTGATTTGGGATCAGATTTCTTTCCTTTAGTATTGGATTCAATCGGCTTAACAGCAGTCTCTCAAACACTTTGGATATTACTGAGAGCAGTGATATAGACCGATAAGATTTTCTGTCATTAGGATCTTTTCCTGGCTTGAGAATCATTATAACTTCTGCCACTTTCCATTGTCTTGGTACATATTTTAGTCTAATAACAGCATTTATGATATGCAGAAGCTTCATTAATGCTATGTTAGGCAGCTCTTTGAGAATCTGACCTGTAGTTAGGTCATAACCAGGGGCTTTTTTTGATTTTAGATTTTTTTATTACTTGTTCAAGCTCTTTGAGTGTTATGGGTTCGATTTCCATTCCATTATTTTGATGATCTATTGTAATATTTTGCTCTGCAATGAGTCTAGGGAATGGTTTAAAAGTGTCTTCAAGGTGCTGTGCAAATGTATCTGCCTTGTCTTTATCACTTTTTGCCCATTGGTCATCGTCTTTTCTAATAGGCGGTACTTGAGTTACTGGCCTTCTAAGCCCTTTCGAAGCTTTCCAGAGTGAGTAATCAGTATCCCTCTCTGCAGTCAGTTAATAAAAATAGATGTATCCAAAAATATAACTACTCCAAATAGACTGAATTTGCAGTGATTCTTAAATTTCAACAAATTTAAATTCTTATCTACAGTATTTGAGACTTCCTTTTATATATTATAAAGTAAGTTCAGAATTGCGATAATATTAAAATACATAAGCCAGCACGAGTTCCCCTCTACGAATTACATATGTAAATGAGACATAATGAAAAAACAAACGCAATATTTAGTAAATTCTACAATTTTATTGTCTTTCCAAGACCATGGTTTCGCCAGCAACAGCATTTACAAGGCAGCTTAACCAGTAGCGGCCGATGGTTAAGAGCAATGGGAGGGCTCTGTTATATTTTATACGCGTAAGGCTCTGTTTTATTTTATACATGTTATCATTCACTTAACATTCACAATCACAAAGGGTTAAACTTAATAACATAAACAAACAACTTGTGTGAGTGGCGAGACACTATTTAGTATTTAGAACAGTTGCGCCAACTTATTTTGCCCATCGAAAACAAGGTTTTTAGTAATGCGGAACATCTAATTTATGGTGGCTGCACTGACTGATGTCTGCGCGCGCATCTTCGGACTCTGCCCTAGAAGCCCATTACACACTGTGTAAATGACGTCACGGCACCCTCAGCTCTGTCTGCTGCTTGCCCCATAAATGCAATGAAACTGGGATGCTCTGGCCACCGTCCGAACTCCAGAATACATTCGTCATTCGTCAAATATTTTATATTGTAAAACTTCCGCTACAAATGATGGTGAAACCCATAGCGGCAATTCATAATTCATTTATCTCCAAAGAATTAAATACATATAGGTATTTACATTATTAAAATAATATTATCATTGGGGGGGGGCGTCCGAGAGTCCTTATGAGTAAGCCACCACTGAGCTTAACAAAGAACTAAGGAAGATGTTGAAACCTGACATATAATAATACAAAAGAGTTCTACCAAGTACCTTCGGTCAATAGTGTAAATCGTGTAAATGAGACATAATTTTAAATTATGAATAAAATTTAAATTTAAATAAAAGAACTCATAGCATCTACCTGTGGCAGAATTAATTATAAATCAAAAATATCAAATCTTTTTTTCTCTTTTTTTTCTTTTTTTTTTTTTTCAAAGACTGATAATACAAGTTACAAATGTTTGAGTATCAATAAATTGTATCAATGTAAATCCGAATCCAATTGACTCGATTAAAATAATTTTGTGTAAACTCTAAAAAAAAATTATTGTTTAAGTTATTTCCTATATATAAGTATGTAAATGTATATTTTATAACAATATCATTATTTTCGTTTTATGTAAAAAATTACCAAGTTTATAGACAGTAAAAATATTTCTTGACAATTAATTACAAACACCCACAACTATATCAGTGCTTCCTTATTATTATTGAGTAAATAAAATGTTAACTTATGAATAAAGGTAGAGTTTTGTATTAGGGTGAATATTTGGTGAGAAAAAAATTCTGATTTAAAAACTATTTCTTGGTAATTGTATTAAGTCGTTATTTGTTCTTTGTTCTAATGGGCAAGAGTAGCCTAGAACCAACACATTTTTTTTGAATTCTGAGAATTTTATCTTTCACGCTTCACCCTAATACAAAGTACTGTTATTGTATGGAAAATGTTTGCTCCTATTAATAGAGATAAATTAAGTACTGTAACTTACCATTCTGTTGATAAGTTTGTGCTGGCATGTCAGTTACAATGTGAAACTTCCTGTGGGAAAAAAAAAACCTACTATGTAGTCAACCAATAGCAAAATTATAATTGAACATTTATTTAGATATTACCATCAAATTTTGATTTTGTTAAAATGATACAATGGATTTGAAATATTCAATCATTCTATCAGACAGAGTCTCAATTATGTTTAATAAAGCTTCATAGCAAAGTTTAATCTGATCTTTACACTAATTATTCTACATTAATTTATCAAACATAATTGAAAAATCTTTAATCCTGAAATATTTTCAACTGATCCTACCTCGATAAAGATAAATGCAGTACATGAATGGAATCATTGGGAGAAATCATTTGCTAATTTTACAGAAATGTATTGAAACAGATAATAAAAAACCCAGCGACTCAGTTAAGTTAAAACTTCTTATTAACATATATCACATTAAGTTTATGAATATATCTTAAATTGTAATAGTTTTGAAAAGGTTAAAATTGTTTTGAATAAACTTTATCAAAAAATTATTAATAAAATATTTTTCTGTCATCTACTTGCTACCAGAAAACAGCTAACACATGAGAATATTGATCAATATCTGCAGCAGCTAGAAGAAAATAGGGACAGTTTTTCCTGGCTCTTTTATTAATGGACTCACATCTACAATAATAAGGCAACGTCTTCCGAAAAATACTACACTGACATTGAAAGCAGCTATTGATAAAGTCCGATCATCAGAATCTACCCAAAACAACCTGAAGTTTATATGCATGATATTTAAAAAACTGTTACTCAGTGAATATGTTATGATTCAGTAACATTCAATGAAAATGTTATGTTTACAGTCAAAAACATACAATGAAACTCCAACTTTAGCGGTATCTCCATCAACAAAATATTATTTCTGTGGCTAAAACAAACATCCACACAAGTTTTGTCCTGCACAAATGCTCGAAGAAAGGTCATTATTCAAAAGTATGTGAGTCTCAATATTCTGTAGCTTCTAATTCTACATTTTCTTCAATCTTTAGCAACATTAGTGCTAACAATATATCAGCTTCTGTGAACTATTTATCTAATGGTATAATAAAAATAAAGATTAATAAAATAACTCTTGATGCTTTAATCCACACAGGAAGTTCTGAAAGTATTTATATTGTTAAGAAATATAATATTAAAATGTTTTCTGGAGAAGGAAGGGTAAGACTTCGACAGCCTTATTTACTCAAGTCAAAGGTTACCGTATTGTATTTATGGAGACTTTGGAAGAGAAATATACTTCAGAGAAATTGTTAGTTCTGTCTGATTTATGTGCAAATGTAATTTTAGGATATGATATTCTAAAACAAAATTCACAAGTTGAACTTTTGTTTGAAGGTTCTTGACCACCTTTATCTGTTTGTGCTTTGTCTTCGACCAATATATCTCTTCTTTCACTATTTGAGAACCTCACCAGGGACTATAGGCCTTACTACTAAGTCCTGTAAGTATTCGCAAGTAGATAAACAAAGAATAAAATTATTAATAAAGGATAAACTTATTACTAAAGAAGTTAAAAACCTACTCTCTGGAGGTATATAGAAAAGAGTTACCGGTTTGGTAATTGGTTACTTCATTTCAATAATCTCCAAATGTATACTATTCAGTATTGTTGATTTTCAGAGCACTTATCACCAAAATCCAATTAAAGAAGAGGATAAACTGTATACTGCATTTGAAGCAGCAGGTCTCTATCAGTTTTGCCAGATACTTTTTGGGGTAACTAATGGTGTTGCTTGTTTTCAGCATGCAATTGACAAAATTATAAAGAGAAAATAAACAGCAAAGGCCTCAATAATAATAAGTGTCACAATTTTCTGTAGGTTTGCTCGGTTTTGTGAATAGTTGGATAAGTTTGTTTACTATAATAGTTCTACTTGGGCCTAGTTAATGACATGACCATATTGATTAGTTACATAACTCTGTATTTTTATGTCATATTATTGTTATCAATTTGTACATTTGAGTGTGCAGAAAATAACACTTAGTAATAATGTCTGTTGTCATAGTTTATTCACTATGACATAAGTAAAATTTATTTTCTGTAGTAATGATCAAAGGTATATATATATATATATATATATATATATATATATATATATATATATACTGTGAAAAAGTTTGTTCAGTATTTGATCTCTGTTTATTTATTATTATTATTTACTTATTTTATTTTCATATATTTTTTGTTGTGATGGTGGTATTTACTATGTAGGCCTATTGATAGCTTAACAGCTGTTTCAATTTTTTGTAATTTATTTTTATTCATTAATTGTTAAAATATCTCAAATATCAACATTAATTGTTATAAGGCACCGTAAATATTATAACGATAACATCTATTTATATTTAATTGAAATTACTTGAACATTTTGTTTTCTTAAGACACTTAAGGAGTTGGTTTTTAATTGTTTTAACTAGTAAAGTCAGCCATCTGCTAATAATAAGTATTCTGACTTTCATTATGTCACTACTACATTATATATAATAAATGTAACTCACCAAATGAATGAAAATACAATTTTCCACAATATAAATTTTATTTGTGCAATATAATTAAAAGGCTACGTTTCCTCATACATTGGCAGTCGTAGTTCAGTGTCAAAAGGGTTGCATGTTGTGTTCATGTAAAGAGGATGATGACTTAGTCATTGAAACGCTGTCTTTTATTTGTATTGCAAAATGTGTATTGTGGAAAATTGTGTTTTCATTGATTTGTTGATTGAAGTTTTCTAGTATAGTTCAAAATGAATAAATGTAACTCTAGTTATGCTCTGAAATTAACAGTAATTTCCTGTTGATGGAAGTGAGAAAATCATAATTACATAACTCAATAAAATCCAGAGCTATTATCAAAGCCAATAATAAAGCAATATTTTAAATGACAGTTATGAATAGTTCCTTAGCTCCGATATTATAAGATATTTGTCATCAATTACTTACAATTGTATGTTGGTTTAGTTTACCTCTGAATTAGTTGCAGTATATTTTTAACAATTGTTATTAACTCTGAAGACACATTATTTATAATGACTCATGTCATTATAATTTATAGAACAAAAATTGTGTTATTGCTCCTTACTATCAAAGACAATTAGGTTATTTGAATTGATCAATTACTAATATTGGATATGTTTATTTACGTAAGCAACTTATTACTCAAGAACCAAAATTCTATTCTTCAACTTCATTGGATGTCAAATAACCTAATTGTCTTTGACAGTAAGGAGCAATAACACAATTTTTGTTCAAAATATTTAAGGTGGGCCATATAGGCACCTAATACTATGTAGTATAACATTTGTTTGTCGTATTTCATCTTTGGTAACATTTCATATTTAAACGATTTGACTACAATTTCTGCCAAATAGGTAGTTCTGTTACAGTCATGAAAATAGAAAATTGGTGTTTTGTAACTACCTAACTCACATTTTAGTAATTCACAGATCTGCCATGTCCTGGTGCTAGTGTAAATAATAGCTATTTTATTTCACTTGTGCCCTTTAAGTGTTTTATAAAACTCGAATGATTTTTTGTTTTTTACCAATAACTCTGGAAGCAGTATTTTTGAGATGATGAACAATAAATTTTGTTTGTTCTTAGAGGCCAAACACTTTACCAAAGTTTATTAACATTTTTATAGTATATTTTAAAATTCGGACTTTTCAGTTTTGAGCTTATGGTCTACCATCAAAATATAAGTTATAAAAAAAAAGTCTCAACATATGGCTAAAATATCACCACAAATGAAATTGATGTAGGTTGTAGAGCATTGCACAGATGACAGATTTCATTCGAAAATCACTTTTAGGAGCTCAGAGGATGTCAAAAAGAAAATTTTATAGAAAAAAGCCACAATATTATTATTTATACAACTTCCTGTCTACTAAGTAGTATTTTACATGTTAAGATTAGATTCATGTCTTATCAGAACTGACTCAGCCTGTTTGTTGACATGCAATATCTTAGAACTGAATGTTTAGGCTACAAGTAGAACTATGTTTGTTAATAATAGTTTAGATTTTGATCTGGCAATTTTTATTATCATTTATGTATAGTTTTAGTTTCTCATGTGTGCTTGCTATTAAGTCGGGGTTTATACATGTAAATATCTTTTTGAGGTCCCTCTGAGTCCAAATGAATGGACTGATTATTATATATGAATGGTTATAAATACCTTGTTTAACCATTCATATATAAATATAACAATCCATTAGGCTACAATGAATTCTATGACTGATTATTATATTAGTTTAAGTTTGATTTTATGAAAATTAGTTAAATGAGTATATTTTTGCCATATCTGGAGAACACTTTATCTGGAAAAATTAATTTGATTTTCCAATTATAATAAAAGACCTAATTTCTCAAAATCAGCATGATTCATGTCGTTCAAATGCTAACATTTGACCCAAAACAGTGAAAAGTCACAAGTAAAAAAATTTTGATCTAGGACTAATTGGATAAGTTAAAACGAACCTTAATTCCATCATTAAAACCTCAAATTCAATCAACATAGAATGAGTTTATAGGCTCTATACCCACTAAACCCACTAAGGCTCTATTGAATATTAAAATTTAAAAATCACATAGGCATTAATAAGGGGGAAAGGGGTTCTTATGTCAACATATCTCCTATAAGAAATACATGAGAAAAACTCAGGAATAAAGAAAATGAATATTTCTCTCTCTCATTCTTACTTATAAGTAGAAGAGAAATTCTTGGGAAGTTGGTGACCAATATTGTTTTTGATTATGGGAGAGTTTGTGCATTGTTTCTGCACCTCTAAGTATCATTTGCTGACTTTTCTGTGTTACCACTTTCCAATTATAAAGTAATGACAGTATTGTGATTGGTGCAAAAATATTGATACTACGTTTAAGATAAAGTGCTATTTTGAACCATTAGGATGGAATAACCTAGACCATTTTCAGAGAATCGTTAATTTATAGTATATCTGAACATTTGCCATCATTACTGTATATAAGAATGTCTGTTATATTGTTGATATATATATATATATATAACAATATAACAATATAAACAATCCATTAGTACCAATAACGTTAAAACCCAACAAATACATTTTTTGAAATTACTGTACTCCATTAAAAATATTTATTTTAGTGCATAAAATGGTCAAAGTAAGGTCTAAAATATAATATGGTTTTATCAGTCTAAAAACCAATGGTAAAAGTTTGAATTACTGGGTAATTATTTAACCTTCAAGCTTTTAACGTAATTGCCAAAATTAATTGATCCTAAATATCAAATCTATCGATGGGACATATTCGAATATAATTAGGTTAGGTTAGAGTGTATTGAAATCAAGTACTTAGCAAAATTCATAAATAACATCATGCAAATGACATTATTAAACATAGCTGTTGGTACAGGTAGGGAGGTCATCGGCTAGGAAAGAGGAAATCCGGCTCCAGCTGACAGATGACTATAAATTCTAAAATGGCAAATATTGTCCAAAGTTATAATCCAAACTTGTGAACTGATTGTATTCAATTTGTTATGTGGGCATATTTTTACCATTACAGGATTTTTATCACAATTTTTTTTCAACTAACTCAAAATTTGGGGGTAGATCCCAAATAAGAAAGAAAACATTATTTTTTTTTTTTTTTCAAAATGGAGCAAACAATTTTCATTAAATTTTTCTAAATTGGTCACCATCTTTCTAAAAATGCTAGTACAAGGCTAGTATCAGTTAAAAATCAAGTCAGATCTACCAATTTCTTTCGTTCAAATTTTAGTAAATGTGAAAATTAATTACCCAAACCCGTGTACAAAATCACAAGTATAAAAATAGTTCAACAATAATGGGCAAAAACAAAAATAAACTTTGACCTCCATCATTATAAGCTAGACTTTAATTAAATATGATTTTCACTGAGAACACGTTTATGGTATAATCAAAGCAATTTAGGCCCTTTAAATATATAAATATTTTTTCAAAGATGGTGGCCGCGGTTCACGCTCACTTTTTGACTCTTGTCGAACTGATATTTTTGTGATGGATAAGTGAGAAAGTTTGTGTAATATTTTTATACCATTTATTATTATTTGTGTATGAGCTTTTATAAAGTACTAATAAGATAAAAAAATTCAAAACATGATGAACATAAAACGAAAATAGATAAAAACACCATATATCAATATTAAATACAAAGTATGGCAGTGTTATATTTATAACTAAGATTAATATAAATCAACATGCTGACATAATACAAACATAACAAAAAACATCCTATTTTATCAACAAATACTTAATACATAATAATACACAACAATAAATATTTTAAACAACATAAAAATAAAACGCATGACAAAAATAAAATACCTGAAAAAAGATGTCAAGAAATTATTAAATCATGTGACTCATCAAGAAAGCTTTTGAACACTATAGATACTTAACAATCATCTATTCAAATTCCCCACACTTAGTAATTGGCAGCATATAAAACAGTTTTTTACTAACTTCAACAAAATGTTACTCTTTTTATAGAATCAGCAATTTACCATTAGAGTAATTTTCCCCGTGTAATTATGCCATACATTAAATAACTGTGTAAGTATGGAAAATAAACTAGTTTTACAACAATTATACAACAATATACAGTTTTAGTTTTCTTAAAATAAAAATACCACTTGCCAACCTTTTAGGTATGTATTCAATGTGAAAGTTGAATTCAAGATTAGACTGTATTTATACACTCCTACATACTCAATTAAGTTTTGATTTCTTTTACTTATGCCAAATTCAATATTATCAATTTTATTTTTATCCAAACATGTCTGCTGCACACCAGTCTTCAACTTTCACTAATACATTAATACTAATGGCAATCCTGAGGGACCCTATTGGGATCTACAACTTTTTTTCACGTAGTTTTGTGTTTGATTTCTCTTTTTTTATCTTTTTCTATCAAGCCTCTTTTGACCAACTTTTGTTTTCTTATTCCTGACACTATTAGAGTTTTTGAGGACTATGGGTTTTTATTTTAGGTTCTTTTCAGTCATTTTTTATAAAATGGTGATGTTTTTTACCCTTAAACAAAACCAAAAAAAAGAAACAATTTTCAATTATAATATACAGATCTTACAATGATATTTTGGTATATTCAAACTTTTAACCATCAATTTCTGGCTTTTATAGTAACATCTATACAATATTCTAATAAATCAATAAGTGACTCAGTCTCAGATTAGTCATAGAAACATGATTCACTCTTGTGATCTTTGTATCTTGTAAGATTTAGTTATACTATCAGATCATTTTGTATAATTAGAGTTCATAAATCAAAGTCCAAACTGGATAAAGGTCTATTAGAACAGCTGCAATAATTTATTAATGCATTATGTACATAGCATGGAGATGTATAGACTATCCAAACTGAAACTTATCCAATTAACATGAACATAGATTGTGACAACAAGTTGAGTTTTCCAATGATTATTTGTTTTGAGGTTCTCTGGACACCAAAAAATTATTATTGAAATAATGTGTCAGCTATGCAATACTTTACAGCCCAAAAAGAGTGGGTTAATTTTGATTAAATTTGGTATTTGGGCATATCTTGGGTATATTTCTGGGAGGAGGGTCAACATTTTTGTAAGTAATTAAAATTTGAGAATAACTTTCATAAGGTCAAATCTTACATCCATTCTATTGTATTTATTAAATTTTGTCATATTGTAGCCTCTAAGGACCCAAGTACAAGGTGTTGGTCACCATTTATTTACCCAAACATGCCGATGAAGGAATTATCAGTAGTAAAAAACAAAATATGCCATTAAGGTGTTATTATTAATCCAAATTACACTAAACACTCTCTGATCCGGATCTCTGATATCCGGAAACTCCGATATCCGGCCGTTGTACGCCATCGTATAAAAAATAATAAAAATACAATTTTCCATACAAAAATAATATTTTCAGGCCGAATAGTAGTGAACGATGTTTTTGAGATGGGCACTGGGCAGTAGTGCGGTTCTGATTCCAAGAATGTCAAAGAAAGCGGTAGGGGTGTGCATAAACAAGTTCAGACGGTAGGTGCATTGTCGTAAATTTGCTACGTTTTGTTCACGTTTAAAACCACTTTAACTATATAAAAATAGTCACCCCGAGATCCGGATTTTTCGATATCCAGATCGGCCGGTGCCACATTAATCCGAATTAGAGAGTTTTTACTATATTATTATTATTATTCAAACTTTTAGAGTAGCTCCAATAGCTCAATGTCTCTAATAAACGGTCATCACTAAAAGGCCCAATATAGTTGCTTTTTTAGTAAATGGTTACCAGCTCTCAAGTAAACCAGATTGAAATTTTGGAATCCAGTTTTAGTGATCATTTGTTTTTAACGATTAAATTTAAATAACCACCTTCAAACTACAATCATAAAACACTTATTCAAAACATTGAACAGAATTTATTTACAAGACTTCATATCATAAATATTTGGTAATAAAAAATATATCTTCAGAATTTGATGTGACAATTTTCGATAACCATCCACAAATACCCGCCAGTGATCAACACACATCAGAGTCTGTTAACCTGTCAACCTTTTGTAATAATACCTAAATCTGCAGGCTCTACTCATAAAGACTTTTATAGTTTATAAAATTAATAACCTAAATCTAACTCCATATCTATATTGTAAAATCATCCCATCTTTTCACATCCACCTAGTGTTTTTCAAAATATTAACCTTTTATAAATAGTTTTTTATTAGTTTGTTATGTTGAAGCAAAAGTGAACTGTACTACAGTTAGCCACGGTATAAAAAGACAATATTTTACCTGAGATCCAATTGTAATTTTAACTCAATTTGTAACAAATAATTTCAAAATAAGAATTATATAATTTTGGAAACCCATATACTCGCATTCCATTATTAATTTATAATATAAACAAAAAGATGGAAAATAAAACATTTCTCCACAAAGAAACTATATGACAATATAATATATTATGAACACTTTTTATTTCTTTTGATGTCCCTTATCACCAAATTATTTCCATTTCCTTCTCCAACACTCTGTACATTTTGCTAAAATTGGATAGGATCAGTGGAGAGAAATCACAATATAGTAGACATTCTCTAATAAGATATAAATCCTGTAATAATAAGATGGAAAGCTAAACAGATTTACTGAATGATAGATATTTTAACTGACCTTTAAATAGTTGAAAATCATGCTGAAACTACTTCTCAATGGCCTTGAATACAATATTTCAATTAATTTGTTTAAAGCACTAAATCACAAATTTTATAGAAAAAGAAAAAAAACAGCTGAGGAAACTGACAATAAAAGAAAATCAATTAAATATACTAAGTGAACAATAAGTTTTATGCACAAACCTTCAAATGAACAAGTCTTATTTTTAAGTTGTTGGTCCCACACAGAGAAAATCTCCCACTCTGGAATGAAATACAATTTATAATATATTATTTTTTCCTTAATTGTCAACCATTCTTGTGATTTGTATCAAATTACTTTCAAATAAATACTCTTCAAGTAACAAGGAACTTAAATTACTAAAAGTTAATATTTTACAGTAACAATGTTGTTTAAAATAGTGTAATCTAAAAATCTATGAAGACATAGGAATTATTAGCTAGCTTCTCATTTTATAGTTATTTGTTTCTTAGTTAATGATCGTGAGGTTAGTTGTAAATTGTGTAAAATACATTTTTAGTGAATCTTAGTAGTAATTATTTACTACTGCACATCTTACTGTGTAAAATTTTGGTAAGTGAAAGATGACCAAGAGAAGTAACAAGATGGAAAGGTTGAGAACACCCCTGTGGAATCTACTCTCCAACCTCTGTAGCAGGGCATAGTCACTCAGGGAGTGTCGAAATATAAAGAAGGATGAGGGTAGTTCAAGCAAACCTTCATCACAGTAAGGCGGCAACCGCTGTCTTACGGAGGCTCCTTTAGCAGGAACAAGTCAATGTCGCCCTAATACAAAAACCATGGGTGACTGGTGGCAGAATTTCAGGACTATCCAAAAGTGGAGGTAAGTTAGTATATGATAAATCTATTAATAAACCTAGAATCTTATAGTAGTTAGGAAAAATTTTAAGATACTTATGTTATCTTCTTTATGTTCCAGAGATATATCAGTGGTAAGCACTAACCTATGTGTGGGCTCAAGAAGTCGGGAGCTGATTCTTACTTCCCACACGATCTAGCTGATAATCCACTATCCACCAACTTCAAGAAGGCAGCATCAGGTGATCAAGCAAAGAAAACACGATTTCAGAATTTATTTCAAACTAATAAAATGAACTAGCCAGACCATTAGTAATGATAAAAATAGCTTTTCTACATGTTCTGTACATTTTAGTTTCTTGAAATATTCCAAATATAGTCGATAGAGGTCATGAACTGATAAGACAGTGCCATGGGACCAGTGCAATCTACTTACACTGGGTAAAATCATGCGACCACTGCTCAGCAAACCACTTTGAGGGGAAACGTGACTGACTGTTGGAGAAGTAAAAATGGAACTTCCGAATTTCCATTGTTATATGCACATAACCGGTAAATGTGGACTATACATCCCGGTTGAATTTAGTGGCGTAAAATCATGAAATCGTTTACTACCTACCTTAATTTGATAGAATTAAATCATATTTTATGTCGGAAACACTTTTGAAGTACCAAAATTAGTTTAGTAGAAAATAAGAAATATAAAAGTACAAAATCCAGATCAACCTACGCGTAAGGTTTACGGTATGCTCAATACATTGCAACTGCCACTCTAATATTATAATGTTGTTAGAATTGAGTAATGAAACATCGGTTTGTGCAGCTAACAATATAAATACAGTTACTATGTACAGTATATATATAGTTACCTAGTCAGACCTAATAAAGACATTTTTAATAATTATCATGTTAAACAAATATATGTTGAAACATTGCATATAACATAAATTTCATGGGAAAAGATATTCACTAACTTGACTAACGTAGTCATAACAAACCGTCAAGCAATGAGACATTCCCTAACCTGACTAACGTAGTACTAGGTACTAATGAATGTACACACATATTAACCTAAACACACCTGGAATTCTTGTTTATAGAATTGTCATTTTCTACTAAATTATTGTATTTTAGTATTTCAAAAGTGTCTTCCGACATCAAATATCATCTAATTCTTTCAAATTAAGTTAAGAAGTAAACGTTTTCATGATTTTTCATCACTTAATTCAACCGGCATATACACTCCATATTTACCCACATGTATTAACCAATGTATGTGTAGATTCGGTATCTTACATTTTTAGTTTTTACAATGATAAAGTGAACTGTGCTCTAAAATATTAAGGTCTGTACTGAATGAATTTCACAAAAATTGATTATTAATTCTCTTGATCCCAATGCCATCAATAAACATGAACCAATGTTTATTTCGATGGTTGAAATAAATAAATATAAAAGAATTTAACCTTACCTAACTTGTCCTTTTCATTAGACAGGTTAGGGAAAGTTAACTCTGTTACATTAACATAATTAAAGGGTACTTGTCTTGTTATAGGCATCACTTCTTTTATCTTGGGAATAAACTTTTTCATGTAAAAAAAACGCAGTCTCTTCCTCGGTTTTAGATATATCCCAAATTAAAACACTGTCGCTCATAATTAAAACTGAACTGTACAGTGAACAAAAAACAATTACTAACATGCGTATTATCAAAAGCAGTAAAGGAACTAGACTAACAGACGACAATAACGCTCAACCTTAATGGTAACCAAGATAACTGACATAATTATCATAATCTGATCTAACTAAACCGCCTCTGTCCGATATATAATACATTGGTGCCTATAGCCGACAAGTACCAATACAGTATTATTTACAGAAATACAGTTTATATAAGATCTTACTACTATCAAAATCGTTATATTTAAATACAAACTATAACGACTCATATGATTCAATGCACATGCAATCGTACATTGTGCAATTAATTCTTGTACAATGCACAAGAATCTTATATAGATAAGTCTTAATATTAAATAGCCTATTGTTTACATCAATGGATAAAATATAATGAATGTCCTGTTGATTAACACTATTTTATTATTTTTTGTTTGAATTTAACATTAATTTATACTTTTCCTTAATTTTTATGTCAAAATATAACTAAAATGAGTTTTTTTTAAATAGGCTTTACAAATAATGACTGTTTTTAATCTCAATATGAAACTTTTGAATTCCTATTGCAATTTTGAATAACCTATATATAGGCAATGTGAATTTGGCCTATATACATTGCCTTTTCATTTACAATTTACAATTTTTACAGTGAAGAAGTGAATTGCATTCAAAAAATATTATTTTACTTTTCAAAAATAATGTTTGTAATATGTACATGAATTTTTGTAATTTTTAGATTTAATCTTGTAATCGATAGGTCCGTTTTCTACAATTATTTTAATTTGCTTTACACAATTTTATTATAATTTTGTAACAAATGTACTTTCATAAAGTAGCTCTGTTGCACTAAGACCAGAGGAAAAAAACAACAATTTTATGATAAATGTTTATTCTGTTAGGCCTAATTAGGCTAATTAATTGAGACTACCACAAAATTTCTTTTATATGATACCATAATATGGGTAGGCCCTACAAACTATACATTTTCTAAAATATACAAATTTAAAATCGAGGTGTAATGAATAATTTACTTCAGGTATATGCTACCAGTAATATTTTTCAATGTGCAGGTTATATGATTATAGTCAGTGATGTTTATATACAGTTAAAAAGTACCCTACATGTAAAGAACAGCAATACCAATGGCAAGCTACTAATTTCTTGTAAACCTAATTCTAGAAAAATGTCTAGCCTAGTTCTATAGACTAATCCTATCTTCCCTGGTTAATACTGGCAAAAGTCTACGGTACTCTAAAGCAAGAAAAAGAGTGTCAGGTTAAAGATAAACTTCTATGGGTTTTATTCCTTTATCATAGAAAGGTTATAGATATAGGCCCTAAAATTAAGTTAATTAATAACCTTATTTTGTACAAAAAAAAAACAAACAACATAGGAAGGTTAGATTGTAAAATGTTATATGAAATGTAATATATTCAAACATCAAACAACATGTGAGAGAATGAATCTACACTAGTCTGTGCTCATACATTTTTTCACACATCTTGTAAAGAAATTTGACACTACCATGATGTAAGCTTCTAGGTTCCGTTTCAATAAATGTTCAGTTGAAGTCCCATTGCGATTTAATATTGAAATTTAATGAAATCGTGTTTTACATACATCATTATTAAACAATTGGATCATTCTTTAGCTGGGAAGACCCAAGTATCAAAATCCAATATTTCTGATAAAAATAACCAATTTACAAGTTTGCATTCAATGTACAGAATACACAATGAGCCTATATATCTAGGTTTCATAAGTTATGCATACCTAATAGACTAGAATAGCGTGTCTTTAGATGTATATGCATTAACTGTCTAACATGTAAATTTTACAATGGTGAATGATTTCAAAATCATGTGAACTATGTCTTGGCATGTCAATGTCCAGTGGATACAGCTTTGCGATGAGTTTGAGCCTATATGTCTAAGTTTCATAAGTCAAGAATAGCTAATAGAAAAGTGTGTCGTTAAAAGTGTCTTAGATATGTATTATTACGCTGTATATTACGTATAATTTAAGAATTACGTGAACCAGATCTTGTAAACTATATATGTAGTTTCTTTACCAGGTCTGGTTAGGTAACTATATATAAATATATAGCCTATATATAGCTACAAGGTACCAGACATACATAGCTTTACTAAATATACAATAATTTAAACTAATAAGGCTAGGGATTTCGAACTTCTAAATTGCTTATTTTAGACAGGAATAATGTATTTTCATACTTGAAAAGGGTCTTCCCAGCTTAAGGATGATCCAATTTTTTAATAATGAGGTATGTAAAACATGATTTCATGATATTGCTATATTAAATCACAATATATATATTGTATTTTTGGCGATTTTTTTAATCATGTTCTACCAGGTCAATATATATTATATACACATATTGACCTGCCAAAACTAAAATCATTCACAATAGTAAAATTTACCTGTTCGAAAGTTAATGCACATACATCTTAAGACACACTATTCTATTAGATATATGTATAACTTATGAATTGTAATTTCTGAACATTGAATGCAAACTTATAATTTCAATAACCCTACAAGAAATACCGCATTTGTTAACTAGCTTTTTCAATTAATTAGAAAAATATGAAACTAATAGAAGTATAATGTATTTAATCCATGGAAATAGACTCATTACTGACAATGTACAGTAATAATATTTATAGACTACACTATCTAAGTAGTGCCTATAAGTAGGACCTATTTTGCACAACCTAGTAATATATAATAATAAATAATAAACATAAAAGTCTGAATCAAACCTCTCAGAGTTTAAAAAAGAAATATTGCTCACCTTCATAAAAGATATGTCATTAACATTCACACTAAAACCTAATCAGTTATCAACGAACCACTCCCTCTTCATTGAAATCATTGACTATGCAGTAAATCCAGTCTCTAGCCTCACACTAAACAACACACTGTTCACTTACAAAATAAGCCTAAAATTCCACTGAACTTGAAGTCCTTGAACTACAGTAATCAAAGCTCAGAGTTAAATTTGCAGAACGGATACGGAAGTATTCTGGCTGCGGAAGCAATCGTTCAAATTCAAAACTTCTTCCCTAATATTAAAACCATTGTAAGTATTAAAAATGCATATTATGATGTTAACACAGACTTAAATATAATAATATCTTGTTCCATTGAACGTCAAATTAATAATTTTCTATCTAAATATGATTTCCATTTCTAGTAAAGCTTAGTTTTATCGTATTTTTGATCAGTTTAGTTAACACGTAGGATACATATCGTTATCTCTGAAAACATCTATCAATAGTATCAATTAATTATTGTCCACTGTTTCAACTTGATGTACAATAACCTAATTTGTTATAAAAATCAAGAATAATCATGTTTTTATTGGAAAATTTGAGATAGGTTAGTCTTGATTCTTTTTATGGAAGTTTCGATTAGACTATGTTGTGATGTACAGATTATGATATTTATTACCCAATAATAGTTGAATTTGAATTAGAAGTGATAACTCAAAAGTTAACCCATTTTAATTAACTTCCTTTTATTTGGCGAATTGTGTAGACTAGTGGTCGCCCAGTGGTCGAAATTCGACCGTAATTCATTATTTTCTTTAGTTTCAACGTTATTCAGGGTTCTTTTGTCAAAGAGTATTACTGTACCTCTATAGTTATTACATATAATTTTTTTGAATTTCATTCTATCATGTCAGCTGCAAGCGTGTACAAAAACATCATTAGCTTGTGTTGTTTGTAGCCCTGCAATAATAGGCGACTTATGAAAATTATAATACTAGTTACCTAATGGCCTAGTAACAGTTGAAAAACACACAATACATCTTGTATTTGTATTTTTTTTTATATCATTCATTGCTAGTTTTAATTTTTTTATGTTATTATTGAATCAAGAAACCACTAATAAAATGAGATTTCACATTTATAGAAGTATAAAATAGGCTACATTGTTTTCAATAATTTCCAATATAGTTTTAAAGTTAATTTAATAATTCAGATCTTCTGTTTAAACAATGTTGTTTGTAAAAACTCTTTCATCATTTGCTAAATGCCCTTGGCCATTATATTCAGAATTGCTGTGACATACAATTAGCCATGAGTAAAAACTGGCTGCTTCAATAAAATTCGAATTTTTTTCGAATGTTTGCCCTTGAGACTTATTTATTGTCATCGCAAATTCAGGTATAATTGGAATTGAGTTCTTTGAAAGTTAAATGGTAAAATAGTGCCAGAATATGTTAAATTAATACATGGAATCAAAATTGTTTTAATATGTGCCAATTAAAACTTCGCAATCAATAACATTATGGTGCAATCACTTGATGAGCATTCTTGTTCCATTGAATCCTTTGTATTTAAGTTTCTGATCAGTAAAACGATTCAATTAACTTTCAATATAATTCAATTTTAATATAATTCAAAGAATTCAAAAACTCTAGGCCTACTGGATAGTTATTAATTTCATTGTCATCATCACAAATTATTTTATCATAGCTATGATATGTTTTCTGTTTACCTGGTATTAGATTTATACCCATAATAATGAAAGTGCAATCATCATTTTTAGGTGCTAAAATAACTGATTTCAATTATGTCACCTGAGAGTATGTTTTCAGAAATATTTCTATACACCTCATTAATATTAGTTTCTTCTATTAATTGCTGAGGTATTTCAATAATATTTTCACCATACTGAGGGAATTGTGGGGCTTCATCATTACCTTTTTTCTTTTTCTTTTTTTTTTTTTTTCAAGAATTCGACAAATGTTATTTCACTTGGTAAAGCTCTCATATTTTGAGTGAACATTTGAATATACTTTTATACTTTTGAAAATAAACAGATTTATGCCAACTCGTCACACAATTTTCAATTAAAGTTGCATGTGATCCATGTGGGACAACTGGTAAGATTTGCTGAAAATCACTGCACATAATTATTGTTTTCCCTCCAAATGGTTTGTTTATATTTTTCATCACATAGGTCTTGCAATAATCTATCTATATGATTTTAACAGTTGCAGTGGGAACATAGATATTTCATCAATGATGATGTTTTTATGTAATGTCCATAGCTACTATTTGTGGTAATATTTGATACAGATTTTTTCGAAAATGGGTATAGGCAATTTAAACACATTATGTAAAGTTCTATGTTCTACCTCCAAGTAGTAGAGTTGAAGCTTGCCACTGAACGCTGTTGCAATGCAATGAAGATCAAGCGAATTTAATTTGTGAATGATTGCTGTTTGTGTGAATGTTTTTCCACAACCTGCAAGAGCAGTTAAAGAAAAAACATTAGATCCAGTATCGTGTTGCAAAATTTCACGAATCACAAGATCAATAATTAGATTACACTGTTCAATATTTACAGTTTCAAAATGCTGACAAAAGAGAATCTCTTATTCTATTGGATCAATAGCATTTGTTTAGTTTGTTCTCTGTGAATAAATTGGAACTGGTAAACCAATAGGCTAATAACAGTTACACAGTGAGCAGAAAGGAGTTATATATGTATATGTATTAAGAACATGAATTTATATTATAAAAATTTTAATATTTACACATTGAAGAAAAATAGTCTTCTGAACCATACATAAACTGTCAGTCAATGCTTTATCATGAATGGCTTTTAACATCAACATTTGCTCGTAGCCAGATCCTCTCTCTTCACATCATCATAACAAACGGTTAGCAGCTGATACATAGTATCAGCTGCTAATACATAGTTGACTGTAAATCCTGCTTCCGAAGCCTTCTGGATAATGTCGTCAAAAGGTTCTGTGATTCCAGTGATAATTTTATCATCTGCGAGGTCAGTGGTAAGTGCATTGTCCAATGAGATGAAGGTCTACACTGGCAACTTTTTCTCATTCAAGAGTTGTTTTACTTATGGGACAAAATTGTTAGTGTACTAATCATAAAAAACTTCTTTAGTGACCCATGCTTGTCTTTGGCTCATGTACGTAACTGGTAGAGATTCAACCTTAATGTTTTTAAATACATAGTTTTAACCCATGACTTCCTGACGCATTAGCGCACATACCACCATAGTGATCCATTTTTTTTTTTTAAAGTTTTTTTCCAGAAACATGTTTTTCCTCATGTGTGACAAACATCTTTGTTGGAAGTTGCCGCCCAATATAAGCCAGTCTAATTTGAGTTGAAACCGTGTTCAGGTGTTAAGCCTAGTTCAGTGATTTTTACATTTAATTTCTGGATGAATTCAGAATTCTCAGACTCATCAGCAGACAATTTTTCTTCACTCAACTGTAGGAATAGAATACCATGGTGCTTTTTGAAATTTTCAAACCAACCATCACTAACACGGAAGTCATTTTTTTTTTGTAATTTCATGATAAAAAATTGGGATTTTTATTTCAAAATTTCTCCTAAAATGGGTGCATGTCTGCTTCTTTGTTGTTTGAACTCAATGTAAATAGTGTCCTCAACAGACTTCATGAAGTTTTCAATTTTTTCTTTATTTTTCAGGATATCATAAACTGAAGCTTGACCTATGTCATACGATTTACATATTGAGGTTGTAGTTTCAGCACGATCAATCTCTTAATGATTTCCCATTTATCATATAAATTTAATGTTTTATGCTTACGTTTTGAACTTGTGCTCGCCATTACAACACTAATTTACAGAAACAAAATAAAATTGTAATAGACAGAACTTAACAACAACTCATAACACTATAAAATCACTTTGAACAAAAATAACAATGCAATAACGCCTAATACAAAAGGTTATGCTTTGCGAAGAAACTGTATTTAGGCGTCCTAACAAACAATGTGAGTAGGCACATGGATGGATAGGAGAGGGTGTCCTGTTATAAAAGGCAAACAGTATGGTAAACAAATCGCTCAAATTACCTCGAGGTTGTTAGCATAGCACGGTGAATCAACTGACAGAGGCATCGGACTACCGAATGTGTCTGATTGTCAAGTGTCAGACTATCAGGAATGTATTTCTAGTGATCCAGAAAAGCCTCAAGAAAGTTTGATGAAGAAGAACACTCCACTAGAGAGATGGCTGTTAACGGGGAACATGTGTACAATTAATAATAAGTTTTTTTTAGCAGAGAGTGCCTCAAAGGTCAACTAAGAAATCAGTGCAGTGAGAAGTTCGGAAGTAATAAGGGTATAAGAGTGTCATACTTAAATATTCAGGGACTTAGAGGCAAATCAGAAATTTTACAGAGTTTTGTTATCAATTGTGATTATCATTTCTTATGTTTAACGGAAATTTGGCTCTTAAAAGATGAATTACAATGTAATGTAGTTGATGGATATTACTGGGGTAGTGACTTCTGTCGATCTAAATTTATAAGAGGGGGTTCAGCAATTCTTGTTAAAAATAATATTAGGAGTAGTTGTTTGAATCTTGATTGGTTAAGTGAGGAAGTTAACTTTGAGATTGCTGGAATTGAAGTCAAAGAAATGAAGTGTATAATATTTTCATTGTATAGAGCTCCTAATGGATGTACTGATGTGTTCCTTGCAAAACTGGATAAGCTGAAAATATGTGAGTAAGTGGAAGGGTTATTGTATTATGATTGGGGGTGACATTAATGCTTCTTTTGATGTCACAAGAAAAAGTAGAAAAGGAATGGAATTAATTAATTTACTAACACAATATGGATTTATATATCTTAATGATGAACCCACTAGGTTAACGGCTTGTCTGGACAATATGTTTAGCAATTTTTGTAAACAAACATTTGAAGTAGAAGTTCTTAAATTTCCATTTTCGGACCATGACATTTTGAGCATAACATGTAATAACATGAGTGACTTTGTAATTAATGTAAAAGAGAAAACATATAGTCGGGTCATTGTAGTTCCTAACTATAATGTTGACAAATTTTGTGATGCACTGGCTCAATTTGATTGGGAAAAACTGTTAACGGATCCTAAGTTAGATAATTCAAGCTTGAAGTTTGAATGTTTTTTCAAGAGTTTTTGTAGCATAATGAATTTGTTTGTTAAAGTCCAAAAAAGAAATAAAAATGAAAATAATTTTACTGTGTATAAAAAACACAATAATTGGTATACAAAGGAGTTAAAAGAAATTAAAAATTGTATCTTACTTTTAAATGATCTTTACAGGATTAATAATTCACCTGAAGTAAAGAGACTTTTGTGTAAATGTAGAAAAATGTATGGAATGGGTATCAGAGAAGCTAAGCATGAATTTAATGCTAGGTTTATCCAGAATAGTGACAACAAATGTAAGGCAGCTTGGGCTATTGTTAAAAGTGTATCTCATAACAGGAAAGTAGATGAACAAATAACTGTACTGCCAGATGACTTTAATAAGTATTTTGTTGATGTGGCTGGTGAAGTTAGAAAAAGTATCGCCAAAACTCTGGTCTCCTCACAGGAACTAATGTTAAATTATAAAATTCCCTCAGCTAGGTTTATGTGGGAAGAGGTAACTTGTAATGATATAATAAAAGTAGTGGGCCGGATGAAAAACTCTCGAAGTCAGGATATATATGGATTATCAAATAATTTGTTGAAGAAAATTATTTATTACATAGTAGAGCCCCTCACTTATTGTATGAATTGGTGTTTGCAGGATGGTGTTTTTCCTGAGCAACTGAAAGTGGCTAAGGTGATTCCTATCTATAAAAATGGCCCAAGAGTTGACCCAAGTAGTTATAGGCCAGTGTCATTGGTACCGGTGTTGGCAAAGGTTGTGGAGTCAATTGTCGGTAATCAGATTGGCAGATACTTTGAATGTTTGGATCTGTTCACTGCATCACAGTATGGGTTTAGAAAATCCAAATCGACTACCCAGGCAGTGGATTCCATAATTAGGGGGGTTATCACAGTTTTTGAAGATAAGGCTAGTGCATAGGCAACTTTTTGCGATCTGACTAAGGCCTTTGATTGTATCGATCATGGTATATTGTCTGATAAACTGCAATATTATGGTTTCATTAATAATCAACTAAAATTTTTCAAGTCATATTTGGAAGGTAGGAAGCAGTTGGTTTATACTGAAAGTGGGTTTTCTTCTATCTTAGATATTAAAGCTGGTGTTCCGCAGGGATCTGTATTGGGACCTATTTTGTTTTTGATTGCTGTTAATGATTTACCTGATAATGTTGAAGCACATTGTAGCATGTACGCAGATGACACAACATTTTTGACAATAAGCAATGATGTCAATAAATTACAAACCATGGTAGCTAGCACAGTAGCCAGTGCTTCCGAGTGGTTTAGGGCGAATGGGCTTCTTCTGAATGATGTTAAAACGAAACAATTGATTTTCAGTTTGAAAAATGTTGATTCCTGTAATGCAGAGGAGAGTGTTAAATTTTTGGGTATTTATGTTGATAGGCAGTTGACATGGACTCCACATATTAATTTTGTGGTTGGGAAACTTTCAAAAATTGTCTTCTTGTTGAGTAGGCTACATGAGGTTATTGGAGAAGGGTATTTGAGAAATGTTTATTTTGCATTTTTTCAGTCAATTATGTCATATGGGATTGTATTGTGGGGAAACAGCTGCAAAATAAAAGATGTACTGATAGTACAAAAAAAAGCTGTAAGAGCTATGACTAAGTCTCATGGGAGAATACATTGCAGGCCTCTTTTTGTTAGTTTGAATATTCTCACAGTAATCAATTTGTACTTGTATGAAGTGGTTAGGTATACGATAAGTAAACTTGATGAACTGCCCAAGAGACATGAAATGAAAAAGATATAGTAATCATATCTACATAAGGATTGTTCGACCTCATCACCTCTAAATAAGGTAATTAATAGTTATTGACATGAAATTCATAAATACAATACAAGAAATAGAAGGGAAATAAACTTGAGATACTATAGGCTGAAGAAATCATCAAACTGTCATTTGTCGGTGGGTTTAAAAGTATACAACAAGATTAGTAATAACCTTGATGCTATCCCAAGTAAAAAATATTTAAGAAGGTATTATGCTTGGCTTGTCGAGAACCCCCTTTATTCATTACAGGAATTTTATACACTTAAGAATGATATGATAAATTTTTAACCTATTTTTGTTATGTGTAAGTAATAGTGTATGTGTGTAGAGATTTTTAATGTTTAGAAACGGGAGGTTGGATTAAAATTTCAATGTTGACTATGTCTATTGTACTAAATGTATCGAATGGCAAATAAAATTATTATTATTATTATTATTATTGTACACTGAAACTATCTGATTTTGATTTACCTGTTAACAATCAAGGAATTCTATCACACACTGATAATTTTTTGTCTTCTTCAACTACTATTTGATAATAACATCACATAATAAGTAATTAAGGTCGAGTTGCTATAATTGATAAATTAGTTGAAGCAATTCAAGAAAATAAATATTAGAAATGCATTTTTGTTGAAGGACCGGGAGGAACAGATAAAACTTTTCTATATCAATGTCTCATCCAGGATTACAAAACTTTAAATTTTGAGGTGATAGCTTTAATGGATAGCTTTAATGGATTTAATGGATAGCTTGAGGTATGGATTAGAATTGCCTCAAGTACTTACAGCCTGCAACCATTTCAAGTTAACCATTACATTTAAATGAAATTTCAATTTCAGCAATTAAGGTTAACAACAAGGAAGCTGCAATTGTAAAAGAAGCCAAACTCATTATATGAAATGAAGCACCAATTCACTTATGGCAAATGATAAATTTCTAAAAGATATTATAAGGAAATAGTATTCATTTTGGAGGGAGAGTTATAGTTCTTGGAGGTGATTTTAGACAGGGACCTGTAGTCCCTCAAGCTCCAAACAAACAATTGTCCAAATTAGTATAAAATTTTAACCCATCAGGCCAACATTTATGGTTTTTAAACTCACAAAGTATAAGAGCAAACAGTGATGAATTAGATTTTGCTAAATTTTTATTGCACATTGGAAACGGTGAACACCCATCATCAGAAGATAAACCTTCAGGTATCATTGATTTACCAATCAACTTGATTGCAGAAAAAATGTATTGTTATGGAATTTCTGAAGAAAACCTTGCTGTAGAAGACAGTGGAAAACAATTATCAAAAGTTGCAATTCTTGCCCCCCCCCCCCCAATTATATTGTAATGAAATAAATTCAATGTTATTGACCTCTTGCCTGGAGAGTATAAAGAATATGTTAGTATAAATAACTTAGTTACTGAAGATGAATCTGAAGTAATACAGTTTCCAGCTGAGTTTCTAAATAGCTAAGAACTAAGTGGACTACCACCATATAATCTAAAATCAAAATATGGAGCAATTGTGATTTTACTAAGAAATATAAATCTTACTTGTGGTTTACTTAATGGGACAAGATTAATAGTTACAAATATGGAAGAAAATTGCTCAACCTAGATATTGTAACAGGACAAAATATAGGTCTAAGGGTTCTACTATCTTACATTAACCTGGCACCTTTTTTTCATTTTAGAAGTCAACAATTCCCTATTCCTCTTGCTTTCTGTATAAGGATTAATAAGGCTCAAGGGAAAACTTAGGATTTTATTGAACTATATTTACCTGAACTCATTTTTAGTCACGGGCAATTGTATGCGGCTTTACCAAGAGTGTGCTTGTTCAAAACATTAAAGTTCAAATAGTACCACAAAGCAACAGACCTGTTAATCTAGAATTTCAGTATTTAAAGAATTAAATACAGTTTAAATGTAAAAACCCCTTTTGAAATATTATTATTTTTAATAGTTATACTATTATATTATATTAATGAATTCAGATTCAATAAACTAAGTTTATAAAATTTTAGGACTAATAATTTCTAAAGAATTTCTGTGGGAGACCAGATAGTCTATTTTTAAAATATAGTTAGCCCTATTTATTTTTATTTATTCATCTATAATGCAGGTTTAAAGTAAAATTCAATATTCCCAGTAACAAAAGATGTTTTATTTTTATATAAAGAAACGAACAACATACAAGCTTATAACTCTAGGCAAACTGACTCCAAACCACTCTGTATCTGTTCTCTTCCCCCCTTCTTAGTGATCTTTTAGGGATCCCTTTTCAATAAATATCAATTACCAATGGTGGGCTCCTTGGCTGGGCCATAATATTTTCCCCTAGATTTTGAAAAAAAGTTACATGAAACATTTTTAGCTGTTAACATCAGCAGTTTGTGTTTTTATAAATAATATTACATGCACAATGTTGTGTTTCATTCATTGTTGAAAAAAGCTGATTTATTTTCTCTTCTGCTGGAATTTGTGTTGTATGTTTAACCCTTTGACGGCCATGAGCCAATATATCAGCTTACAAAAATACTTCTGAAAATGGCCACGAGCCGAAATATCGGCTCAACAAATACAACGCCAAAACGGCCTCAAGCCGATATATCGGCTTGTTATTCTTTTAGTAATTTCACACTTATTTTTTTACTATTTTAATTAAAATTTGTTTGTAGTGAAAAGGAATCAAATTGCTTGTTACTAGTAATCAAATCGAGATTAAGTTTTTTTTTTCATTTTCCTCTAAATGTGTTGTTTATTCGTGAAATCAAGTAGGCCTTGATTTGACAGCTGGGAGTTATAGAACCAATATCAAATTTGGATTAGGAAAACTTTCTGATAAAAAAGAAAAAAACTGTGTTGTATGTAGTACCAAAAAATAAAAGCAGGAGAACAAGAACATTTTGTGTAAACTGCAACCAAGGTGTTCATGCAGAGTGAACACAATAAGACAATATATACAACATTGCTGTGTAAATAGTGAGAGTTAGGTTAGTGTTTTATATTTTTATACTGGTAACTGTAAATATTGTGTTCTTTTTTGTGTGTTATGTACTGTAAATCAAACAATGATGTGTGATGCCAAAACAGATGGAAAAAACAAAACAGAGGTAAGCAAAGTGCCTTTCCAAAAATCTTCATTATTGTATAGTGTTTACCTAACTTATATGACAAATTACGCCCACAAACACCTTTTGTTTATTATTTGTTTATATAGACCAGACATAAAAATTTATTAAGATACCTATTCTCTTGAAATTTTCAGTATTTGTACACAATACACAAATATATTAGAAAACAACTATTTAAACTCTATAATATTGTTTTTAGTTATATCTATTTGACTCCTAACCTAAATAAAATTAAAATAAATATAATAAAATTTATTAATCCCCAAAAATTAGTATATATATTTTTTTATTTTTAATTAGATCTATAGTACATAATCTTACAAGTAATACAGTTCAAAGTACAACTCTACTAGTATTTTTAGGTATTAGTTACACTAATTTTTATAACATCTTGACAAAACTCCCATTTTCATCCTGACCTTTTTGGCTTACAAGTGCTGTTTTAATCACTGGCTCTTTTAGGATCGAATGTTATTTTTTACCTGGCCTTAAAAGGGTTAATGTTAAACTTATATTCCCTAGGGAGACAAAGTGGATCTTACTGTTTGTTTATAGGGAGTAAATCCACATGGTAGGTGAAGGAAAAAATCAAGACAGCCTAATTTTTAATCAAACTTAGATCAAATATACAAAATTGAAATTACATTACCATTTTCCTATATAATATAACTTCAAAATTGTTTCTTTTAAATTATAACTAAATTTCAAATTACTTTATAATTTTAATAGAATACGTAATTCAGAATTTTAACAAGACTCTTTACATAAGTTTAACATAATTTTCTTCATTTTTTGTTTAACATAATATCTAATTTCCTCTCTCTCTCTCTCTCTCTCTCTCTCTCTCTCTCTATATATATATATATATATATATATATATATATATATATATATATATATACGGGCATATATATGATGTCCGTATTTATAGTGTTTATAGGAGTAGATAATACACCATTTATAAGTGGAATGTTTTATTTTGTATTATTTGAGATATTTTATATTTTTTATTCATTTTCTATTTTTGTATATATATATATATATACAGTATTATATTATTTTTTTAGGTATGATTGTGTGTGAGTGCTCGATTTTACTTTGTACATTTTCTTGTCACATGTCGTGAGGGGATGCTGATGTAAGTTTTATATCAGTTTCCCATGAATGACAATAGTGTTGCTGGACCGGCAGTTGTGAAATAAAATGTCCATCGGATTCTGTCACAACAGATTGCTCCTTACCCCAACCTAGTCAAAATTGCACACGTCAATGCTCAGACTCTGAGAGGTCATGTTGAGGATTTTCGGGAGATATTTCAGAATCAAAATTTAAATGCAATACTTGTTACTGTTATTTCAGTCGATGTTTCATTATATGGGTATACTCTTTTTCGAAATGATCGTATACATAGGAATGGTGGGGGGGGGTGGCAATCTATGTCAAGTCAACAATCATGAGTAAGCTCCTTTATTGTTCTGATCAGCAAAACTTAGCCAAACCTGAGTTCATGTTTGTTGAACTTAAATTGTCAGGGGCTAAAATCCTCTTGGGGTTGCGCTATAGACCACCAAAAAAATGGTTATTTATCTGAATTTGAAACTGTGCTGTTGAATTTCATGCCATCATACACGCATGTTATTATTTAACACTGACTTACCGGAACCTGAGACATTCGACTCAACATTTTTGACAAACATGTTCTATACATGCAATATGCATATATTACCGTTAAAAGCAACACACTTTACGAATACTTCTGTCACTCTTCTAGATATGATGGCTATAAGTGACTTATCACATACTGTACATCATGGACACTCCTCACATAATCTTGTATATTGTGTGTATGCTATAAAAATTGCAAAGTAACCACCTAAATTAATCTCGTATAGAAATTTCAAAAATGTTAACCAAGATTTTCATCAAGTACAAAGTCATCATCTGGTAACGAGTCAATTAAAATCTTCAAAGGTTACCTTACATTGGTTTTAATATGTGGAGAGATAATCTGAAAGAATATTAATAATGTTTAAAGAGAATGTATAAGATCTACTGGCTGTGGATAATTTTGTAAGCAGAAATTTGGAAAATAACTAAGAATAATGCATATTAGAACCTAGCCTCAAAAGAAAAACTTGTAGATGGAATGCTCATGAACTTTGCAAAGCAAAGACAGATGTCATGAGATATCTATTTACTGAAACTCAGTGGGAATAAATGGTGCAAAACCATTAGATTAAGTTTCTCACTCATCGGTCTCCAAAATCAAATAAAAATTAACCAAAACTAATTATCGCCAAAATTGTCAGTTCGGTAAATGCCAATCAAAAAGTGAAAATGAACCATAGTGGTTGTTTTATATTTTAATAAAGGTCTAGTCTTGCTCAAGTTTTATTATAAAGATGTCCTCAGTCTAAATGGTATTTGATTAAAATCTAACTTTTAATAACTGCAGCATAGGGTTTTTTGTCTATTATTCCTGGAACATAATATTTTCTAGGTACATTTTTCACACTGGTTAGTGTTATTAATCTTTACATTTCAGTTAAATTTGAATGAAATAAATATAAATTAAGTATTTTATACGACCTCTTTGTATTTTTAACCAGCATTTTGGAGAGATGGGGAATGTATATTTATATAATTATATACTGTATCTTGGTTGGGTCTTTAGAGGGCTACACACAAGCAAAATTTGTTGCAAATAGATATAGCCGATCTTATGAAAATTGTAATTGTTATCTTTTTATGTGCGACTACCGACCAAATTTTGAGTTAAATAAACCATTCCAGTATTTGGCCAAAATATGTCCACATACCAAATTTAATTGAAATAAGTCCACATTATTTGGACTGTACAGCACTACACATATGACAGATTGACTTCATTCTAAAAATCTTATTTTTTTTAATTAGGGGACCTCAAAATGAATGAATATATCTGCAACCTGACATCGATTTTTTTACCCAACACAGAACTTTCTCTAAATACCAATAAAATGATAGATAGGCAGAAGATAAGATAAGATAGACAAACAGAAGATAGGCAGAATGAAGATTTAATGGAGTTCTTCAATAGAGATTGGAAAAATCATGGTTGAAATGTTTGATCCAACATCTTTGCTTCATAGAAACAACACAAATTAAGCCCAGATCTAAATAAACATGAATATAGATATTAAAAACATAAATATTATTTTTAAATCAAATTAAATATTATGAGTTATAAACAACAAATTGAATTTGATATTCTTCTTTAGTTATTTTGACAGATTGTATGACATACAATCAGTCAGTTGGGTATTTTGAAAGTTGTTCAGAATTCATAGACAAACCAAATGCAAAATAGTCAATCTAAATACCAAAACAAGTATAAGTCCAATTTTTATTAATAGATGGCAAACATTTAATAAAAAGAATCTCTTATATCAATGTTTTTAATTTGGTGGCTTTAAAACAAATATTTCCACTTAATACTAAAAATATTAAACAATAGCAATATTTTTTTTAATGTAATAGGAGAGTCAAAAACTCATTTTGGCCTATTTTTAAATTAGACCATTATTTAAAATATTTTGGAATAGGTAAAGTAAAATATTTTTTAATTTGCTTATAAAAACTGCTATCAGGTTACAGCAATTTATGGAGAACAATATTTCAGGTCGTTATCCTACTGCACCTGAAGAAATTAATTCAAAATTTTAAATAATCTGCTTAAGAAATTGTTGTATTTGAATATTTTCATTCCCTATCAGTTCTCGTAAAATTATCGATACATATCTGTAATAGTATAAACGTAACATTACTTCTGATCTTGTCTGCCATCTAGCAGAGAATATAATAACTATTATCATAAGAAATTATCGATAATTCAATAAGTAGATTAGTATTACAGTAATTTAGTATTAATAGATGTTAATACTGAATATTTAAAACCAATTACTGTATTGCAACTCTGAAAACACAAGTTTCCTTTTTTATAGTGTTTCTATCTAAAAAAAATGGAATATTTTTTGACACCAAGAAGTTTGCCTTCAAGTGAATCGTTTATTATTTAGATAGACTCTATTATATTTTTGTAAATGCTAATTTTCCAATATTTCACAGTACTGGCCTATTAGTTGCTTTTTGGAAAATGAACAAATCTTACACTTCTACACAATACCAAATGCTGTATCACCAAACTTAATATATAGAGGGGAAAAGCTGCCAGAAGAATAAAAAACGATTTTCTCAAAAACGACTATAATAGTTTTGATGAATTTTCGCAAACTTCTATGGACCTAAACAAAGGATTTACAGGTTAAAAAGAAGAAGTTTATTTTGGGCGTTGTCGTTAAAGTTAGAACATCTCAAAATCGGAGCTAGTGATTTTGATAAAATTTTGGTGAAAAGTGATTTATATTAATAAGACAGACTGGAAGTAAAAACTACTCTTCGTGGGTAATAAAATTAAAAAATAATAATTTGATTGTTTGGGGATATGTTCACATTATTATGTTTCAGATATTTTTTTAGAGATATATTCTAATACTAAATTTTTATCAAAAAACCTAAAAAATATTAGTTGTCCAAAAAACCTATTTCTAACAATCTTGTTATCAGTTTATTTGACTATCACGTTGAAACAATTTGTGTGTTCTATCGCTTTCTAAATAAAGCAGACTTGATTGTAGGCGTTCATTGAGGCAACATCCTAAATAGGAAAACGAGCTCCAATCAAATGCAGTGATTCTGAATAAACTACAAAATGTGGCATCAAACCCACACAGCTACTGAAAGTTACACAAATCGAGTACAAATAAGGAGCGAGTGTAGGATGGAAATGGAAGTGGACTTGTGGGTTGAAATACATGCATCAGTTTTTAAAATAAATTTAATAATACCTTTTCAATATTTGACGGACTTCGCCCACTAAAGTAGGCTAGTCCCTTTTATGAACAGATCAGAGGATAATGCTTGAACAATATGTTGAATATGTTAATCGGATATTTTAAGACATTAGCTCAAAAATCATCAAAATTTAATTCGAACTTGTAGAGCCAATTTTTAACATTCAATGAATGTCAAAGCCAAGTTTATGTTTAAAATTTCACTGAAATAAAACAAAACTGCGACATATAAAACTATTATTACTTTACATTTTTGTAGGTTAAGTGTTTTAAATTAGATTTTTTAACAATATATCTTAATTTTAACTTTTACACGTAGGCCTATAAAGAAAGTTATGTAATGGGTCAATAAATCTGTTGATTTTTTCGCGGAAACATCTGTTTCGAATTTCCTTTGAGCCCAAACAAATCGTTTACAGAATTATGTCTGAATAATCCCTCGAGCGTAAATTGTATTTGTCTACAGTGTTGTTGACAAAGTGGCATTTTGTTCATTTAAATTAGTTTGCAAAAGAGCTGATTTCTCAACAGTTTTACTTTGCCCACTACTTTGCTCACTCCGAATGGCAACCGAACAAAACGAAATTTAAGTTAAGTTTATTTGAATAATTGATTTATAATATACAGGAAGTCAGGAAATGTCCCGTATGTAGGTTAGATTAATTCTTACATGTAAAATAACATAAATAAACAACAAAACGACGTTTTAAAGTTGAAAAAGGAAGTAATTATTCATGAAGATGATTGACAGTGTATCTACACGGAGATTATTTTTCGTTTGCCGAGTTTTGAAGTTGGCAATCCCGTTTCCTCAACAATACACCTAAGTTATTTGTAATATTCATAAAAATAACCTCAGTTTTGACTTGAGAACTTCTACTCAGTGTTGATGTGTTGTTTAGCACTACTGCTATATTTTGTGTAGTTAGTTTTAAAATATGGATAGTTCAGAGGATGAAAACCTGTCAAATACGGAAATACCCCGACTAAATTAGTAGAAAAAGCTAACAACGTTGTACTAAATCTCCTTCCTGTCAAATCAAGGAAAAAATACGACCGCCAGTATGAACTGTTTTTATTGACAAAATAACAACTGTAGACAAACTATAAAAAATGTGCAATTCGTGAGCAAAGTGTCTTTTTTAAACTCGATAAAATTGACTCACTCGGCAAGCCTCGTACGTCAACATTTTTCTCTCGTTTAAAAAAGTGCCACTTTGCTCACTAGTTGCACAAATAACTATTGATTGAAATCGAGTTTTTAATAACGGCAGTCTAGGTTATTCCTGACACGTAATTTTATTTTACTTGCAATTTGGCGCACTTGCAATTTGTAATTCATCTTCACATTAAACCAAAATATGAATGAATTTGGAAGAGCTGTCTTTGAGAAATTATGGTTTTATAACAGTTACAATGGCGATTTTTGTTTTATAAAACAATAAAACCTGAACCGGAATTTTCTGAAAGATGGCGACCTTAACGATTTTTTAATCATTAGAGGCCATATTTGAGTAATAAGTTATATTTAGAGTCGATATATATATATATATATACAGTCTGGCCAGTCTCGGATGGCAAGCCACCTGTCACTCATAGCAAGACGCCTAGTTTTAGAATTATCTTGTTACGATTATATTATCGGCATGTTCGTGAAATTACAAGGAATATAAGTCCACATTCAACCATATTAACGCAAAGTAAGGTATACTTATAAAAACTTCCTCTCTGCGTTTCGAAGCTTATTTAAAGTTTGTTTTGCAGGCTTGAGACTGTCAAAGGCAGCATTAAAAGTTTGTGCGGTTTTATGTAGTTTTTGATTTTGTATGTGTGTTTGAACGGGGGGGTAGGAGTTACTTTGTCAAACGAAAAACTATTTACAAAATATTTTAAAAAGCGTATTTTCATGTTTCACAAGATCAAGCTATTGATTCCAAGGAGGCACAGCCGATGTCCTCATGCTCCAGTCGTCACCTGGTGCCAACTTGATGATGAATTGTTGTACAGTCGACTCTTCCAGTGTTCTTCCATGATTTTTTCCACATGTTCCACATATTTGGCCCACTTTTCTCTCGTAAAATCGCCTATAGACTCCATAAATAGATTCTGGACAACTTTGAGCTTGAAAGTTGTATTTCGTTTCTTGACATAGTGCTTCAAGTTTGATATGGTGGTGGGCGGATGATCTTTTCACAACCTCTACATCGATGATGTAGGTTGGTTGCAGTGGTTTGTGTAGTCGGACAAGTTCATATAGCTCCCTGAACGAAATCTTTCTTTCCTGCAGCCACTTAACCATTTGCAGGGGCTTGCGTGTGCAGAATTTGACGGTTTTTTCGATGCACTCATAGTAAAAACAGTTCTACAATAAAGCTCGTTGATAATATTATTTAGCAAAAATACTATGAAAATGAAATAACAACACCACAGTCAAGATTTAGCTAATAATGACAGAATTTGGATTTGTGAAATGGTTTTAAAGGGAGAGGTTTATTTGTCCTTACCGTTTTACAATATCCATTGAATCATTTACAAGAGGATGTGACTAACCAATGAGGCTGGGGCGATTTCGATGGATTATGTAAATATTGTAAATCTTGTTGAAGATCCAATAACTCCTTTGGATACAACGTTAAACGATATATAGACCTGCATAATGTTCCAGTAACTCCCTATTTATTAAAGATGTTTACAAAATATATATTCATCATTGTATGATTACATGTTTCAATAATTGTAGTTATTCCTTACTTTGCAGTAATATGGTCAAGTTTGGACTTATATTCCTTGTAATTTCATGTACATGCCGATAATATAATTGTAACAAGACAATTCAAAATTTGTAAAAAATCGTAGTAGCATACTAGGCGTCTTGCTATGAGTGACAGGTAGCTTATCTGGCGGTCAGAGCGAAGGGGTCCGTCCCTGCGCGTGCGAGAGCGAGGGATTCACTAATCCGATACACGGCATCCGAGACTGGCCAGACAGTTGAAAAAATTAAGCTATACATTTTAGAGGCTATATTGAAAAAATAAAATTATGGTCGAAAATCGTATAAAGTAGACCTTTTAATGACGATAGTCACCCCAAAATTATTCCTTCGTTATAGATTATCAGACTAAATATTGTCAGTGTGTAGGGCCTAGATATGCCTAAATATGAATGTTTTATTGGGAGTGTTGAATAAGGCTAATTTATAAAAACCAATAAAGACAAAATATGTGACCGTTATAGGTTAGGTATAATTATGATGACCGATTTTGTTTAACAAATTACTTTATATGGACAATTTCAGAAACAAGTAGCCTAAAATAATTGATTGATTAAATATGAAGGTACAGTAGTTTTAAAATGAAATATAACTAAATTTGGTCCAAATATATGAACCTATATTTTAATTCTACACATATTTTTAGCTCATATATATTTCTATCTACGCGGAACTTCAATTTTATCTATAATGAAATAAAAAGAAGTTATCACTGAAATTGTAACCTTGAACTTTCGGAGATAAAACAGTAGACCAAATACGTCGGTAGTAAATCATATAGGATGCTGGAAATGTAAAAAATTAAAGCTCTCATAGATGAATGTTCAGTTTAGACATTCTAAACAATGACTAAGTTTTTAGAAGTGAAAAAGATTGACTAAATTAATGACAGCGTTACTGTTTTCAAAATTTGATTTAAACAAACATAAAAAATTGTTTTAAAGAACTTTAACTTTCAAACTCGGAAGTTGTAAGGAAACCGAGTGTTTTTAATTTATAACAGGGCTGAATCTATTTCCTTGTGAAGATTTTTGGAATGTGTATTGCAGTTCATTACGTTTCATAGTTAGAATAAAACTCGAACACAAGATCTCACAAAAATTAAGTTTACTTATTCAAACGCGTTTCAACCACAAAGTCGCCATCCTTAGTGATACACGAGCTACAATAACTACACTATAACAATTTTTGTGAGGTCTTGTGTTCGAGTTTTTATTCTATCTAATGTTATCTCACAAGTCAAGCTCAATATTTATTTATACTTTTGATAGTTAATTATTTACGGGGAAAAAATAATATTGCAAGCTGTAAAGTGTACAATTCACTGAATTACTTTATGATTTTATTCAAAGTATTTTTGTGAATGAGACAAAGTTTGTGCGATAATGTATTCATTGACAATGTTGCTTATTTACGGAACACAATATAAACCATCATTTCAGTTGTAGTTGTGTTATCAAAACGTAAATTTGTGTTTTTTTATGAATGTTAGTTGTTAGTTTTTGTGGTGCTGATCACTCTGGTAGCATTTCCCTTCTTGCATTTTAAATAGTATTGCTTTCCCAATTGGTGTAAATGTTGTACATTGGTGAACAAATTTTCTACAATGTGTCGGAGGATACGAGTTTTGCATTCTTAGAGTCCTTCAATTTTAGAACTAGTTTTAATGAGTTCCTAATGCAGTAGGCTGGTGTAAGATCTGTGTTCGTTCTAAATGTCAAGTTTAATCTGTGACTAGGACCTGTATAATGAGCTACTATAGGTGTAATTGGAAGATCTTGCGTATTGTAGGTAAACTGTACAGCCGAGGTGTTTCCTGGTTCGTGTTTACCCATTATCCAAGTCCAATTGTTTGCATTTGTTGATTAGCTCCTTGATAGAGGTTTGAAACTTATTGGTTTTGTGTTTATTTAACACTACAAATCTTTCTAAATGTCAAGTTTAATCTATGACTAGGACCTGTATAATGAGCTACTATAGGTGTAATTGGAAGATCTTGCGTATTGTAGGTAAACTGTACAGCCGAGGTGTTTCCTGGTTCGTGTTTACCCATTATCCAAGTCCAATTGTTTGCATTTGTTGATTAGCTCCTTGATAGAGGTTTGAAACTTATTGGTTTTGTGTTTATTTAACACTACAAATCTTTCTAAATGTCAAGTTTAATCTGTGAATAGGACCTGTATAATGAGCTACTATAGGTGTAATTGGGAGATCTTGCGTATTTTAGGTAAACTGTACAGCCGAGGTGTTTCCTGGTTCGTGTTTACCCATTATCCAAGTCCAATTGTTTGCATTTGTTGATTAGCTCCTTGATAGAGGTTTGAAACTTATTGGTTTTGTGTTTATTTAACACTACAAATCTTTCTAAATGTCAAGTTTAATCTATGACTAGGACCTGTATAATGAGCTACTATAGGTGTAATTGGGAGATCTTGCGTATTTTAGGTAAACTGTACTGCCGGGGTGTTTCCTGGTTCGTGTTTACCCATTGTCCAAGTCCAATTGTTTGTATTTGTTGATTAGCTCCTTGATAGAGGTTTGAAACTTATTGGTTTTGTGTTTATTTAACACTACAAATCTTTCTAAATGTCAAGTTTAATCTGTGAATAGGACCTGTATAATGAGCTACTATAGGTGTAATTGGGAGATCTTGCGTATTTTAGGTAAACTGTACAGCCGAGGTGTTTCCTGGTTCGTGTTTACCCATTATCCAAGTCCAATTGTTTGCATTTGTTGATTAGCTCCTTGATAGAGGTTTGAAACTTATTGGTTTTGTGTTTATTTAACACTACAAATCTTTCTAAATGTCAAGTTTAATCTATGACTAGGACCTGTATAATGAGCTACTATAGGTGTAATTGGGAGATCTTGCGTATTTTAGGTAAACTGTACTGCCGGGGTGTTTCCTGGTTCGTGTTTACCCATTGTCCAAGTCCAATTGTTTGTATTTGTTGATTAGCTCCTTGATAGAGGTTTGAAACTTATTGGTTTTGTGTTTATTTAACACTACAAATCTTTCTAAATGTCAAGTTTAATCTGTGACTAGGACCTGTATAATGAGCTACTATAGGTGTAATTGGGAGATCTTGCGTATTTTAGGTAAACTGTACTGCCGGGGTGTTTCCTGGTTCGTGTTTACCCATTGTCCAAGTCCAATTGTTTGTATTTGTTGATTAGCTCCTTGATAGAGGTTTGAAACTTATTGGTTTTGTGTTTATTTAACACTACAAATCTTTCTAAATGTCAAGTTTAATCTATGACTAGGACCTGTATAATGAGCTACTATAGGTGTAATTGGAAGATCTTGCGTATTGTAGGTAAACTGTACTGCCGGGGTGTTTCCTGGTTCGTGTTTACCCATTGTCCAAGTCCAATTGTTTGCATTTGTTGATTAGCTCCTTGATAGAGGTTTGAAACTTATTGGTTGTGTGTTTATTTAACACTACAAATCTTTTTAAATGTCAAGTTTAATCTGTGAATAGGACCTGTATAATGAGCTACTATAGGTGTAATTGGGAGATCTTGCGTATTTTAGGTAAACTGTACAGCCGAGGTGTTTCCTGGTTCGTGTTTACCCATTATCCAAGTCCAATTGTTTGCATTTGTTGATTAGCTCCTTGATAGAGGTTTGAAACTTATTGGTTGTGTGTTTATTTAACACTACAAATCTTTTTAAATGTCAAGTTTAATCTGTGAATAGGACCTGTATAATGAGCTACTATAGGTGTAATTGGGAGATCTTGCGTATTTTAGGTAAACTGTACAGCCGAGGTGTTTCCTGGTTCGTGTTTACCCATTATCCAAGTCCAATTGTTTGCATTTGTTGATTAGCTCCTTGATAGAGGTTTGAAACTTATTGGTTGTGTGTTTATTTAACACTACAAATCTTTTTAAATGTCAAGTTTAATCTGTGAATAGGACCTGTATAATGAGCTACTATAGGTGTAATTGGGAGATCTTGCGTATTTTAGGTAAACTGTACAGCCGAGGTGTTTCCTGGTTCGTGTTTACCCATTATCCAAGTCCAATTGTTTGCATTTGTTGATTAGCTCCTTGATAGAGGTTTGAAACTTATTGGTTGTGTGTTTATTTAACACTACAAATCTTTCTAAATGTCAAGTTTAATCTATGACTAGGACCTGTATAATGAGCTACTATAGGTGTAATTGGAAGATCTTGCGTATTGTAGGTAAACTGTACAGCCGAGGTGTTTCCTGGTTCGTGTTTACCCATTATCCAAGTCCAATTGTTTGCATTTGTTGATTAGCTCCTTTATAGAGGTTTGAAACTTATTGGTTTTGTGTTTATTTAACACTACAAATCTTTCTAAATGTCAAGTTTAATCTATGACTAGGACCTGTATAATGAGCTACTATAGGTGTAATTGGGAGATCTTGCGTATTTTAGGTAAACTGTACTGCCGGGGTGTTTCCTGGTTCGTGTTTACCCATTATCCAAGTCCAATTGTTTGCATTTGTTGATTAGCTCCTTGATAGAGGTTTGAAACTTATTGGTTTTGTGTTTATTTAACACTACAAATCTTTCTAAATGTCAAGTTTAATCTGTGAATAGGACCTGTATAATGAGCTACTATAGGTGTAATTGGGAGATCTTGCGTATTTTAGGTAAACTGTACAGCCGAGGTGTTTCCTGGTTCGTGTTTACCCATTGTCCAAGTCCAATTGTTTGCATTTGTTGATTAGCTCCTTGATAGAGGTTTGAAACTTATTGGTTGTGTGTTTATTTAACACTACAAATCTTTTTAAATGTCAAGTTTAATCTGTGAATAGGACCTGTATAATGAGCTACTATAGGTGTAATTGGGAGATCTTGCGTATTTTAGGTAAACTGTACAGCCGAGGTGTTTCCTGGTTCGTGTTTACCCATTATCCAAGTCCAATTGTTTGCATTTGTTGATTAGCTCCTTGATAGAGGTTTGAAACTTATTGGTTGTGTGTTTATTTAACACTACAAATCTTTTTAAATGTCAAGTTTAATCTGTGAATAGGACCTGTATAATGAGCTACTATAGGTGTAATTGGGAGATCTTGCGTATTTTAGGTAAACTGTACAGCCGAGGTGTTTCCTGGTTCGTGTTTACCCATTATCCAAGTCCAATTGTTTGCATTTGTTGATTAGCTCCTTGATAGAGGTTTGAAACTTATTGGTTGTGTGTTTATGTAACACTACAAATCTTTCTAAATGTCAAGTTTAATCTATGACTAGGACCTGTATAATGAGCTACTATAGGTGTAATTGGAAGATCTTGCGTATTGTAGGTAAACTGTACAGCCGAGGTGTTTCCTGGTTCGTGTTTACCCATTATCCAAGTCCAATTGTTTGCATTTGTTGATTAGCTCCTTGATAGAGGTTTGAAACTTATTGGTTTTGTGTTTATTTAACACTACAAATCTTTCTAAATGTCAAGTTTAATCTATGACTAGGACCTGTATAATGAGCTACTATAGGTGTAATTGGGAGATCTTGCGTATTTTAGGTAAACTGTACTGCCGGGGTGTTTCCTGGTTCGTGTTTACCCATTATCCAAGTCCAATTGTTTGCATTTGTTGATTAGCTCCTTGATAGAGGTTTGAAACTTATTGGTTTTGTGTTTATTTAACACTACAAATCTTTCTAAATGTCAAGTTTAATCTGTGAATAGGACCTGTATAATGAGCTACTATAGGTGTAATTGGGAGATCTTGCGTATTTTAGGTAAACTGTACAGCCGAGGTGTTTCCTGGTTCGTGTTTACCCATTGTCCAAGTCCAATTGTTTGCATTTGTTGATTAGCTCCTTGATAGAGGTTTGAAACTTATTGGTTGTGTGTTTATTTAACACTACAAATCTTTTTAAATGTCAAGTTTAATCTGTGAATAGGACCTGTATAATGAGCTACTATAGGTGTAATTGGGAGATCTTGCGTATTTTAGGTAAACTGTACAGCCGAGGTGTTTCCTGGTTCGTGTTTACCCATTATCCAAGTCCAATTGTTTGCATTTGTTGATTAGCTCCTTGATAGAGGTTTGAAACTTATTGGTTGTGTGTTTATTTAACACTACAAATCTTTTTAAATGTCAAGTTTAATCTGTGAATAGGACCTGTATAATGAGCTACTATAGGTGTAATTGGGAGATCTTGCGTATTTTAGGTAAACTGTACAGCCGAGGTGTTTCCTGGTTCGTGTTTACCCATTATCCAAGTCCAATTGTTTGCATTTGTTGATTAGCTCCTTGATAGAGGTTTGAAACTTATTGGTTGTGTGTTTATTTAACACTACAAATCTTTCTAAATGTCAAGTTTAATCTATGACTAGGACCTGTATAATGAGCTACTATAGGTGTAATTGGAAGATCTTGCGTATTGTAGGTAAACTGTACAGCCGAGGTGTTTCCTGGTTCGTGTTTACCCATTATCCAAGTCCAATTGTTTGCATTTGTTGATTAGCTCCTTGATAGAGGTTTGAAACTTATTGGTTTTGTGTTTATTTAACACTACAAATCTTTCTAAATGTCAAGTTTAATCTATGACTAGGACCTGTATAATGAGCTACTATAGGTGTAATTGGGAGATCTTGCGTATTTTAGGTAAACTGTACTGCCGGGGTGTTTCCTGGTTCGTGTTTACCCATTATCCAAGTCCAATTGTTTGCATTTGTTGATTAGCTCCTTGATAGAGGTTTGAAACTTATTGGTTTTGTGTTTATTTAACACTACAATTCTTTCTAAATGTCAAGTTTAATCTGTGAATAGGACCTGTATAATGAGCTACTATAGGTGTAATTGGGAGATCTTGCGTATTTTAGGTAAACTGTACAGCCGAGGTGTTTCCTGGTTCGTGTTTACCCATTGTCCAAGTCCAATTGTTTGCATTTGTTGATTAGCTCGTTGATAGAGGTTTGAAACTTATTGGTTGTGTGTTTATTTAACACTACAAATCTTTTTAAATGTCAAGTTTAATCTGTGAATAGGACCTGTATAATGAGCTACTATAGGTGTAATTGGGAGATCTTGCGTATTTTAGGTAAACTGTACAGCCGAGGTGTTTCCTGGTTCGTGTTTACCCATTATCCAAGTCCAATTGTTTGCATTTGTTGATTAGCTCCTTGATAGAGGTTTGAAACTTATTGGTTGTGTGTTTATTTAACACTACAAATCTTTCTAAATGTCAAGTTTAATCTATGACTAGGACCTGTATAATGAGCTACTATAGGTGTAATTGGAAGATCTTGCGTATTGTAGGTAAACTGTACAGCCGAGGTGTTTCCTGGTTCGTGTTTACCCATTATCCAAGTCCAATTGTTTGCATTTGTTGATTAGCTCCTTGATAGAGGTTTGAAACTTATCTGTTTTGTGTTTATTTAACACTACAAATCTTTCTAAATGTCAAGTTTAATCTATGACTAGGACCTGTATAATGAGCTACTATAGGTGTAATTGGGAGATCTTGCGTATTTTAGGTAAACTGTACAGCCGAGGTGTTTCCTGGTTCGTGTTTACCCATTATCCAAGTCCAATTGTTTGCATTTGTTGATTAGCTCCTTGATAGAGGTTTGAAACTTATTGGTTTTGTGTTTATTTAACACTACAAATCTTTCTAAATGTCAAGTTTAATCTGTGACTAAGACCTGTATAATGAGCTACTATAGGTGTAATTGGGAGATCTTGCGTATTTTAGGTAAACTGTACTGCCGGGGTGTTTCCTGGTTCGTGTTTACCCATTATCCAAGTCCAATTGTTTGCATTTGTTGATTAGCTCCTTGATAGAGGTTTGAAACTTATTGGTTTTGTGTTTATTTAACACTACAAATCTTTCTAAATGTCAAGTTTAATCTGTGAATAGGACCTGTATAATGAGCTACTATAGGTGTAATTGGGAGATCTTGCGTATTTTAGGTAAACTGTACAGCCGAGGTGTTTCCTGGTTCGTGTTTACCCATTATCCAAGTCCAATTGTTTGCATTTGTTGATTAGCTCCTTGATAGAGGTTTGAAACTTATTGGTTGTGTGTTTATTTAACACTACAAATCTTTTTAAATGTCAAGTTTAATCTGTGAATAGGACCTGTATAATGAGCTACTATAGGTGTAATTGGGAGATCTTGCGTATTTTAGGTAAACTGTACAGCCGAGGTGTTTCCTGGTTCGTGTTTACCCATTATCCAAGTCCAATTGTTCGCATTTGTTGATTAGCTCCTTGATAGAGGTTTGAAACTTATTGGTTGTGTGTTTATTTAACACTACAAATCTTTCTAAATGTCAAGTTTAATCTGTGACTAGGACCTGTATAATCAGCTACTATAGGTGTAATTGGGAGATCTTGCGTATTTTAGGTAAACTGTAGAGCCGAGGTGTTTCCTGGTTCGTGTTTACCCATTATCCAAGTCCAATTGTTTGCATTTGTTGATTAGCTCCTTGATAGAGGTTTGAAACTTATTGGTTTTGTGTTTATTTAACACTACAAATCTTTCTAAATGTCAAGTTTAATCTGTGAATAGGACCTGTATAATGAGCTACTATAGGTGTAATTGGGAGATCTTGCGTATTTTAGGTAAACTGTACAGCCGAGGTGTTTCCTGGTTCGTGTTTACCCATTATCCAAGTCCAATTGTTTGCATTTGTTGATTAGCTCCTTGATAGAGGTTTGAAACTTATTGGTTGTGTGTTTATTTAACACTACAAATCTTTTTAAATGTCAAGTTTAATCTGTGAATAGGACCTGTATAATGAGCTACTATAGGTGTAATTGGGAGATCTTGCGTATTTTAGGTAAACTGTACAGCCGAGGTGTTTCCTGGTTCGTGTTTACCCATTATCCAAGTCCAATTGTTCGCATTTGTTGATTAGCTCCTTGATAGAGGTTTGAAACTTATTGGTTGTGTGTTTATTTAACACTACAAATCTTTCTAAATGTCAAGTTTAATCTGTGACTAGGACCTGTATAATCAGCTACTATAGGTGTAATTGGGAGATCTTGCGTATTTTAGGTAAACTGTAGAGCCGAGGTGTTTCCTGGTTCGTGTTTACCCATTATCCAAGTCCAATTGTTTGCATTTGTTGATTAGCTCCTTGATAGAGGTTTGAAACTTATTGGGTGTGTGTTTACTTAACACTAGTCTACAAATCTTTCTGAATTAAAAAACTTTAAATAGATAAACATTTCTGTTCTTTAGTACAACTAAATTATCTTTATCGGCATTTTAAAACATTGTTTCAATCTTTAGTGGCTGATTAAATTTTATGAAACCTGGCATCAGTATCAACACAAAGTTACATAATGGCATTTTTTAATGCCATGTTTGGGAAATATTTTAGACCTTTGTTTAATAAAATTTCCTAATTTTTGCAAATTTATATATATATATGAAAAGTATAGCTATATGATATATTACTTATTACTTCTGAATTTTATTTTTAGTTACTTAAATAGTAAGCGAAACAATGATAACCTACAAATGAATAATAATAAGTCTGTGTTAATTAATTAGATTAAAAATTATAAGGTTTATGACTCAAAAATTATAAAGGCGGACAAAGGTGTAGTATAATTGGATTAGATTCAACAGCCTTTTCCAAGACACATATATAAAATAACATAACTTTATTTTTTTAGGACAATTTTGTTGAGTTATAACTGAAATTAACCGCTGAAAGGTAAATTAATGATTCCATGTTTCTATACATCTGCCAAAGAATGTAGTTTTAGCCCAAGGGATAATTCTCAGCTGGGCTCAAGCTGCGATGGGGTTGCGTCCGTCAGTCGTCACATCTGTTCTGGTCGTTTTGTTTTTCACGCCTTCTAATCTTCGAATACGGTAATTAAATTAAGTGTAATCGAAAGTCGATATTTACCCAGACAGGGGTAAAGATTTATTAGTAGAAGCGACACCTCTATAAAAACGGACAGAAATACTTTGTCATTGTTATTTATCTTGTTCACAGCTAAGTTAGAATAATAATTTCTGTTAAATTATTAAAGAATTTTGGTAGCATCTTCCACAGAGACAGAGATTAGTTCTGTGGACACTTCTTAAATATTTTTTTTTATATAAAATCAGTTATAATTCGTTCTTATCAATGGTGTGTCATGAGACAAACCAAGAATAATTATTATTGTTGAAAACTGGAATACTACTCACAGAGAAAAATAAAAGTGAGCTTGCTCCTTAGATTGTGATTTATCATTTACAGTGGTAGTAAATAATATTCTGTATCGATATATATAAACCCTGGAATGGTGACTGTTTGAAATCAAAAACGATCCTTTATCCCATCACTGGTGGCTTTAGTATCTGGTTCGTAGCGTAAACGATCTGACTATTGTTTATATTTTATTATAATTCACATTGATGCATATAAGTCTACTATAACTTCAAACTCATGGGACAACAGCCTAGGTCTGATAGACGAGTTTCCAACCGGGTAGTTCCCGTCGCCATTATTCTATTTCCCTCACGAAGTTGTGTCAACTCCGTAAATGTTTGAGCCTCCACGAGCATTGAACCTGAACCCTCTCACTCGTGACCTATGACCTCAGTCTACTACAAGGTTACAAGGAAGTTTTAGAGGAAATCTCAGTATAATTGTATCTAAATAATATGTTTATCGTGTAACCCTATGAAACTTCAAAGGTTTTAATTTACATAAATCGAAACTTCAAAAAAGTAAGGTGTGTGGAAGGTTTTTTTTTAGATAAAAAGTTTTGGTGGGAATGTCTAACAGTTTAAATTAAATTTTGTCATTTACATCATTATATTCAAAACTTTGGAATCTCGCTGTATTCTTAGCCGAAACACCCGCGTCCATGTATTGAAGTGATCAGCAATTTAAAACGGAAAATTAAGTAACAGAACCTTATACATATATCGATTAGCCTAGGTTTAACGATATTGTATTAGCCGTAACAAAGATACAGACCAAATATCAAATGGTCGAGTTAAAACTCTGACTGTTTATGTGAATGTCTGTACACCTACAAGATGAATTAGAGTGCTGACGATGCCTAGTGCCCATGAAACACACAAACACTTCTCTCTATCAACTCATATATCTGTCTCACTCTGGGCATTGTTCTGCAACTATCTAGACACGGGGGGTCTTCGCAGAACCTAATCTATATATATTTAATTTTCTAAGCGTTATTTAACTTTACAGGATGAACCTATAACCCTCATTTTAAAAATCTTTACTCTGTGAAGTCGACGAATATATACTTTTCTTTTCATAAGTTGAAATAAAAAATTTAAACATCACTGAAAAGTTTAAAAATCCCACTTAAAATACACGGAGAGAAAATCCACAGCTGTTTAAAAATAACATAACTTTAGGTTAGGATAACAATACAATTGTAATGATGTTTTTAGTGTGGTGCGTAAGCACGCTATTTAAACAATGAACACATTATTGAAGAAACTTTCTGATTCACATTAATATGCTTTTAAATTAAACATAAAGAAATTCTTTTAAATGTTCTGAAAAATCCCAGAACACAGGGATGTAATGGTCCAATTAATTAATAATCGAATCCATTAATTTTTATCTCGAATTATTTGAAAAGTTAATTTAAACTTATTATTTAGTTAACTCGGAGGTTATGTTTAAGTTGTTACTTCCCTCAGAACACCTCAAGAGTACGGGCGTGGTACTTCTAAAGAACCTTTAGCTGGATCTAAACATTATTATCATGTAGTTTAGGGTTAGATCCCACCCTATCATCTTTCCTCTCGCTTTCAATCTCGCTTGACCAACTCATGTTCTCTTTCGACCCAGACGCTAGAGTATTCGAAGGCTAGGAGTCTTTATTTTATGTCTTTTCTTTTTTTATAAGGCGATGATTATCGCCTTTAAACAACAAGAAAAAACAATGTTGCTTAAAAGGAATTCGCCGAGTGTAGGCTACATATAAAGGACCATTAGTGCAAAAGTAGCGAGGACTTGCAGGTTAACAAGTGGACTCTACAAAACTAGAACTAAACAAAAATCTGATCCAGTCTACAAAACCAAATATTAAACAAACAAAAATATTCTACACCAAAATTGTCAGTTGGGTGTTATTTAAAAAAAATAAATTGATAATAAAAATATATATATAAATTATGTATATGTTTAAAAAGAGCCCTTGTTTCCTTTGGGTGATAAACTTGTCTTAAGTGAATATTTTATTTGATTGAAAACAAGTTTTTAATATTGGCAGTCAAGGTTTGTTTTCGTTTCTTTGAAATTATTATTTCAAGGTAATTATCTTTTACTTACGATTTGGCACACTTGTTAGGATCATTAATTTACAAACATTTAACATAATCGGTAGAGCTGCTATTTGAGAAATGATTTCTTTTATAACATCTATCAACTCCTTGGCAATATGTACGTTATAGTTGGGTCCATAGACTATAATTTAGCAATATTTGTAGAATATTGGAATTTTAAATTTAGGCCTTGTAGCCTTATTGTATCTTTCTCAAAATTAGGTTATGATAATTGCCTTTTTAATTCAAGATTTAGCCCAAATTCGCCCATGTACTAAATTTTACCAAAATTAATCCCTTCTTTTTACCTGTATAGAAATTTATCATTACATATGCGACAGAACATCATTCCAAAGACAATTTCTTTTAAAGACACAAAGAACTTTAAATTGAATATTTTTGCTAAAAACCAGACATTGTTTATTCCACACATCACACATCCTCTATACTCTAATACGTAGGTCTATATTATGTGAAAAGTAAATAATACAGGGTGTTTCAAAAAGGACTTTACAACTTTGAAAATTCATATAAAATTATTCCAAAAAGGTACAGAGCTCGTTTAAGTGTTGTTTTAAAGGAAAACACATCAAGTTTTGACTCGCGTAGACCGCTAGTGCCTAATCGCGCCGCACAAGCGCTAGCGGCAGTTACGTTAAAGACGGCTGCCTTTACTGGACCCGAGCGTGCTAGCTGTGTGTTTTGGTTTGAAGAATCGAAGTCGGCGACAACAGTTTAGCGTAATTTTCGTACCAAGACGCTAAAAATCCCCTTAGTAGGCCTACAATTTATGAGTTGCATAGATGTTTTTTAGAAACAGGGTGCTCAGTGAAACATAGGAAATCCTCAGGTCGTCCAAGCACATCTGACGAAGTCGTTGAGCAAGTGAGACAAAGTTTTGTCAACAGCCCTTCGAAATCGACCCGACGTGCATCTCGTGAGTTGCAAGTCCCACATACGACGGTTTGGCGTGTGTTGAGAAAACATTTGCATTTGAAACCGTACCGATATTCGCTTTTAGAAGGAATTAAAGACACTGATAAAATTCCCCGCAAGAACTTCTGTGTGGATATGTTAAATCGAGTGGATGATGATGAACATTTCTTGGACAAATAATCTTTTCTGACGCGTCAACTTTTCACTTAAGTGGCAAGGTTAACACACATAACTGTAGGATTTGGGGAAGTGAAAATCCACATGAAACATTGCAACATGTTCGTGATAGCCCTAAAGTGAACGTTTTATGTGCGTTGAGAGAACCAAGAGAACCATCAACGGAATAGTAAACCTTGATATGTTGCAACAATTTTTGATACCACAGATCGATGAGGATGACCGAGAACGAAATGTTTACTTCATGCAAGATGGCGCACCACCACACTATCTGACTGACGTCCGGGATTTTCTCAATGACCGCTTTCCAGGTCAATGGATTGGCCGTGCTGCGCCAATTGCTTGGCCCTCCCGTTCCCCAGACCTGACATCGCTAGACTTTTTCTTTTGGGTTTCATAAAAGATATGGTGTACGTACCTCCTTTGCCGGCCACTCTACCTGAACTTAGAGCAAGAATTTACGCTGCCGCTGAACAAGTTACACCTGAAATGCTAGTGCGAGTCTGGGAAGAAGTCGACTACCGATGGGATGTCTGGAAGATAACCAACGGAAGCCACATAGAACATCTTTAGTTTAAGGTAGAAAAATTTGAAGTGTTTTCCTTTAAAACAACACCAAAACCAGCTCTGTACCTTGTTTCATTAAATTTATATGAATTTTCAAAGTTGTAAAGTCGTTTTTGAAACATCCTGTATAGTAGTAGTATAGTAACGACCTACATTGAACCGGAATGTGTGAACCCACATACATTAGGTCATTAGGTCACGAGTAGGCTATTACGAAATTTAGGCCTACTAAATTAAAAGACACATTGAACTTTTACACTTATAAAAATACAGTATAGGTTAATGTCGAGATAAAGCTGATGGAAGTCTCTGAGATAACAATTTGTTAACCAACTGAGAACGTGAAATATAGGTTACAGTTTTCAATATGGATTTTAAAAAACGTTTACTTAAATATAGTGAATTTTAAAGCATTGTACTTTATCAATGAGGGGAGATATTGTGTTCAAATAAATAAAATTATTTTCCTTTGGCTCAATATTTTATTAAAGTTCCAGTTAAAGTGCATCAAGTTTACAATGGACCTAATTGTTGCACCTAAGGTCTATGTCACAATTACAGTCAGATACTTTTTACCTGGAATAGCTAAACACACGATTGATTTTATTAATGTTGTCTTGGTCTGTTCCAGTTAAAGTGTGTTAAGTGTACAATGGTCCTAATTGTTGCAACTAAGGTCTATGTCACAATTACAGTCAGATACTTTTTACCTGGAATAGCTAAACACACAGATTGATTTTATTAATGTTGTCTTGGTCTGTTCCAGTTAAAGTGTGTTAAGTGTACAATGGACCTAGTTGTTGCAACTAAGGTCTATGTCACAATTACAGTCAGATACTTTTTACCTGGAATAGCTAAACACACAGATTGATTTTATTAATGTTGTCTTGGTCTGTTCCAGTTAAAGTATGTTAAGTGTACAATGGACCTAGTTGTTGCAACTAAGGTCTATGTCACAATTACAGTCAGATACTTTTTACCTGGAATAGCTAAACACACAGATTGATTTTATTAATGTTGTCTTGGTCTGTTCCAGTTAAAGTGTGTTAAGTGTACAATGGACCTAGTTGTTGCAACTAAGGTCTATGTCACAATTACAGTCAGATACTTTTTACCTGGAATAGCTAAACACACAGATTGATTTTATTAATGTTGTCTTGGTCTGTTCCAGTTAAAGTGTGTTAAGTGTACAATGGACCTAGTTGTTGCAACTAAGGTCTATGTCACAATTACAGTCAGATACTTTTTACCTGGAATAGCTAAACACACAGATTGATTTTATTAATGTTGTCTTGGTCTGTTCCAGTTAAAGTGTGTTAAGTGTACAATGGACCTAGTTGTTGCAACTAAGGTCTATGTCGCAATTACAGTCAGATACTTTTTACCTGGAATAGCTAAACCCACAGATTGTTTTTATTAATGTTGTCTTGGTCTGTTCCAGTTAAAGTGTGTTAAGTGTACAATGGACCTAGTTGTTGCAACTAAGGTCTATGTCACAATTACAGTCACATACTTTTTACCTGGAATAGCTAAACTCTCAGATTGATTTCATTAATGTTGCCATGGTCTGTTCTAGTTAAAGTATGTTAAGTGTACAATGGACCTAGTTGTTGCAACTAAGGTCTATGTCACAATTACAGTCAGATACTTTTTACCTGGAATAGCTAAACCCACAGATTGTTTTTATTAATGTTGTCTTGGTCTGTTCCAGTTAAAGTGTGTTAAGTGTACAATGGACCTAGTTGTTGCAACTAAGGTCTATGTCGCAATTACAGTCAGATACTTTTTACCTGGAATAGCTAAACTCTCAGATTGATTTCATTAATGTTGCCATGGTCTGTTCTAGTTAAAGTATGTTAAGTGTACAATGGACCTAGTTGTTGCAACTAAGGTCTATGTCACAATTACAGTCAGATACTTTTTACCTGGAATAGCTAAACTCTCAGATTGATTTCATTAATGTTGCCATGGTCTGTTCTAGTTGAAGTATGTTAGGTGTATAATGGACCTAGTTGTTACAACTAAGGTCTATGTCGTAATTACAGTCAGATACTTTTTACCTGGGATAGCTATACCCACAGATAGATTTTATTAATGTTGTCTTGGTCTGTTCCAGTTAAAGTGTGTTAAGTGTACAATGGTCCTAATTGTTGCAACTAAGGTCTATGCCACTATTGCAATCCTTTCAACCTGGGATATATGGTTACTTTTAACGTGGAATAGCTAAACCCACAGATTGATTTCGATAATGTACGTCTTTGCCTGTTCCAGTTATTCTATATAATAAATTTCATCAAAACTTTTGGGTAATTGATGAGAAGCAACATCTTTCACAAAAGCAATTTTAAGATGTCACGAAGCTTCCTTCACTTCATAGAGTCAATATAAAAAATTGGTGTAGGCTATAAATATATAGCACTACCACACTTTCAACCAAAAATAATATGAATTCATTGCAATCTTTTGACAAAATGTCTTTGTACTAGTGTACTTACATGTGTATTTTGTTTTCTTTAATTTTTCACCATGTAGCCTATTAGTGAGAGATGGTGTGTGGAGTCAAACCTATCAACTATAAAAGAAAAGAATCATAAAATAATTTAATAGATATTTATGTATTTAAAAACCGTTTAAGCTTGCTTTGATTTATGATTCACTCGTCTTAACCATAAATGGTATTGGATTAAAATAGTTTTATCAGCGGTTAATGTTAGTTTTCATTTTATTAATTATTCCTAAACTGAAGTTCCTTTTATTTGCAATGTTGTACACTGGTTATCGGGCAGCATATTCCACAAAAAACGAGGTCTGTAGAACAGATTTTTAGTAATTAGGTCATTTATAACACCTACATATGCGATTTTCGTTTTGTTTTTTACATCTTACTTTTGAAATAAAATAGTTGCATAGATGTGGACTAATGAGTTTTGTTTAGGTCCTTAGAGGCTACATTTAAATAAATTTTAGTCATAACTGATAGAGTCGAAATTGTAAGTTTTGAATTAAGGTACGTTTTATGGAAGTTACCTCCAAATTTGGAGTTATAGAACAAATGTAAAATTTCTTGAGGTGAGATAAAAATATACCCACATTAAAATTTCATGAAAACGTTCCATTAGTTTAAACTCAATTAATGTACGGATATTTCCAAAAATATTATTTTCTGCTCCGAGGAGAATTTGCTCAAAAGAGTATTTGTGCAAAAAAGTCTGCACAAATAGGCCTACTCCTTTTTTACTCAATACTAAGCTGGTCTGTATGGTGTGAGTTAGTAGTTTAATTGTGGGAGCTCAATTTTATTTTAATAGGTTATCAAGAGTTTATCATTTAGGGGTTGTAAACTAACCTAAACACTTGGGCTACTGTATCCTTGTGTTTTATTGTTTGTCTATCTTCAAGACGCCAGCAAAGTCTGGCCTAACACGCTCTAGTCTAAACTCATAAATCTTAAACCTTTCATTGTAATTGACTGGTAAAAGGCAGTTTTTGTATTGTGACAGTGTGTTTACTAATAAAATGGTATTAGGCCAATTTATGCTGTGTTTTATATTATTACCGAGAACGAAGGTTATCGGTCATAGGTAAATTCCCACCCCCTAGTCCCCGGGCCTCCGAGATTATCACGACTGGCTATCCCTTATCAGGGACTGCAAGAGGAGGTCAATGCAGTGAAAAATTTCATAGAAACATAAATGTAACAATCCTTCATGGTTTTGTAAAACTCAAAAATCTACATTTCATTGATATTAACACATGTTCCTTTTAATATACAGTATTTAAATGTCGACATTTTCTCTATATTCCCTCAAATTGATGGAATATTCTTCAGTTGTATATAATTATTGATGCTAAGGTAAACTAATTATATTTGTTAAGTAAAATTTTATATAAATTATATTTTTATACAAGGGCGTACCCAGGATCAAAACTAGGGAGGGGCAAGCCATGGTCATTCAATATACAATTGATTATTAAAATAGTTATTTCAAGAATTGTATTAAATTCCAGCAACAAAATGTATAATAAAAATTTATTTTTTTGCTTCCAGGGGGGGCAGCTGCCCCCCTGCCCCTCGCTGGGTACGCCCATGTTTTTATACTTAAGCTGTTATTAATTTTAAATACATGCTAAACATAACATTTACTTAAACCAACCAAATAAATGTTAGGGCCTATAAGGAAAATAATATTTTACCAAAAAGTAAACCCCTAACCTAACCAAACCTCAACAGTTGTTTCCATTGTTGAAGATGATTGTAATAGCCAACTGACCAAATTACAGTAGAATCTGCAAGCAACAAATATTGAGCGGTAGGGGTGGTTAACATTTCACAGTCGAAACTAACCACACGCCTGGTCAGTCAACTTTGCGCGGGAGCTAGGGGGTGGAAATTTAGCTATATTTTCTGTCCCTTTTTCTACCTGGATACATGGGGTAGGAAATTACCGATTTCGCCAGACACCCAAAAGGGGTGGAAATTTGCCTACAGCCCCTTGGCTGATAACTTATTATATCGTCTGTGAAATCTTATTGATTTATAAACCTTCTTGTGAGTAATATTGTAAAGAATTAGAACTCAGGAAATGTATGGTTCTGTAAGAGAACTGAACAACAAATTGAGAAAGTATGTTTATAATTACAATTCATTAGAGTTATATATTTAGATTGAATCATAATATGAAAGTTAGGCCTAAATCCAAACACAACATAGGCCTAATGTCATTTCATTACAAAAACAGTTAGGCCTACAGTTTCATTTCACATTATTTTGTCACGTACACGTAGTTATGTAATAAATAAAAGAAATCGACGCCTAGTTTTGAGCACATGTATTCGTTTTGAGTTCCCCTGAATAAAACAAAGTGGAATAATGTAACAAAATGGTCGCCATTAACCAATATGGCGGCCAAATTATAAATTTATTACGGAACCCAAATACATAGAAGTGTTTTGAAGTAAAATCCAACGGTTTAACTTCATTATTATTATTTTTTGCAAAGAAAATAATTAGTCGAAAAACCGAGTAGTTCTACTTTACAAGCTCATATGTATGGGCTTTGGTGGTGAAGGTTCTAAATGTCAAATTCTACAATTTTTTAAGTTTTTACACGCAACCAGGGCAATACAGACAATGTTGTAAGAACGGTTAGTAGTGCGTAAACCTCTCTTGCAGGCCAAATCTGCAAAAACGCAGAATAGATATTTTCTGAGAAACATTTCAGAGCAAAAACAAAGTGAATTTCTCAATTAGCAGCTGAGGAAAAAATCTATTTTACCCTTTGGGGCGGATTCCTTTCTAAGTATGCCTCTACTTTATTCATTTCTAAATTTAATAGTTTTTGCTCGGCGTTGATATGTCAGTCAGGATAACACCTTTTCACTATATTATACTCGTAGATATTAAGTTTGTTAAAATAATGACTGAAATATGATTTTGTTGATTCCTTGAATTTACAGCAGTCTTGACCTACGCGGATTTATTATTCGAAGGAAATGGTTAGTAAATTTGAGAGTGGTAATTTATTAGGTTATGTTTAAGTATATGTCTACGCCTTTATTAGTTCCGGTATTTTTTGATAAATCCACTCGTTTAATAGTTAGAGACGCTTAAACTTTATAAAATTTGAAGTTTTGTGATTTTTTGGGAGCCGCGATAGCTTTGTTGCACCAAGTTAAAAACTGAATTATAATCTGTATACTGTAACTTGGCGTCTGAATCATTGGCTACCTGCGAGCGGCCCTAACCGTCCCCCCCCCCCCCGTCGCTCCCTTCCTCACCCAGCTGTGTCAGTGATGAGTCACCTACTAGCGTTAACACTGCACTGTTGAACTTTTTTATGGGAGACACAATTTTTAATTTTTTTCATCATAGTTAAAATCTTTAGGAAAATATAAGCAAATTGATACCAAACACGACACTATTCCGTTTGTAAAAGCCGCCAGTAGAAAGCTCTTTACACAGCTACTATTTTCATAATCACATACTTATTATTTACATGTTTACGTACTATTTACATACATTTGTGTCGTGTTTGGTATCAATTTGCTTATATTTTCCTAAACTTTAGATTTACACTTCCCAAACTACATCCAATTAAATTTTTTACTTGATGTAACAAAGCGAAGTGCAGAAAATCGCTGCTCAAAAATGCACCAAACTTCAATTTTCACAAGTTGAAGCTTTTCTAACTACTAAACGAGTGGGTTTATCATACCCGAGAATAATAAAATAGGAGTTTCCGTAAGGAATTTTAAGGTTACTATTTTCAAAGTTTAGAAAATGAGTTTTTAAATTCCATAAAGATTTCTCATTAAAGTTGTTCATAGAATAGATAGTTTACGAGACATCAAATACTGTGATCTTTATTATTTTTTAATATTATATTTTACTGATAAGACTGTCTCGTAACAGCTGATTGCTTACTTCTAGTTTCAGTTAGCCCGCCAAATCGTGGAAAGAGTGTGTATTGTGTTTATGTCAAATATAGACCTAAATGAAATGATCTGTTAAGTAATGTCTAATGTTTATAGTTAAACAAAGGTATTGACGACGAATTGGAAAGCGTCAACGTTCCTTCAAATTACAATAATTTCTTACTAATTCTAGGCTTTAGATTATCGCAAAATACAACAATTTTTAGATAGTAGGCCTAGTTCCTACTTTGATGGGGTTTTGCTGTGGGAGATAAATCTATGTAACCAGGGTCTTCGACGTGTGTGGTCTTTCTTAGGTTAGAAGACCACCGGGAGTTTTATGTTCGCGAATGTTTCAAAGTTTACTAAATAAATGTAGGTCTAGTATTGTTTATGTTTTGGTTTGAGCATGTGTGATAGACAGTGGCGTAGGCTATCAGGTCACGTGACAGTGGTAGTAGTCCACAATAAATTTACTTAACATACACGGAAAGGAAGCTTGTTTTTAAAGTTAAATATTGATTCCAAATAACAATTACTTGTAGCCAAAACATAAATATCTTTCATGATGTTTTCATTTACAGAATAAAATACTGTAGTATAATTTTGATTGATTTTATTAAATTTTGATGTTTGATTATATGTGACACAACGGAAATAATATACAGGGTTGTCAGTTTAGTAAGTAGACACCCTTTATAATTTTCTTTGTATTGATTATATGAACCTACGGTGTGCGGCATTTATATTTTGAATGTGTGGGACAACTATTTGACTGCTGTTATCTAGTGCTCCCCTTTCCAAAAGGGACGAAAGGGGGGGGGGGGTAAGTAAATATTTTCAAATAGTAATGGGGGTCGAGTGACACTTCATTTGAAAGATCTATTGGAAAGAAGATGATTGGCGAAAATAGAGTTGAAAAATTTCATCTCGTATAGAAATGGCGGCAAAAACCTACCAAATTAGAAACAACTGAGGTGTAAGGCTACAACGGAGAATGTTCTAATTTTAAAAAAAATCCCATATTTGATGTTAACTTTAATTAAACTGCACAACAAATGTTCATGTACCGTGATATTTTGGTTTTGGTTTATTTGGAGGGGAGCGGGATTATTTTAAGAAATTGGGTCAAGAAAACCATCATGTGAAACGACCGGTGAAAAAAATTCATCACCATAAAAAGTTGTTTAATAATAACAAAATTCAAACCCAGCCGATATTTGTTTACGTGATTTAGGTAATGTAATGTACTGATACCTATGTGATGCAAAGGGTTTGGCAATGACAAACATTTTTCTAAATGTAATATCTATCTTTTCAGTTTTTTATTAGTATTTAATAACAAGTCTTAGACTCAAAATTAGTATTGTTAGAAATTACAGTTAGTAAATGTAGTACCTAATAAACAAAACGGATTAGGAACGAGTAATTAAATAGAAAATAAAATACCTTAAATTTATAGCATTTGCTTGAAATGGCCTCCATTTGATTCCATACAACGATAAAGTCTAGCTTCAAATTCTTCCCTTACTTTTGTCAGAGTTTCGGGACTGATTCTTCTGCACTCATTTTGAATTCTTTCTTGTAAACTCCTGTAGGGAAATTGGTTTAGTGATATAAATAACTGACTTTAAGTGTCCCTAAAAAAATATCAACATCAATCTGGTTTTCACATCTATTGACACTGCGAGCAACAATTATATGCATGTTTATATTAGAAAATAAATAATATAAAATTTTCAAACGCCAAAATAATACGAAGATTTAAAATAATTTTCTGTTATTTATTTTCCATCTTAAAAATATTAGTATATTTATTTAGTACTCACTATTGTACTGCACAGTGATTCTACAATTAAACACTTCAACAATTCAAATAATAATCAAACGAAAACACAAGATAAAACACAGCAGTAATGTTGCACAATACGTCATTTGTATAGCTACAGATATAATGCTATTAAGCATGTCGGTGACGCGAACACACGAGATTTCACCCATCCAAAAAGCGTCTAACGCGCACAGCACACGGCCACTGCGCATGCGCCAGTCATGAGCATGTCGGTGACGCGAACCCATAAGATTTTCCTCTACCAAAAAGTGCCCAACGGGGCTAAAGAAATTCACTTCAAAAATCCAATGGATTCAAATCAGGTGACCTTGCTGGCCACTCGATCGAACCCCATCGACCTGTCCAGTGGTCCACTGATTTAAGAAATTGTGGACTATTAATGAATAATGAGGAGGAGCACCATCTTGCTAGAAAAATATTCTTTCATTTTGTAAATAGTCCCCATCATTGCCCACCTGATTTTCAATCAAATTTTCTAGAGCAGGATAACTTCATTTTGAAAAAAACTGCAAGTATCTTTCACCAGTAAGATTACTTCCAATGAAAAAGGGTCCTATGATGGTGTTCTTAGTATTCCAGCTCATACATTCAGTTTTAAAGGATGTTGTGTGTGTTCTTCTTGAAACCAATGCGGGATTTCCTGAGCCCAATAACGCATGTTGTGCTTGTCCACAGCACCATTTAACATAAAACTAGCTTCATCTGAGAACAGAATGTCGTTTGTAGAAATGGTTCTATTGTTTATTCTTTCTGATATGAATTCACAAAATTGAATTCGTCTCTCGAAATCATCGTCACTTCTCTTGTAGAATGATGACTTTGTATGGATGAAACTTGTAACATTTAAGAGTTTTGAAAACTGTACAACGGCTTAGATTGTTTCTGTGAGTAATTTCACTACCTGAATGCATAGGAGGATGACTAGACTTTTTCTCGTCCTCAACACTTCCAGTTCGAAGAACTTGCTTACTAATTCAGATACACTCTGATGACAGATTGGTTTTTCAGGATTCGTTAAAACTATCGGCAGTCCTCGTGCTGATCTTCCTCTCCTCCCCGTATAATAAAATTAACTCCACTCTTTCTTCAATTGTAAATTTTATTTTTTTCCTTAAAGATCGTTAATGATGTGAAAATAAAGCACAACTGAAGTACAAGTTACAAAAACACCAAAAAGTATTTCTAGTGACTTAGTAGTTTCCTTCCAGTCTAGTTGGACTTTCTTTCTCCTCTTATTCTCGGAAAAACGAAAGAGATAACCGTCCCAAGTTTGTTGTTACTGATAAAGGAGTGCAATGGTTGAATGATAACAATTTCAGGTAATTTCATTGTTAAAGCTCCAAGAAAGCTTTCAATAATGCCTAGTCAGCTGCCAAACATCTTTTTTTGAATAGATCTTTTAAATGAGGTGTCACTAGACCCATTTTCTTTAAATAATTTTTTCACCCCCCCCCCCCCAGCCAAATATCACAGTTCATGCAAATTATTGTTGTGCAGTTCAATTGAAGTTAACATCAAAAATTGGATTTTTTTTTTAAATTCCTTAGAACATTGTTCATTGTAGCCTACAACCTCATTTGTTTCTAATTTGGTAAGTTTTTTGTCCCCATTTCTATACGAGATGAGATTTTTCAACTCTATTTTCGCCAATCTTCTTCTTTTCAATAGATCTTTAAAATGAAGTGTCACTCAACACCCTTTACCATTTGGAAATTTTTACTTACCCCTTTTCGCCCCCTTTGAAAGGGGTTAACTAGATAACAGCAGTCAAATAGGTGTCACACACATTTAAAATATAAATGCCGCACACCACATGTTCATATAATCAATACAAATAAAATTCTAGAGGATGTGTACTTACTAAACTGACACCCTGTATATTATGATGGTAATATTTCTTGGATATTTTTCATCTGATTAGGTTGTATTTAGTTTTGTAGATATAATCTATGTCAGAAAGTTTGTAGTATCTTTAACTGTTAAGTCAACAATTACATCGGGAGCCAAAAAAACAAGATTGGTTTTTCATAGGACCGTCCTGTTTCTATTTTGTTGTAGATAGGCTACTACTCGGTAGTTTCATACAATGACACTCTATTGTTGTCTGTGTGCCTGTTGTTATGTCTGCTTGTTTATCAATCTGTTTGTATTTATCTTCAAGTAATTTTTAGGTAGTTGTCGGCGTAGCTCCTATGCGTTGGAGAAGTTAAAATATTTTACTTTTCGTATAAATATTTATAAGTATGTTCTTTCTCAGTCGTTCAAACACAAATAGAACTCGAAATTTAAGGTCAAATCAATCATAAGACAGAAACTTAAATTGACATTATTTTGATTACATTTAGCTAATTGTAGACTATAAAGGCAAAGAAAACACCTACTCACAAAAATAACGGTTCGGGATTATTGTTTAAAAATGTTAGGCTAAATTAAACAGAGTCGCCGTCATTAAATGTTCGAATATCTCAAAATCGGAACAAACGATTACGATCAAATTTTAATAAAATGGGAGTTGTTATAATGGGAATTGTCGTTTCGTTAAGTGCGAAACTTAAATAAAAGAAAATAAATTTTCATAATTTCGAAAAGAAAAATTACCTCGATTCATTTTAGTATTTTTCAAATTATTCAAAAACCGTAATTTTATTTTGTATTTGGTTTATAAATAAAATTGTTCTTAGAGAAATCGTTAAGTGGATTTAGAGAAAATTGGAAGTTTGAGTTTTTGTGTTGCAGCTATTCCCCCAAAAATTGAATTATCAAAACAATATTGATTTTTTTTTTTTAAATAATAGTCGATATATGGACAAAATATACTCACATACCTCATTTGATCAAAATAGTGTTCAGTTAGTTATAACTTTTGTAGAAAAGTCAAATGAGCCTTATTGATTTTATAGCTACGTAAAATTAGTTTTATTCCCCTTCTTGTTTTAAAGTCGTAAAACTTCTGGTCTTGAAAAAGGAAGAAGAAGGCATATAAAGACTTCTAACCCTCGAATACTGTCCACGAACTTATACTATATATATATAACACATAGAAGTAATGTTATCGACGGAAAATAACTTAAAGCAGCTGGTATTTTGTAATAAGGATCACTGTGTCAATGTACACATATTAGTCACTTAGCTTCCCCTCCATTCCCTCTCTATTGGAAATATTAAGATTTGAAATGGCAACTGGAAATTCGTCGGTTTATTATTAATATATACACTGTTTTTAATACACCTTTCTTCACAATTTAAGGTTCTTAATTAAAATTACATCCTTGTGAATGGTTTATAAAATAGAATTTATCATAAAATGAGGTCCTTTCCACCTTCTGCTCACAGCTGTTTTGGTGAGGTCATATCTGTCAGTAAGGTAGTTACTCTGGTGAAAGATTTAGGCCTCAACACGCTCCATGCTCCTTTCTACCCTCCTGTGGAGGCGGGGTCAATAGTAACTTGGAAATCAATCAATTATAAACTGGGCCAAAGTGCAGCTGTTTCTTAGACATTAGGCGTAAATTAGTTGTTAGGAAATGTTAACAAAAATACTCGTTATTCAACGAAACCGAAGACTTTTTACTTCATTATTTTAAAATTGTTTGATAAATTATAAATTTCTTTAAATTGCTGTTTGACACATTCGTTTAGGTTATAAATCACCACATTTAACGAAAGTTTGATCTGAATCGCTTTTCCCGGTTTTGATGTATTCAAACTTTTACTACGACGTCTGTGATTATCTCTTAACTTCAAAACCGTAATTTTTGTGAAGATGTCAAATCAATAAAGTTTTCATTGGTATTTTGGAAGTATAATTTGATCAGAACTGTTTGAGCTGTTTAAACTGTTTAAAAAAATAAATAAATAAAAACACATTTAGGTTTGTATTTTCTGTAAACCACCGACCAAATTTGTATTATCCAAGCGTTGCAACATATTATGCTAACTGCTCACATACACATTCACAAAATAAATAAATACTAACCAAAACAAAAATATCAGTTCAGTAATGTCAGTACAATAAGTGAAAACTCAACCATCAACATCATTTTGAATTGTGTAGGGCCTACGTTATTAAACAACATTTGTATATTTAAGTCTAACATAACTTCATTCCTTAACAATAATTTTCTATTTTTGTAATTTTTCACACTGGGTCTTCAATCTACACATTTCACCAAAATTTGATTAAAATCGGTGTTGTTCTAATTTTATAAACTACGTCTTTTATACACCTCCATTACTATAACCGATACCAGAACGACAAATGTTAATTTTGCTTTTGTAGATGGATCTGTGCGAAAGTCAGTGCAATGTTATTTGTACAGTTTATTATTTAAATACTGTATTAAAGTGAACCTTAGTCAGTTATACACTAACTTTCTTATTTCTTTATATGGGGGGACATATCTCTGTGGTCTATCTATCTTTATAGCCCAACCACGTGGCCAGATTTTTATTAAATTTTGTAGGTATGGACATATTGTAGCCCTATGTTGAGACGTGTTTTAAATTTTTTGGACGACTCAACACTTTTGGGTAGCTACAATAAAAAAATATATAATTTCGATTTTTCAATATCGGCTCCAACAATTTTGATTAAATTTTGCTTCTAATTGTAGACCCAAATAAAACTTATTGGTCGCCATCTCTCAAAAAAATACCAGTTCGTGAAAATACCAAAAAAACAAATATGCTATAAAAGACTTAATTTCTGAAAATCATCTCTACCGATTTCGTTCCATATTTAGGACTTTTAAATATATACATAATTTTTTCAAAATTGGCGAACATAGTTTATTTTTACTTTTTATTAAATTGACGTTTTTGGTGATGAATAGTTTTTTTTTATATATATTTAATTTTGGGGATGTGTCTGTGAGAAATTTTGTGCTATATTTTCCTATAGTTTGGTGTTTTTGATAGTTTTTTTAAGCATATAAAATTTTCGAATTGATTGAGCATAAATTAATTTTTATTTTAAAGGTTTTATTAGACTTCACTTTTTCTATCGGATGTTATTATTGTACAACGTTTAAAATCCTTATTAGTCTTAAATACTTCAAAACAGCTGTCAATAGGAAAGTATTAAGTAGCTTTTAGAGATAGACATAATGATGGCAGTGTCAGACTTGACTAATGCGCAGTAGGCTATATATCATACACTGCGCACCTGGCCAGCTGTTATAAATTAAGCCTCTAATTCACACGTCCAGTCCAATTTGTAGTGATTGACTAGTTAATCAAATCCTTGGCATTTTAAACATTTCAAATCTTAATTACCACTTGTACTTTGACAAATGTAGACAACGCTTAGGCCTAGACATTATCTGGCCTACTATGTCTGTACCAAGTTTCTGAAGTCTTTAAGATGTCTGAAAATGATTCCATTGTTTTAATATTGGGATGTTCCGCGCTTATTTAGTAAACTCTTATCTAGATTAAATGTTATGCAGAGATGACACAAATTCCCCTGGCAACTAACGTTTAATAACGCTCTTACTCCGGGGGATGAAATGAATATTAATTGCAAAAATAGTCAAGTGTGGGAAGACATTGTTTGTTCTATTTCTTCAAAACTATATGGATATTCTTGGCTTCAGAAATAAACATTTCTGCTTCGACTGCTCCCATCTGTAAAAACTAAGGTCTTTCTTCAATCAACAGTTGGAAATCTTCGAAAAAAAGAAATACTAGCAGCTTTCATATCCATATCTTGATCTTGATTACTATTCACATTGTCCCAAATTTTATTCTATTTTGTTTTGAAGAATATTACAATATCCAACATTCTATGAAAGCGTCAAAGGTGCATTTTTACTTTTATGCCGACCAATACTTTTTTGAAACATCCATTCATTTTTTATTTTTGCTTTAATGCATTTTGATTACAAACATTTTATTTGAAGTTTGGCTGTATAGTATTCAAAAGTTTAGGTTAGGGCGTCAGTCGGTCACACTGAACAGTCTTAGTAATTTTTTTTAATTGACATTTTTTAAGGCTACAGCCTATTGGTCATCATCTCCTTATAAAAAAAGAAAAATTAACATAAAATAAAGATCCCTATTTCTATTCATCCATATCCATATTTGGCCGTCGATCATAGATTAAGGGGTTGTAATTGTTTACAGTTTACCTAACCTTCCAATGTTAAACCTGGTTTTGAAGTTCAGGGACCAAATGTTTGTCAGTATTTGAAATTGATTGATGAAACTAGAAATATACTATCTCATTAAGTCATTTAATTAACTGGGTTTTGGGTTTTCTATTCAATTAACACGAACTCGACTATTTTCTCATTAAAAAATGCCTATTAAGAAATGTGCTTGCTACTATATTTTTAGTAAATGAAAAATATGTTATATTATATTACTTTATATTTCTTCCTTTATTTTCTACACCTTTATAGACGTGCAGGTGTCTATTTCCTTGCACGTCACATTGTTGTTTAAATACAAACGACCAGCACTTCCCATTGTGACGTTAACTCAACTATTTCCTGTGTTACTGTAGTGCAGCTTTTCCGAAATGTTCAACTAATTGGGGAGGTCATTAGGTACAACTTTCATTGATATTTGTATCAGTAGTATTAGGAAAGGGCAAGACCTAATCTTCACATATCCATTTGCATTTTTTGCAATGGCTGCGGACAATATTCATGTATAAAAAAAAATTGAATAACTGTTGAACAGTAATTACTATTTTGATAGTTGGTTTGTTTTATCAAGCTTCATATTTTGCGACAAATTTTGAAGGCATTCAATGGAGGCGCCATGTTTTTATACTTTTAACAGTAAGTCCAGGAATAGAATTATTGAGGAAATGGAGACTAGTATGTTTTATTGACTTGGAGGATAGAATTGGGGGAAATTTGATTGAAATTGTTTTTTGTAGATTTTGATAAAAAGTACATTACGTGCTTCTTTTTATAAGGTCAACTCAAACTTTTCGCCCAAATTGTTATGAAAATTACTACATTTTTTCTAAAGAACAAATATTAAACTGTGACCTCTAAATCTAAGACATGATCTGCCATGTTTAAGTTGATAGATATATTTATTTCTCTGTTTGCCCAGTATGTTTTACATTATAACATATAATGAAAAATTGTTTTAGCGTAGAAAATTTACTTCCAGTTGAAGACTGAGTACACAAAAAGTAGATTTTATTTAGGAGCGTTTGCCAAAAGACAATGTATATAATTTTGATTTCCCCAAAACCGGCTCCAACGATTTCAAAATAAAATTGGGCTTTGAGGATAATAAGAAAACGGTTTCATTGTCTTCCTAGAAATAGTGGATTCAAAAATATATTAAAAAAGAAAGCTGCCTTAAACATAAGAAAACATCGTAACAAAAGTTTAATAAAATCTGTCCAACGGTTACTGAAATAAGCCACATATTGTACTTATAAACTCAGAATTACCTAATAACATATTGCTAGGATAATATCTTCACTTGAATCATGACGTCAGTGGTAGTTATTTCTGTCTGACTTTTAACCTTTGTAAATTGGTGAGTTGATCCCTGAACTTCTTGATTCAGGTAATCAGTAGAACAGATGTTAAAACCATCCCACGTTTTTCTTAGAAGCATGTTTTTACACTGTTGCAGCTCCGCCTATTTTACTTTTTTTCACTTTCTCACATACGTAGCCTATGTGAAGGGTCAATATTAATTTTTTATTTTTTAAATTGTTTAATGTTACTAACTGCTGTATATTCGTTATATTAATAAAGACGGGAGAGTAGATAGCAAGCTGTCAACCAGCTTCGAATCTACATAACCTTTAACGGTTTACTGAACTACGCCACTCCCCAGAGAGTAGGCTACAATTTAAAAAAAAATTAAAATACGTCCAACTCTATACAGAGTGTTTCGGAATAAGTGTAACAAATTTTACCAGGTGATTCTTTAGGTCAAGACAAGAAAAAAATGTCCTATCAACATAGGATCGGAAATCGTTCGTTATCGAATTGCAGCAAGAAATAGATTTTTCACTATTTTCAGTGTAGTTAAGTTTTCTTTTGGGTTTTTGACAGTGATCTTATTGTGTTATATTTACTACTTTTACATTAAAAGACAGAGAATTATTTGTAGAACAAGAGCCACTAATTATGGTTTCCAAAAAAATAATAAGTGCTCAGTAATGCCACTCTAAAAGTAAAAACTTTAAAAAAATTATTTGATTTAAACTTTAGATAAAATTTTTAAAAGGTTCTCAACCTATAATCTGATCACCAATTTAGCTGCAACTTCATCTAAAGTTCCCTTCTGTTATGGAGAACAAAACCTTGTAATTGATTTGCCATAAATAAATGAATTTATTCTTGTCTGAAATCACTAAATTGCAGTAGTCCTGAATTTTTGTTATAAAATTATAAATTGTATTTGCATAGACTCTATCTAAAGGTGAAGTATCCTTTACCAGTAAAATGTATAAACACAGACTCTCTTTGGATTTTGTCTGTAAATATTTATTAAGTTGAAAGTTTAAGAAATTTGATTTACAAAAGCATAGAAGCATGTGGGTACAATTTATAGCATGTGGCTCTTTAAGGTAGCAATATATTTATTTAACACCCTTAGTTACAGTAATAGCACACAATTCGTGATCTCTTTGGTTATGCATTTGAACTTAGTTTTACAAAGTTATTACATTTTAATAGGTTTTTAATTAATACATTTTTAAGAAATGTTAAAAAATGTACATTAAAAATGACACTACAGACAATTTACTTCACTTCATAATTGAAACACAAACTGCTCTACATGTTGTACTAACATTTTAACGAAAATTCAGGACTACTGCAATTTAGTGCTTTCAGTCAATAATAAATTCAGTTAGGCTATTTATGGCAAACCAATTACAAGGTTTTATTTTCCATAACAGAAGGAAACTTTAGATGAAGTTGCAGCTAAATTGGTGATCAGATTATTCGTTGAGAGCCTTTAAAAAACTTGACATAAAGTCTAATCAATATTTTTTTGAAAAATGTTACTTTTAGAATGCCATTACTGAGTACTTATTATTTTTTGGAAACCATAAATTAGTGGCTCTTGTTCTACAAATAATTCCCTGTCTTTTAATATAAAAGTAGTAAATATGCAATAGGATCACTGTCCTGAGCCCAAAACAAAACTTAACTACACTGAAAATCGTAAAAATTTATTTTTGGCTGTAATTCCGTAACGAAAGTTTCCCAAACCTACGTTGATAGGACTTTTGTTCTTGTCCCTGACCTAAGGAATCACCTGGTAAAATTTGTTACACTTATTCCGAAACACCCTGTATACCGCCCAAACGATTGAATAAATTTTGTAAAAGTTTGATATGTTGGCATATTATTAATAAATATTTTAATTATCGAATTTACCCTCTGTGTTAAGTTTATGTGTCTTTATTCTTTCCTCTTCATTCTTATGGAGGTGTAATTTTTATTTTCTTCAAGCACATTAAGACTTCTTTTTGTCGATAATTTGTCTTGAAACCTTAGTTTTTCATTTTCGGAAAATTTCGCAGGTCATGTCTATCTAGGGTACTTTGATCTTGTATATTTAGTTCTTTTATATCTTCGAGTCGAATATCTATTTAGTATCATTTTTTGTTTGTTTTATTTTTTTTCTATAAATGAATATTTGGAAGTGGGATAAGACCAAAACTCAAAGTTATAATGTTGTCAAACTCGAATCTAACAATTTTGATGAAATGTAGTCTCATTTAAATAAAAAGTTTTGGTCATTATTTCCCAAATATTCGGGTTTTTGAGTTATCATTTAAGAATAAAATGACGTCATCATAAAATGTCAAATATTTGTAAGTCGGGACAAACAATTTTGATCAAATTTGTTGAAATCTAAAGCTTTATAACCTAAACTAATCGTAAGTAAAAGAAAACTACCATTCTTGAGCATTCTTTAAAATATCTAAATGAATCTTGAAAATTATTTGTGGTTTTGTACATTTATACCAAAGTCTAATTGACATTTTCCGAGACGATTTAGAGATTTTTAATTTTAGGACGTACGGTCCTCATGATTCATTTCCCTTTTTTGATTTAAGCGAGGAAATAGGATTTTTAACATTTCGGTTTACGGCAGCATTTTTTTAAAATTTTGAGGTTGATTGGTGTGAGAAAGATTTGAGCAAAAAACACAGTTTATTTATTGACATAGATTTTTCCACTCATCACACTTCACAGTATGACCAAGTAAGTAGTAAGCGAAGAAGTTTTATTCCCGTAGGAAAGTTTTATAAAATTTCAAACTCAAGTTTCATTTGATTAATTTAGAGTCTCGTTCCTATCGTTATATTTAATACTTTGGTACACTAGCTGTATTGAATCACGCAGTGCCCAGCATTTTATAACAAAAAATAAAATTACAACAAATCTTGTACATATTATATAGTTTTGGCTAGTTATAAACAACCATATTTCAAAATTGAATATCTATTGGCACAACAAACACAAGGATAAAATAGTTTCGCTCGATAAATTAACATGAGATAGGGATGGCAAATTGAGTCGTGGATGAGCAATGATCAAGGACATGTTTCAACAGGCCTGCATTCCTTGTTTTGGATTTCCTGTTCTCACCACAAGAGTGCATTCCGTGTCCTTATGGGTCGGTGTAATTATAAAATACCAAAATCGTTTCAGGAAAACGTAAATTGGTCTAAGTCTTGGTACGACATACTTTCAGTTCCAGTTTCTTCGAAAATTAGAATTTGTTTATATATTTACCAATTATAGAAAAAAGAAGAAGAAACGAAATTGCGCATCATTCACATCATTGTTATTCACTACTTCATCCCAATCTTTCTTTTTCTACAAATTTGTTAAGACTTATATAATCAATAAACATCTAAAGATACTTCTTGTCGGTATTTTCTGTACACCAATACAATAGTATAGTTATATGTCACATTAATGTTACAACTCCAGAAATAATATTGTTACAAATACCCTACCACAATTTACAAAAAAATATCGTCAATACTACTTCCAGTCAATCTGGACTTCTGTTAAAATATAATAATTAAAGAAAAAAATTAATGGAGACTGATATAAACAATATTTATTAACACGAATAAAATAATCTATAAATTTGACTTCTCTATTAAAATACACACAATTGTTTTACAAGTTTGACATCAAAATGCTTTACAATTTAATTATGGATCACTTATATTTTATTAGAAAGAAGTAGTAACATGATTATGTTAATACGTCCATTATTGTTTTCCTTATTACTTCTAGGTTGAGAGAGATGTAATGTGCACAATGGTAAATAAACTAAATGCTGTATTAGAGTCCTATAGTGAGTACTGGCGTGGCAATCCCAAGGTACATAGCTGGGTCTACAGTATTTCATGTCATCTTGGGTTAGATACCTCTCTAGATCAATTCTTATTCTCTTCCAACTGACGCTATTAGAGTATTAGAGGGATAAATGGTTCCTTTTTTTTTTTTTTTTTTTTTCAAAGGTGATGAAGAGCGAGGTAATTTCCACCTTTAAACAAGAAGAACAAGATTTCTTTATTAAAAATTGTTAGTTCTTCCTTTTTCCTTAAAATTGATCTTCTGTTTTGAACGTGATTAATGACAAATTCTTGAAACTTAGTAGCACATACAAGAGGTATGGACGATAGTGATTATTTAAATGATGGTATTTGTATGCATTTTGGTCATATTAATAAGTTATTTACATTTTCTTACTCGTATTTCCTTCTAATTTATTGAAACTAGCTGATAGCGCCAGTTTCACCTGGGGATAGTTGAGATAGTTTTATAAAGAAATATTTTTTTTTAGGACAACCCAAATGGTGGTGCAATGAAAATAAATTATGACCAAATACAGCAACACACCAATTTTGATCAAAACCGACCCATAAATAACAAAGATATGATACTTTTTTTAGGGGTAAAACACATTTTTAGTGGAACATTTTCAAAACCTTTTCTTAGTACGCGTCTACAGACCTACCCAAACCATGTTAAAGAATTCATAACTCTAGATTTCTTGAATCCAGAGATATAACTCCAGGATTCCAACAATTTGAATTGGATCATTATAACAACAAAAACAGTAAAATTCCATACTTTTTATTATCCAATATTTTGTTTGACATTGTTACAGGAGTTATCTCAACTCCGATTGTAATAACGGAAATCTGGAGTTTACAATGTAGCTCAGTTTTCTTTTATAACAAATATTGATAACAATAATTTCCATCTTTAATTACTTGAAAAATCTGAGAATTTTTTTAATTTCACTTACAAACTATAAAGTAAAACAAAATTTTACAAAGTTTTAAATAGTTGTAGAAAAGTAGAAAAAACGTTATGAATTTGTTTAAATTCAACTTCAGAGCTACAAAACGTACTCATGTACTCTGAAAATTTCGCTTTTTTCAATTTTCTATACAATAAACTCTTCATAGAAAAATATAATTTGAAAAATATAGAAAATGTCAGCCCTGCAGTCAAATGAAGGCTTTGTTTAGTGCTGCTTCTGGTAGCGAAATTCGTAACTAAAACAACTATAGATCAATAAAGATTTTTTTAAATAGAATCTATATGATTTACCAATTTGATTCAAATTTAATTATGTAAGTGTTAACGTTTAGTGAAACAGAATAATTAATAAAATCTATGGTGGACAAATGTTCTCAAATATCCAAGTAAGCAAACACAATGTAGTTTACAAAATTTCGTAGTTAATGCCCAACAGACAAAAATAAGTGAATATTTGTCTAGATCCCATTGGATGTGGATAAAATTATGAATATTTATACGGGTGCCATAAAACCCCTCAAGAAAGCTATTTATGAGGACACTTCAAGAAAATTAATTGTAAATAATATTTAGAGATAATGAACTAAATAATCAAGTCATTAACTAGAAGCATGTGTAGGAGTGTTTTGTTAAAAATCGGTTCTATGGTATCAAAGAAAAACTGCATTCAGGTTGTTCAGATACACAGAACTTTGTAGTGCTGAAGATTGACATGCTTAGTTATTTTGTTAATTCTTTTATCATTGTAAATTTTATCTTTTTAATGTTTTTAAGGATTTTGTTGGGTTGGGGTTAATCTAGAGTTTTCAGGTGGTAGAAAGTGATTTAGCTAAGTCTCAATTTGTAGGGTTACACCAAGACTTTTATAAATAGGAGTCTGGAAATGGCAAGAAAATGTTCCACTTTTGATATTATTTCGAAATTATTGTTATTTTCTTTCTCAGCTTCTAGTTGCAAATGGTAAAAAAATCAAGCTTAGATTGTCTACGCCAAGTGTCAATTAACGAAGATTTGTTCCAAGTGTAAAATTCATATTTATTGTAAAATAAGGATTTTGATTAAATGAGATGAGTCTACCGTTTACCTATACACGAACACGAATAAGAGAGAAAGCGATTTATAGGAGTACCGCTTAGAAAAGAACCTTGCGCCGGTTTTGTCTCGCGCAGGAAGAACTGTGATGGGAGAGGGAGAGCCCGAGTTAGGCCAAACATACTCGCCCGCTGCTTCATTGCGTAGGGCTTAATATTTTATTTTCAAACCTACGACAGCGCTAAAAACTGTGAATGTTTATCGTTTATATTCCTGACAACTACATTTAGTAAATTTAAATATTTTACAAAGTAAAAGACGTATAAAGACATTAAATTATAGGTTTTAAATTCCTTTATATTATGGCAAAAATATAACAATTTCTCCCCACCACCGCTCCAATTCCCTCCACGCCATCGCCCCCTATGCCACTCTCGAGATGACGGTTCTGCGCAGGTTTCTTTCTGTCTGGTAGGCCTATAGCTATGTTTCTTCTTTGGGGAAAGTCATTTTTTAGTAATTAAATAAATAAATAAATATGAGACACATTTACAACTCGAACTAAAACGATATTTACGAAGCAGTAATACTTAAATAATCTAGCTCTTGACTGCGCTCCCTGTGTTATGATTTGGAATTGTTTTGACTCTAGTCAAACACTCACCGACAAAATATAAGATGCTCTATTATGTTTTGTGTTTTATGTTCAGAAAAGAATACATTTAGTTTCAAAAGTTCTTGCTGTAAACATAAAGTAATAATTTTGATGAAATCGTACATGTGGCTGATTATAGTTTTAAAGGTTATGTTTTGCCATCATTTGTGTTTATAAAAACTAACACTTCGGTTATCAAGTGATAAACTTACAAGATGTGAGAGTCAACATAGCCAGTTTGAATAAAACTGTAAAGGGACTGGTGTTGTGGTGTGGCGGGGGAACGGTGTTGCCAAATAAAATTTCAATATTTTCAAGAATTCTTAGTAATGATTTTAAAAACAATTTCCATTTAAATTTAATTTAAGATTATTTATTCTATGTTCAATTCAGTGTTTAATTACTGACCTTTTACCTAAGCATATTTTGTCACTTCCGTAGAATTGACAACATGGGACCGCTACTGGCAACAATGCTCCCCTGCCATTCGTCAAAGAAGGCTAGGAGCCCCTCCACTAAATCCACTTTCACTTCAATAGAATCCCTTTCCAGTTTAAATCAGACTATAGGGCCAATTTGGAAACTAATATTAGGCAGAGGAGTAGCTCAGTTGACAGAACGCTCGCTTACGCCGTAGTGGGAACCTGTTGTTAACTAGGTTATCAGAGATTAAGACAAACTAGTTGATATCATGGTACTTACCCAACCCCATCAATACAAGCAGAGCCATTAAATAGCTTCTTTGTGCCTTGTAGAAAATGTTAAATTTTATAGTGGTGGATCAGGGGGTTTTGTTTGTTTAAAACAGTTGTTACACAGGTTTTTCAAACTTCATAATTGTGATTGTAACTACTTTGTTTACCTCGACTAAGCACTAAGATATAAAATATATATATATTTTTTAAATTGGGTGCGTAGAGACTAAGCGCGTTAGAAGTGAACTCGAGGCTAAGTAATATATATTTTGAAATGTAAATTTAATTATTTATTATTTAAAAAATTTAATATCATAATTATATTCGTAATTTTGTAGTTTTATTTTTATTTGTAAACAGTAATAATATTTAAATAGAGGAAAATCAAATTTAAAAAAACACATACATAAAAACTTTTTACCGAAATCTCGTAAAATATCCTTTAACGTATAGGCCTAAAATATGATTTAAAAAACCTCTTGTGTGTTCTAGTAAACTACCAAGATCCGTTTAATATTTTTTTTACCGATGTCTCGTAAAATATCCTTCAACGGATAATAAATATAATATGATAACGAAAAGCTCTTGTGTATTCTAGTAAATTACCAAGATTTTTAAAAATTTAATTTAATGCATAACAGCAAACCAATATGTCATCTACATAAGTCCAGTTGAATTAAATTTCACATAGAAATATAATCAGCTGTTTTAATTGGATATCTCTGATGTTTATTTTATTTAAGCCACAGCTGTTAGATATCGTGACGTCTTTTTCGTGACGATTTTTCCTTTCACTCGTGACGTCATTTTTGGTATCACCATTACATGGAAAATTGAAATCTGTTAATTTTGTATCTAATGTAGTTCATATCAACACTATCTGAGTGTCAAGTACTGTATTCTGAAATCAAAGTTAGAGTTGAACGACATTGAGTTATAAATCTATGAACAACAGTTCTAAGATTCACCCGCCAGACCACCTGTGTACTAATGTGAAGAGAAAGTCAATGCAACAAGATCTGGTAGTTCCCACAATGACGAAGCAAGTAAAGCTCACTAAATGTCAATTTTCTCGCGTTTATTTTGACAGAATAATACGTCATGTCTACCAACTTACGAGAAAATAATTTGGTCGGTGATCACCGTACGGGCAGTACAACTAGTCTTTTGTGCCGAGCTCGGTCATTTATCAAAACCTAAGTCGTTAAGATTTACTCGCTAGTGAATTGTATTTCTTTCAATGAAGAAACCACTTTTTGTACGGAAAATTGCAAAGATTTGTCTGCGGTCTTTTGTCATTGCGAACCAACTGCACTGTGTGGGTTTATGTTGATTTAATGTGAGTCTTTGAAAATGAAATTTAATAGTCGATTGATGACTCCATCACGATAAACGGATGAATAGATGTTTATGAAACACTGAAGGTATTTGTTGTTATCATTTATCTCAGGATTTCATTTAAATTACCAACTTTGTAAGAATTAATGTTGCTCCGTGATTCAGAGCTATGATTTTCTCTCAGTGATTGTAAAATCGCCCATTACCTTTAGACTATTGGTGATTGTTTGTAATAAACTTGATAAACAGTGATCGGAGTTTTAGTCGTAACCTTGAACCGGAACTTGATTCTTACTATATTTTCGCGGTTTCAGACACGATAGCTGACAGGCCTACTTCTCAGACTAACAATGATTTTATTGATTCGGATTTACTCCGTATTTGTTTTGTGTTTCCTATTGTGATTTCGTGAAATGAATGAATGTTGTGAATATGTTTCTGAATGAGTTCTTTCTTCTAACACTTGTAGTGTGACGTTAGACTTACTTGTATTTATTATTGATTTCATTTGTTTGATACAAGTAAATTGTAGAAAAAATGTCAACAGGTAGTAAAAAAGATGGATGTTAATTTTTTTAACTACAGATAAACCTTGCCATTTCATTTTACTTAGGCTAAAAGTCTTACTTGATAAAGTCATAAAGATGTGTATATTATAACAATGAATTATTGTATAGTCATCCATGATCACCATCTATACAAAGATTCAAAATTATTTATCACAAGCAATGTCTCAAATAGAGCTTCCCAGATTTAATGACAGACAGACAGATGTGAAAGCAAATTAAAGAAAAGTGTGTAAAAAGCTGGTCTATAAAGTACTATGACGTTTCACAAGCTAAAATACTTTTTTAATTTTTTATATTTTTACTTACTTCCAGACCTATTCGCTCTTTAAATTTTTGAATGAAATTGTATTTTTAAAAACTAAATTTATAAATTAACTTTTACCATAATGTTGATTTTCTTAAACGCCCAATCCTGCATTATTCCCAGTATGTTATAGTTTTTTAACTTTTATTCATAACAGCATGTATTTTTAAAATAAATGTAGATTATTTCACAAAAATGTGTTGCTATTTTACATAAAAACCTATACTAAGTGATTTTATCCCTAAATGGTCGGCCATATTATCCGAAGATTGTGGTAAGATGTCGCTAACAAATTTTCAGTTTTCTTTAACTATTAACTATGTTAAGTGGAACTATTCATAAAAGTATCAGCTTCAATAAGAGATTACTCAATAACAGTCAAAGTGGAAAGGGTTTTGTCTAACTAGATTATCGCAAGAGAAGATGTGATCGAATTATGTGTCACTGCATAACTCAATTTGTCTTGCGAAACAGTAGCTCCAGCATCTCTTGACTCAGCATCTTTATAACGATCAATATTTGATAAGCAGTAGTAGGATCAATCTAATCGTTATGTTTAATCTTGCTGACGCGTTTCGGAGAAATCCTATCTTTAGTGATTGCTCCTAGAAGACAGAATATGTTCCAGTCACAACAACATTGCAAAGCTTAATTTTGCTATATTATAATACAAGACTAGGTCAAAATCATCAAGATTAATAATATACATAGCGTTAGTTATGTTAGGCTAAAATCGTAGCTTACATAACACTCCCATAACATCGTTAAAATCTGAAGTCTACTTAAAATCACTACTTAAAACTTTCACTAGAAAAGGATGAATTTAGTTATTGGTGAATTTCCGTACAAGGCAAGATATTTTGCTTGTTAATTTTAACTGCAGCTATGGTTTTACTTTTGTACGTAGTATGAAGAAGAATAGATATATGATCACCATATATTGAAATAAAAAACTCCCTGTTCAGGCTGGAATTACTCTCTAAAATAGACTTCCAAAGTGTATAAAAGACAGTTTAAAATTATTTAAAGCTAAAATTTGTTGTTATATTCGGTGAGCTAGTTTTAGCATCATTTAGCCTATATATAAAAACTAACACGACGTTTCGATAGTATAAATCAACTTCCGTTATCAAGCGATTAACCTAAAGCATAATAAAAAATCAAAAAAAAAAAAAAAAAAATTAACATACCACGTTTTTAAAACGGACTAAAAAGTATAAAATAATTTTTCATGACCCTTCTACAATTTTGAGGGAGGATTGTTAGTGGCTATGGATATATTTGGAATACTTGGAGAGAAAAACGTGGGGCGCAGCCAGTAAATAATACAAGTAGACAATCCGGATGAATTCCCAGCTAATTTCAGTGAATCGGAAATGAGATTCACTGCAATTAAATTTATTTACTCCTCCTTAGCTATCATGATAGGGAGGTAAATTACTAATCATTGCGTAAAAAGAGAAATAATGCTAATGTGGAATTTGTCTATCCAGATACAACTTTTATTATAATTTGTTCTAATAAATATTTTATATTAACTTACAATTTCTAACTTGAAGAAATATATTTGATCAATAGTTTCTCTAAATAAACAGTGAAAACATTGCACAACCTTTCTCACTCTACCATCGCCTAAACCTAAATAATTGTGACTAAAGTTTTCAGTTTTGTAGTTGTCAAACAAAAAGTGTAATGAACCATAGTCTTGTTATATATTTAAATAAAACCCTAAGCTTGCTGCGCTCGTGCCATAAACAATCCCTCAGAGTAAATCGTATTTTATTAAAATCATACTTATAGCGGTCAATGATCATTTTTGTCTCCTGCCAATTACTCCCAAATCGAAAAATAGCAAGTTTTTTATTTGAGATTTGGCACACAGTTTGGATATTTGTTCAAATTTCACTAAAATCAATAGAGCGGATTTAGTGAAATTGCATATTTTATAACAGCCACGTGGCGGATTTGTGTTGGTTTTTAACGATAATTCACGAACCGGTATTTTAAAAAAAAGATAACGACAAAAGTATTGTTTGGGTCCATAGAGGCTACACTTGACCAAAACCGTTAATGTCGATTATGATAAAATCGTAATTTTCTGTTTTTAGGAGAACTATTACCATATTTTTTGTTTTTGGTAATGTTTTAATATGCCCAGATAGCCTATCAAATATGATTAAACTCGGTTCACGCATTTGGGCTGTAGTCTACTGACACTGCTTATATGACAAACAGATAGACAGACATTCATTAAAAACCACTTTTTTGGACTTTTGGGAGCTCAAAATGGATTTATCAGCAAAAATTTCACATCAATTTTTTTACCCATCCTTACTACGTATATGTAATATTTACTGGGTTATTTTCAAAAATTCTAAGCCTTTTTGAAACAAACCTTTCTGAATAGTCAAAAATGTATGATTTTATCAGGTAATTAGAGCGTAACAGTGGACAATTCTTACAAATAGTGTAAAATTAACATTAGTTCCGTCACTAATCTACGTCAACTCATCTATTCTTTGTGTACAAACTTAACAAGAAATCTAATCCTAGGTTATATATTAACAAAACCAGTTGTATCAACCTCACCCCAGTCTGCAACAATGTACACCGCCACGGCCGAGCAGGTGTGGTGTGAATCATACTTTCTTTCTAAGCCGATGACATCATTCATAGACAAAATCCATATTTCATACAATGCGAGGTAATCTCCTATAAACTTTTTAAACAATGGTTATCTTACAATATTTTAAAAGACAAAAATTGTCTTACTTACCTCATCAACACTCTAATCATAAAAACTATCACCGTCGTTTTAAATTTAAAGCATTTTTTATGCAAACAAATTGAGAGCATTGAAACGTAATTTTTCATAAATTATTATCGTTTATAAATAGCAATAAATTCATTTCGTAATAACATGGTAACCGATACACTATGAGATATTTTGCTTTTAAAAAGTGTAAAGAATTATAATTTCCTGTCATATACTAAGAAAGTAATTTACGTTCATCCTAACAATAGGATTTAAATTCAAGATGGAACTGGAGTACACAGGCTTTAATATCTCAAATTTTACCTTTCTGTCACGTATAGGCAGTACAAAGATATGTGGAAAAAATGTTATTTATTTCCATTTTGAGTCCGGGAATTGTTTATAGCCCAAAAGAGTTGACAATAGATTAAATTTTGTGAGGGAGGACCTTTTGTTCACATTTCGAAAAATTTAAAAAAATTTTCAATAACTCAACGTTTTTGGATAACTGTTATGAGACCAACAATCAAAAATCAATTAAAAGTCTTGGTCCGAAAATGTCTTTTCGTGAGTAGGTTAATCAATAAAAAATATAATAAAAATCAAAACATTGTCTGTATGAAGATGTTAGAAAATATATAAGTCTCAATATCAGATTCACCGATTTCTAACAATTTTTTTTCGAAATGTCAATATTGTGCGTGCTAAATCACAACTTAAAGAAGATCATAGTTTAAAAAAATGTAACTTTAACGCAGTCATTAATAACAAAATCTATTTCAATAAAATACAATTTACGGAAAATAAAAACATTCACAAATGTTTATGAGGAAAGATCCTTGTATACCAACCTCCACCCGCAAGAAAAACCTTGTATATCTCAGTCGTGGAAATTTTTTTTTCCTTTTCTACGTAATACATTAGTAGCATAATTTTAAAGTTATTTATTAATATCATTTGGTTTTGCGGTAGTATGTGTGAAAGTTAGTGCCAATATTTTTGCTTCTTTTATTTTGTGTTGCACCAAATAATTCAACCCCCACTCGGAAGTATTGAATGTAACTTATATTCCTTAACTATCTATAAAATCGGTGAACCTCGATCATGCATCCTGCTTTTACCTGAGACACATGCAACTCCTCAACTCCTCTGTATGACAACCCTCTCCTTAAAGCAGGAAGTGAAGAAGGGGACAGAGATTCATTTCCGGTTTCCTTTGCACGTGTTTCAAGTCCGTGTTATATGCTTGGCTTCTTGGCTTACCTTACCTTTAATACTCTTTCATAGTTACTAGTCACGCCTCTTGCTTTCTTAATCGATATACAAGGTCTAAGTTTGTGATTTGTGGGGGTTTAGTGATACCATCCAATCACAACTGTTAAAATGATTGTGATTCGGTGCTAAAAATGCACAGCCATGTAGTTATATACAACGTGTATGTATTCAATGTTGAAGTTTTATATTATAATTTTTATTTGCGCAAATTGCAATATGTGTTGTATCATGTGAACTAATTCTATATCCTGTGTGATGATATTATCTCTTTACAATTTACTAGTATACAAAACTCATTACACAATAAATGCAAGAAAGCCCAACAAAACGTAAAACAGTAACACAGTAAGTAACGAGAACGAGGTGACATTCACAACATCCTTCAAATCATAATCTCACAACACTAAACGACAAACAAACATTGATTGAATCAAAGTCAATGTTAGTCAAGTGTGAGATATTGTTTCGAAAACAAGGAAATAGAGAAAATGATAAATCATGTGTCAGCTCAAAGGAGCAATAAAATCACTGATCAATGTTCATCATGTTTAAGGCAATCAATCACTTGGAGATTTTACAATTACTGTTATTTTTCCACATCTGAACATTTCATTCTTGAATAGATTTTCCCCTTTTATTATGTAAAAGCGAAAACCCTCATGTTCATAAACGCCTTTGAACCGTTCAATTGTATTTAATAAAAACAATTTATTAACACCTTTGTTTGAAACATTCCATTGTACGGATTAGATTTATAAAAAAAGGAATAAAAGATCATACAATAAAGATCTCTAGCTTTGAAATACTCTAACTACACGAGAAAGAGAACAAGACAGATAAGATGAAAGAGAAGGATCCAAAACTACATAAAAAAGGTGTAGAACCAGCTAGGTATCTCGGGACTGCCACACCCTTATTTATTCACTAAAAGTAAGCCCCTGAAAGGTGGTTAAATAAAGAATAAATTAATAACAAAACGAAGAAAAATGATGATAAAATTTTCAATCTAACAATAAGTTGATTTTTAAATAAATTGTAAACTTATTTCAATTTCATTATATTGCAATAAAAATGAGGACAAAAAATTAAAAAATTAGCAGTTTCTTCGTTGTTGTATTACCTTTAAAAAGAGCATAAAACACTGAAATCCAAACCACAAGTTTGGTACAATAACACACACACACACAAATAAAATAAAGTAAAATATTTATTTGCCTTATTTTATTATAGTTTCCTGATGTACATTTCGGTAACCAAGTTACCATATCAGAGGGATCTGAAAATACTCAGAGTATTATTACTTGTCATTATTACAGTCTTACCAACTCAGAACTGCACAATTTTAAGTTATGAAAGTTGGTTATCTGTTTTAATTTGATTCTCTGATATGAAAACAGACCTTGAATATATCGTAATGTAAGGTATAACATAATACAATATCGTAGAGCCGTAATTTCGTTAACAATATGGTATCTGAGAATGGTAACTAAGAATTCATGAAAATAATGAAATATGATTTGGCAACACCGTTCCCCCGCCACACCACAACCCCTTTTCAGTTTTATTCGAACTATAACTGTAACAACATCTTGGAAACTGAACCATATCTAACTAGATAACGTTCCTAGAAACCCAAATGAAAATCAGATCAGCATATCCATATAGACAGAGTGTGGTCCGATGAGCGAGTGCTTACTAAACGTGTGGACTGATTTTTATAAAACTTCGAGGTCGGGCTTTGATCATTTTAACTGAGTCCTGTTAACATAAACTGTTTATATTTTACATATTCATTGATGCATTTATACAAGTTACATGAAAATAAAACTTAAAGTTTTAGAGAAATTTACAGGCAACAAAAATTGTATAATTATTGTTGAGTAAATAATGTTTTATTTCATAATTTTGTAACGATGTGAAACTTGAAACCGGTTGGAATTTATATAAAGAAAACATAATGAATGTAATTAAGGAGGAAGTTTTTTTAAATTTGTTGTCAGGGATAATTTCCTACGAGAAAGGTCAATTTTCATTTCCATGTTTTGTACACCTGCTTCTTAAACTATTATATTAATCCTTAATCGGAATACCTACCATACCTTGGAACCGTACTTGCTCACATTCCAGTCTAGTTATAAGAACCTTATTTCTAATTTTTATAACGGTTATTAGTAGCGTTTGGTTATAACTCCTTAAAAAACATACAAACAAAAAGACAAAATATTAAATACTCTAGTTAAAATAGTTCCTAGCTTTTCTGGGTGAAAATTTGTTTAGAGTATGTAATGTTCAAAAATGCCTACCGTAAGATTAATTTTTTTTTCCTACAAAATTTGCTCTAGTAATTTTGAACAAATTTAGGCCTCTAATACTGAAGTAAATATACATTTTGACTATCCAATAAGTAACTTTATGGTAACTGTACATCTAAATATTAAAAAAAATTAAAATAATAAAAAAGAGAAGACTTTTTGACGTTGGCTCACTTAACATTGTCAAGCTATCAGTAGTCAACTACCAAGAAAGACAAGTGAATGACAGATAATGCTTGGAATTAATCTGTACAATGCTACCAACTTTACAAAACAAATTTATTGTAATTAGTTATTGTCATGACAACTGTCAAAACATTATAAGTTATTTACAATTCTAATCTCTATTCAAATAAGAATGGTCCTCTATGGTTTCAAGTACCCCTATGTCTTTACAGTGCAATGACCTTTAATAGGTCACGTGTCATAGAACACAATCCGATTATTCATAGTGTTTCACTTGAAATGTTTGGGAACCTTCTTATTCAATGAACTGAGTGGTACTTGTGCAAATTGAAACTGTTGACCCAAGGTGGACAATATTTAAGATTTTGACAGAAGCATTTCATCGCTCTGGCATGAACTCTCTTAGATTGAGCAACTTCTTCATTCTAACTACATATAAATTTCTCGTAAACATTCTTCCACTATAAAGCAGACTTAAATATAGCAAATAATATAGATAAATTACGAGTGTGATGATGTTTTTACATTTTTAATATCTTCAACAATAAAATCCAGAAATAATGAAAAATTTGACTTAAACTATTGATTGTAAAAAATAAACTAAATTTGTTAACAATTTAAAAATACGATCACATTGTCATACTATTTAAACTGGCATGTTGCAAATAAGTTTACGATGCCAAAATAGAAATATTTTCTGGTGGAAAGATTTGAAAACACTGGATAGCAATTACCGTGATGGCCGTGACAACGGTGGAAGTATTATGAGATCAACTGATGTTTATATGGGAGTCAGTAAAAGGGATTGGAGGAGGAAAATTCGCTCGTTAAGTTGAAAAATAAATATTTTTAAAGACATTTTCAAGGGACTAAAAATGTTTATCTTGAATCAAACTACACGTATGAATTTTTATAAAACGTCTTTAATATTAGTTTTTAACCTTAAAAAGTTAGTAATTTTTAATGGTTTTTCCCAACCATAAAGGTAATAAGGTATTTTACACCTTGAATTTTGTCAGATTTTGATTTCCCTTCACCATTTTTTTGAATTTTCGAACAGTAATAACTCGGAAAATAGGGTTTATTCTTGTCGAAATAAAAACTTATTTTGAATTAATTTTGTCTAGAAACACCTTTCAAAGTCTTTCTGTAAGTTTTTTGGTGTAGGTCTACGTAGATAAAAAATGTAAAGAATTTTATTGTTTATAATATTGATATACATTTAAGCGATACCATTTGGAACTTTTCATTGTATGGACCCCAAGGTTTTTTTACTAATCGATTCATTGTAGTGTATAAAGTAATCTCTAACTAAAATTTTAACAGAGAAACGTGCTTTGTTGCTGTTTTTTTTTTTTTTTTTTTTTCTTCTTCAATTTATTGAAATTCAAAAATATAATACTAGTAGGTTTGAACAGGTGGGTACATATAATATAATATAACGAGCTTTAATTGTCTCAACAAGAGTTTTCCATCTGCGTGTACAGTATCCTCAGACTAGGATAGTGTCTGGTGTAAGGGGCGTGTTCTCCCTTCTACTTGCTTCCCTAGCCTGACTTGACGGTACAACCCATTCCACGAAAACTAGGTACACAAATTACTGCTTAGCTACATTTAATTCCTAAAGTTACAACTTCGTGACAGACAAGTAAACGTTTTATTCTTATTTACAATGATTAAAGAAACGAAAGTAGGGTTCGTGTTTACATAGAAGCATTTGAGGTCTATATTTTTTATTGGGGTTGTACCGCTGAAAGTAAACGCAACAAACAAAGTGTGGGGGCCCCTCTTTTCCTCTCCACCCAAGACACATTCCTACCTTGATCGATTGCGTATCACAAATAGGTTTGCCATCACAAAATAATATAGCCACCTGCACAAACCTAGTTCTGATTAACAAATGTTTGGCTAGGAGGCTATTATATAAAGCATGCATGGTTTATACATATACAGTCATCCACCTAGGCAAACCTATTTGTGATACGCAATCGATAATCGATTTTAGTGTACACGCAGATAGAAAACTCTTAATGAGACAATTAAAGCTCGTATTGCGCCTGGTTCAACAATAATATCAGACATGTAGAAATCATATTCCGGTATTCCAAATGTAGAAGGTAAGAATTTTGAACACTTGACCTAACCTAGCCTAACCAGCCTAACCTAACCTAACCTAACTTAACCTAGCCTAACCTAACCTAACCTAGCCTAACCAAACCTAGCCTAGCCTAACCTAACCTAACCTAGCCTTACCTAACCTAACCTAACCTAGCCTAACCTAACCTAGCCTAGCCTAACCTAACCTAACCTAACTTAACCTAACCTAACCTAGCCTAGCCTAACCTAACCTAACTTAACCTTACCTAACCTAACCCAGCCCAATCAAACCTAACATAACTTAACCTAGCCTAACCTAACCATATATAAAACTTGGTCGGTCCTGAGACTGATGCAGACACACAAGGTATGGAACAGAGCTAAACGTAGGAATAAACGAGAGTGCGCTACAAATCGTGAATTGCTGGAATCATATTTGTGTGAATTTATGTGAGGTCGTCATAATAAAGATACTCATTTGTTAGAACTAATATTATAAAACATAAAAGAATTTTCTCCTCCTCCATGATTAATGTTTCTACAATGTTTATATGTATGCTAATCATTTTAAATTACAATACATTTTTTAAAAACACGTTTCTCTATTATAATTTTAGTTGGTAATTACTCTATACATTACAATTAATCGAATATTTAAACAAACAACAACAAAACTTGGGGTCCTAAAAACGAAATAGGCCCTACCTTTTTTTTTTCTTTTTCGGGCGGTCTTTTTATTTTGTTTACTCCTGGAGTTATTTCCAACCTACGCTAACATTCTAAGAAACATGCGGGATTACTATGTATGTAAAGTGTATGTCTTTTGCAATTTAAATATTATCTATATTTAAGACTTATTAAGATGTATATGTCGGTGAGATCTGAAGTCCAACACACGTACATTGTAGACTATGGTGTGTGCATAATAAACAGGCGGTACCCTACTGCTTTCTAAAGAACAATTGATCATAATGCGGTATAAAATCATTGTTTAACTTGAGATCTTTTTCTTTTATAAGTCCGTGTGTTTGAGCTTAATCTTCACAAGAAAACACTGGCTTGAAAATTTGTTTATTAAATTGGCATATAGTTGAGTAAAACACTAGCTTGAAATTAGTTTATTAAATTGGCATATAGTCGAGTAAAAAACTGGCTTGAAAATGTGTTTATTAAATTGACATATAGTTGAGTAAAACACTGGCTAGAAAATGTGTTTATTAAATTGGCATATAGTTGAGTAAAACAGTGGCTAGAAAATGTGTTTATTAAATTGGCATATAGTTGAGTAAAACAGTGGCTTGAAAATGTGTTTATTAAATTGGCATATAGTTGAGTAAAACAGTGGCTTGAAAATGTGTTTATTAAATTGACATATAGTTGAGTAAAACAGTGGCTAGAAAATGTGTTTATTAAATTGGCATATAGTTGAGTAAAACACTGGCTTGAAAATGTGTTTATTAAATTGACATATAGTCGAGTAAAACACTGGCTAGAAAATGTGTTTAATTAATTGGCATATAGTTGAGTAAAACACTGGCTTGAAAATGTGTTTATTAAATTGGCATATAGTTAAGTAAAACACTGGCTTGAAAATGTGTTTAATTAATTGGCATATAGTTGAGTAAAACACTGGCTTGAAAATGTGTTTATTAAATTGGCATATAGTTGAGTAAAACACTGGCTTGAAAATGTGTTTATTAAATTGACATATAGTCGAGTAAAACACTGGCTAGAAAATGTGTTTAATTAATTGGCATATAGTTGAGTAAAACACTGGCTTGAAAATGTGTTTATTAAATTGGCATATAGTTAAGTAAAACACTGGCTTGAAAATGTGTTTAATTAATTGGCATATAGTTGAGTAAAACACTGGCTTGAAAATGTGTTTATTAAATTGGCTAGAAACACTGGCTAGAAAACCAAAACAACCTGGATAATGGAAGTCATCAAATTTAAAATATGATCAAAGGTGGTGTAGATGTGTCAGATAATTTGTGACGATAAAACCACAAAAAAAGACCAGACGACGCCTCTGAAGTATTTTTACGGTATTCTCGATATTGCAGAAGTAATTGCTTTTATTCTATTCAAATGGAATTCTAATAAAGAATCGTATTATAAGAATACATGTCATCGGTTTCTAATAAACCTGACAGAAGGAGAGATAAAACGCTGTATGGGGAAGCAATGTATGAATAAACACCTTCCAAAATAGTGTTGCAGTACTATTGGTATTGGTATGTCGTTGGGAAAAGAAAAAGTAGTGAGAGCAAAACCAATGGAGAATACAGTTCTGGAACAGGCAATACGTTCTGCAAGAAATGTAATGGGTCCTTATATGGAGAGCATAAAATAATTATCTGTCCAAGCTACTTTAGTGATACTGATTCTAGTTAAACAGAAATGTGATATGTTATATATTCCTAAGTCATTAATTTTTGTATTTTTAACGTTTTTATATGGCTTCATTTTGATATCGAGAATTTTATATTGTTTTTTTTCTCCAAGTTTTCATTTTATTTCAATTAATTCTATTTTGACTACGTTCTCTTTTTCAGACTTTTAGTGAATGGAATAGTTAATAAGAGACTGATATAAAAGAATGATGATTTTTTAATGATTCATGTGCCTTAGCCATCCATGATTTTGAATATATATGTATGTCCTGTATGTCCTGTAATTTAATATAAAAAAGTTTAATAAACAAGAATTAATGTTAATATTTTGTGCATTATTTTTCCCTGGCTCTAATATCGCAATTTTGCAGTAGGCCTAAGGGATCAGGCGCGACTCTGTGGTCATTATTGAGGAGGGTTAAATATATAAATACTTTGTAAAAACAGTCTATGGTTAATTTTCACATTAATAACATCTACCACGCACTAAAAAATTTTTGCAAAAAAAAAAATCATTTTACTTGGTTTTTATTTAGTTTTTGGAACAGATGAGTGCAAAGTTTTTTCACCTTTCGTTTTATTTTCTCACATAATGATTTTAATTAAAATAGACAACAACAATTAAATATTAAAAGTAATCGGTTTGGCAGGAGTGAGCAAAAACTCAGATGCCTTCTACATCCCCGAAACTTATTGCAGTCATACTTACAAATAAAGTAGATTTTTTTCTAAAATAATTTCTTTTGAATAGTAATTAAATGTAGAATGTGATCACTTGGATCATAATTAATTATCGGAAAACTTAAATAAAAAATATTATTCTTTTCTTTTTCAACTCAATTGATCTATTCTTTAAAATAACATGTCATTAAATTTTCCTTTAATTATGATCCAAGTGATCTGTTTAAACGTTTAACATTGTATTTAAGAATTTCAAGATGGCGGTCATACAGAGCCTTCAACTACACATTGGTTGGATATAAATTTAGCAAAGAAAAAAAAACACTTTCATATCCGTCGTTCACCATATTGCACAAGAAATCTGAGCCAGTTTTGTTCCCTGGAGAGGGGTGCAAACAGGAAGTCCGGATGCACTTCCTTCATAGTAGAAGTGAGAACACTAACCTGTACTGTGTTCACTTAGGGAACTTCCGGGTCCGGGTGTCTCCTTCCTGTTATATTCCCTTGCCTAATTAAAATTAAACTTTAAATAGTTTTGAACTAGACGCATATGTTAGCGGTAGAAACAAAACACAAGTTTGGACTTCAAGGCTTCATAGAATAGTTTACGTTTTAACCATCAGCTAAACCCGTTCAACGTCTAACATAAAGAAACTTATAACACTGCTGCTGGTTTGTAGCTGTGATATCATACTCGTATATCACTGGATGTCACCGTGTCACTTGAAGTATTTAAATATCACTGTAATTGATCAGTAGCACAGTATTTCCGTTACTAAGCATTATTGCATTACCATCAATGATTTCAGTGATTCATTCATTTGGTATTGTCATTTGATATTGTCCACTGAATGTATATTGTAATAAGCATTAGTCTTGTTGCCGCTTTAATCATTTTTAATTTTGTTAAGGGAAGAGGTCCTTTAAAATATCTCTCAGAAGTCTCGTGACTCATTATTAGCAATATTTATAATTAATTACTAAGAAACAAAGATGTAAAAACTACCCCACAAAAAAAGGTACTAATTGTCGCCTTGAACATTTGAGGAACCATTTTCTTTCTGGGTCGGTGTAAATATCTGACTCCAGTATCGATAAATCGTTCAGTTGTAGGCCTACATAAATAAATTCACGTGAGCATAGGTATATTTAGTAGACAAATTGCATCCTTATCTCACTAATTTATTTATGTATTGATGTTGCCACTGTAGGTTTTTCATCAACACCAAACACTTTTGCTGTAAATTACGTTACCTGGAAAAGCGAGCATCGCTGAGGGCAAAATAATTTTGTCGTCATACTGCTTCAAAAACAGCTGTTTTCAATACATGCATTGAGATGCTAAAGTTGTTCTTTTTAGTCCTAGGACCTAAAAACACCAGCTGAGGTCGAGGTCATCAGCTGTTACTTAGTTTATACGAATTAATTAACGATTGTAAAGCATCTATAAAAACAACCGATACTTTCGATTGTAAATAACCGTTAAAACAACTGTTACCATCGATTTGAAGGTAAATAGGTTATAACATTTTAGTTTTTGTGAAATTGTTTTCTTATTTGTTTGCAATATAACGAACAATATAGTTCATCACTTGGACCAAAAGAAGCTTTTCGATTCTCGCTCATTTTCCCGTTAACTTGAGCTTATGTTGAAAAGCTTCACTTTTGGTCCTAGTGATGAAATATATAATATATTATTACAGCTGTTATTTTCAGAAATTGTAATACTAAATCAAAATTAGGAAGATTAATATAGTAAGTCGAATCAGAGACATGCTATGAAGAATTAATATCAAAACAAAAATAAACGATCAGTTAATTTTATATATTCTGTAAAAGCTTTTGAAACAAAAGTTTATTCTTTTCTGAATATAAGATAAACAAAACATAATAATACTTACAACACAATCCTTATATCACGGTTATATGTCCTTAAGGAAGTATAAAGAAAGCTTATATTATTTATTACACGTAGGCTATACATGTATAAAACTATGGTGTTCGGATAATCGTAGCACTTCACAACTACCGTATGTAAGCCTAATATTAAAATAATATATTTTCAACCTTAACAATTTGTCTGCGATAAAGATAGGTACTGTACTGGTTTTATGTGGGTGGCAGGAAGGGCAATGGCGAAACATAATATTAGATTCGTTCAAGTATTACTGCTTAGAAATCACATTTTTGTTCGAGTTGCAAATGTTCCACTTAGATTTATTTTATTATTAATTCGGAGAAATCATCAAATTATTGAAGCCTCTAAATTAAATTTCCCAAAGTCGCTCCCTAAATAGTTTTGTCCTTTATTCTCTGATCCGAAAACGGTAGATTTGAGATAATATTGACAGATACGAGAACTGTATACAATAATTGCTCAATTAGTAGTATTTGATTTACCAAAGTTTTTGGGTAAAGTATTTTATACGTGGAAAAATGTTTAAGTTAACACTTAACGCAAAAATCTAAGCGTGATTTTTGTAAATTCTATATAGAAGGATAATCAGGAAAGAAAAAAAATTAAATGTGAAACTATTGTTCGTCCTGAAAAGGACCAATTTAAACTTTTGCTGATGTGGTTATTCTACCCTCTAAAGGAGAGTAACTTAATCTCCTTTTCGTAACAATAAAACGATAGATTCACCTCATTTCAACAAAATTCTTCCACCCGTTTTAAAGATAATATTAACAAATATAATTAATTGCTCAATTAATAGTATTTGATTTATTGAAGTTTTTGGGTAAAGTATTTTATACGAGGAAAAATGCTTATGCTAATTAACACAACGCAAAAATCTAAGCGTGATTTTTGTAAATTCTATATAAAAGAATAATCAGGAAAGAAATAATATAAAAATATTCAACGTGAAACAATTTGTTGGTACTGAAAAGGGCCGATTTTTAAAAACTTTTGTCGATGCGATTATTTAACCATCTAAAATCGAAACTTTGCAAATCTCCTTTTAATAACAATAAACCGATAGATTCACCTCATTTCAACAAAATTATTTTACCCGCTTTCAAGATAATATTAACTAATACAATAATTGTATAATTAATAGTATTTGATTTACCAAAGTTTTTGGGTAAAGTATTTTATACGTCGAAAAAATGTTTAAGTTAATTAACACTTAACGTAATCAATGTAAGCGTGATTTTTGTAAATTGAATATGAAAGGACAATCAGGAAAAAAATAATAAAAAAATAATTAATTGTGAAACTATTTTACGTTCTGAAAAAGACCAATTTTTTTAAAAATTTGCTGATTGATAATAACCAATCAACTCTCTAAAGCCGAGATCTTGCTAAATCTCCTTTTCGTAACAATAAAACGATAGATTCACCTCATTTCAATAAAAATCTTCCACCAGTTTTTAAGATAATATTAACAAACTTTGCTAGTATAATAACTCAATAAGTATAATAAGTCAATGGTTTTTGTTTATTTAGTCATGCGTATGTATTTTGTAATCATTTGAAATCGAATGAGAAACTTTGTACAATGTTTGTTCAGATATTGTGACATCTGTTTTCTTCATTCACAACATTAACTATAATTCTTCCCTTGTCAATATGAGAAAAAAACATTTTTCCAATTGAGCAATTCAACAAACAGATGGGAATAAAGACAATAGCACCTGCAAATATATAAAAACAATATAAAACCGGAAGTTGGATGATACCCGTGGAAGGTGTTTATCATCAGTGAGTACCGAGTACCCTTTAGCGTGAGAATATATAATCGTTGTAAGGGTGGAAGAGGAGGGTGCAATATGGAATTAAACAGGGGGAGGATCCACCACACCTTTTCGTGTGTCTAATGGAAAACACGAATATATTAGTAGCCTGTAGTACAGCATAGCTCTTAATTTCTCTTAAATAGGAAAAGAAATCAATGAATCTCGAATTGTTAAAAAAAAAAAGGTTAAGAAATCATCTGAATTGCAAGGGAAATATAGCGTATAACGTTTACTCTATAAAACAATCTTTAAAAAGAGGTAACTGGATAGAAACGAATAAAAAACGAAGTGTAGGGAATTTATGATCTTTAAAAATTATTTGAACCCTTTCATGCCTTTCTCTTAAAAGCGACTGTATGGAAACTCAGGACTTGTCGATTTCTTACAAAGGAAGTATTTTAAGGCAACTTTACATAGTTTGACACTTTAAATATAACTTTATTGTACTAAAATGAAATATTGTTGTTATGTGGTACTGTGATCATAAAAACAGATTTTCTAGTTTTCCTAGTACTGTCGAACGTTGCATTCAAGAGACAAATTGTTGAAGTTGCGGTGGTTTTGTTCCTGTCTTCCGAGCCAGACACTGTTAAGGTTTTATCCTGCATTTGTTACTTTATTTGTACAACAATATTCGAATTTGTATGAAACTATAAGAATAAGCACGTTGCTACTTGCTATCATTGATTTATATGTAGTATAAGATTGTGTGGGAGTTGTAGTTTTGTGGGTTAGGTTTAGAATGCGCTAGCTGTGAGTATGCTATCCTTTCAGTATAGCGTAAAGGCCTTTTCACACCGGCGTACTGAACGTCCTGGTCGTTTGGAACGTTTGGGACGTCCGGTACGCGCCCCTTTCACACCGCCCAGCAACCTACCAAACGTCCACTTGTTCGCTCATGAGGATCAGTCAAGTGTCACCTCTCACTCAGTGTAGTTGTTACCTGTGCAAAGATGTCTTTTCCGCCAGTTCCTTGGTGTGAGACCGGGTTTTCTGTTCCGTGGATGAACGAGTCGAGTAGTGATAGTGACGACGACTTAGTATTATTATATTCGTTAACAAAAAGAAGTAAATTCGTCATAAATAAAAAACGGAAGAGGTTTGGAGAATACCATCACTTGATGCATGATCTGGAGCTGGATTAAGATAAGTTCAGAACTTATTTTAGATTAACTCCCGATCAGTTTGAAGAAGTTTACAGAAGTTACAAATTTCTGTAAATGATCGATGTTGATATCAGAAAAACCGGCAATAACTATAGCGAGGCAATTACTAGCAAAGAGAGACTCGCTATTTGTTTAAGGTAAGAAAAATCATATGATAGGAGCACGTGGTTCTGAAGTGTTCATTGCGCATGAGCTAGGCCGTGGACGGGCTGGACGTTTGTGGAAAATCACTCGCCGAGCGATCCTCCGAAAACCGTCGCGGACGTACAGGACGTTCGGAACGTTCTGGACGCGCGGTGTGAACGGTCTCATTTGATAGCATGGGCAGCGATTTATTTTGACAAAAACGTACCAAACGTCCAGGAACGCCGGTGTGAAAAGGCCTTTAGATGACACTACTGGCGCCTCTAATTTCTGGCTTTCAACCCATAGCATGGGAGGAGATGGGTAATCTCCTTAGTATGTAAAATCAATGTATCGAAGTTTAAGAAACAACGACCGAAATTAATTAGAGTTTTTTGTTTAATTTCATATTTTATCAAAATCCGATAATGCTAATCAAATTAGTTTAAAAACCAATATTGTTTGAGATCTTGCCAGCTACTAGTGATTTTGCGATCAGTAAAGCTCACTCAACTTTATTCTTTTAAAATTTTATTACAAAAAAGCATAAATAATAATAATATTGTTTTTATTTAACAAAATTATCTACAAATAATATATAAAAATATAATATCAAAATAAAGATACTTTATTGTGGTCATAGACTGCTGAGGTTGTCCTTAAAACAGAAATTTTTGAAAAAATTAAAAATAAGTAAAATTTATAAAGAAAAATAACCATACTTTATAATAGGTTTAGTAATATCTATTTATAAATTAATATATCATACAGCCAATTGTCTATTCCTAAAGTTCACTCTCAGTCTGTATGCGGGAAAAAATATAACGATTACTTAGTCAGAAACGTACTTCTTTAATTAACTTAATAATTAAACGGGTTAATCAGTTTCTTTCTATAACTTCAAACAGCTTTGCAAACAATATTTATTTTACACTAATCATGGCCATTAAAGTACCTTGTCAGTTCATCTCTTACTCAGATATTTTATTTCATAACCACTCAGTACTGGAGTATCTATACGAAACTACAGGGTGATTCAAAAGTCCTTTTCTGATTTAAAAAATTAATTTTAGGGTATTTTATAAACATTTCCCTAAATTGTTGTTGCTTATTTAGGGATATTTAGGTTATCTGAGCTGAGTTGGCACCACTGCGCGTCTGCAATTACAGCCAAATTAAACGATTGTTGTTATTCAATTAAAAATGAATTTCGCGACTGTATTTTGCAACAAGATCTTATGATCAGTGCATTGAATTGTTTACGGTTAGGTTCCCTGTATATCCAATACCATCTAAACAAACTGTACAATTTAGTAGAGAGTTTTAGAAAAACTGGTAGTGTCAATGATAAGCCTAGAAGTGGGCAGCCTTCTCTTTTGACATCTCATTTCGTGAAGACTTTTCAAGAAATTTTGCATTGTTCTCCTAAAAAGTTCCTTTGACAGTTAGCTCATCAAACAAGTATGTCCTATACAACTTGTCAAAGAGAAACGAAACACCTTTTTTATTATGAAACTTGGTTTAACTTAATATGAACAGACAAAACAGTCGGATTTGATCTGTAGAAAACCCGGACGCTGTTAATAAATTTGATCATTATCCACAAAAGGTGCGCCCTTTCTAGGCGAAGTATTATATTCCCAATTTTCTTTGAAAAAACTGTTGATTCAGTTGTGTATTCACAATAATCCATCAATTCTTTGTTAATCTTGAAGACGATGGACGCTTCTGCTAGCTGTAACAAGATTGTGCCACTTGTCATCCTTCAAATGAATCGATAAGATTGTGTCGCGGATTTTTTAGCCCACGGTTAATTTCTAAGGATTTATGGGCATCCCACTTACCAGATATATTGCAATTATATTTCTTTCTATGAGGATAAATTTTTGAAGAGGAAAGTGTATGAAAACAACCCCAGAATATTACAAGAACTGCGAAGAAACATCCTGAAGATATTCCGCCTAAATCTATAAGGAACAAATCAACCAACATTTTCAGACGAGTGAACTTATGCCTACAGGAAAATGGTGGATACAGTGGCGGCGAGCTTCGGGGGCCCGCGAGCCTAGACCGGGATTTTTCGGGAAATTTTACCGGGAACTGCCACACGGGCCCCCCTATCATAACAATATTTTTATGAGTATTGCCAAGAAATGACTAAAATCAAGTAAAATGTCTTCAGACAAGATTGTGCATCGTGCATCCAAAACGGTAATAACCATTATTTTTTAGAGAGCAGTATTTATTATGGATAGGGGGGGGGGGTGATGAACAAACTTGCGGGGGGGGACCCGCGGGTTCTTATCGCCGCCGCTGGGTGGATATTTCTAACAACGTCTACAGACGTTTTTCAGTATTAGTAGAGTTAGTAGGTTAAGTATTACTCATTAAAAAAAATTATTTTGTCCTGTTTTATGTACAAAATCAAATAATAATGTTAGGGTCTAAGGACTTCTGAATCACTCTGTATAAGATACGGACGCTTTCTTCCTGAAATCTAGTAATTGCATTGAAGTGTAAGTAACGTCAACCAATATTAATTTTAGAATTTTGCTTAATACAAATTATTTTAAATATATGTAATTAAATTACACATTTTATCAAAATCGATGAAGATAATCAAATTTTTAATTACCTTTTTTGGTCTGTCACGTGACTTCTTAGTCGAGATTCAACATGTTTCGGAACCGCAACTCCATCATCAGGAATAGTTAATCACTCTGAAAAGATCGTCGAACAAAGTAGGCTATACATAAAACACTCCGAAATAATTTCACACAGGCTATTAAAATACTGATATTTATCTGTATTGGTGCGCATCTTGTCATGGCCGATCACAGAGTGATCACTATTCCTGATGATGGTGTTATGGCTCAGAAACATGTCGAATCTCGACTAAGAACTCACGTGACAGACCAAATAAGGTAATTAAAAGTTATAAGTAATTTTAAACAGCGGCTTAGATATCACAAAATTCAAATTAATCAAATTTGTTTTTAAACCAACATTGTTTGGGATTTTGCCAGCTACACTAGTGATTCCACGAACAGTAAACCTCCTTCATATTGAAGTGTAGGGCCTAAATCAAATCAACTTTATTCCTTACTATTGTACATATACAAAGTATAGACTACATAATTGCTTGTACCATATATATGATCCATCTACTGTTTACCTATATTTTACATTGTAGTGTTACAAGTTACAAAACGTTATATAAAGTTTTAAAGAAAATAACAGTGAAGAAAATAATGTAGGCTTAACTGTTACATAAATAACAACTTAATTGATATTTTTGTGACCCTATGAAACTCAAAAAGATTTTTATTCATACAGATGAAAACATAAATGAGTGATAACGTAAAATATTCGATTCGCGTGAAAATGGTTAATTTGTCGCTGTGTTTTACAGGTAGAAAACTAGTTCAGATTATTGAATAGTAAACATTTTCCAAACTTTGTATAGGCCTAAATGAAGACTGAATGTGGAGGGTTCGTTGTCTGCAGATTTTGTTTCAAGGTGTTGTATAATTTTTATTCTTATATAAGGCTTAATTGTTATTAATGTTACTTTCTAATCAAATCACAGTCTGTCTGTCCGTTGCATGGTGTATGCTTGAAGTTAGGACAACTCCCGCACACGTACAAGAACAGCTATTCTGTGAGCGTATAATATGTTCCCCACAGAATATGTATTTTTGTTTTCAATGTTACTATTAAGTTTATTTATATTTTAGAACATGTTGTATATTTATTTTATATATTTTGTTGTTATTAATCTTTTGTGGGTGGAGAATAAAGATATTTGAATTGAAAGTTTTTTTTTACGACTACTGACAGAATTTTGTAGGCCTATTTCAAACGGAGCGCACATTGTGTTCTTATTTCAAGCACCCATGTCCGTATCTATGAACAGTACAATACTGTGTTGAATGACCTTTATTTAAAATAAAATGACCTTGTTCTTAGATCGATAGGTAGGCCCTACAGTTTTAAAAATCCTTATCTTTAAGTTAAAGACTGGTAGACGCACTTGGTTGTAACTGCCAAGTGAGTACGAGCGTTATTCCTCTCTCTCCCATCAGCTCTCACTTGACCAACTCTTGTTCTATTCCGACCCTGACGCTATTTGAGTATTCAAGTAGTAGGGGTCTTCAGTTTACGTTCTTTTCTTCGTTTTTTGAAAGGATGATGACTGAAATGTTTTTCAACTTTAAACATAAAAAAATGATTGCAACTGCGTGACAAACAAACATACAGAGTTAAAATAGAAGTCGCTTCGTACGGTTAATTAAAACAAAATTTACTAAATAATATCACCCAGGATCAGGAAATGGGATTTTTTTTTCTCCATATTTTCGTATCACGTACCGTAATTTCATACTTAAAGTGGTTAAAATATTTTTACGTGACCAAATTAAAGATAACACATTTTCTCACAATAAACATTTTATTTCAAATTCTGTAACAAATTTGAAACACTGTACAAACACTGTTTTAAACAAAGTGTTTATGGAAAAAAAAATTTCCATTGAAGTTTCCACAAACTTTGTTCATTTCACATGAGAATATTATTGGGAACAAAATACGATAAGTGCTCAGCCCAGGAGATCCAATTTATTTTCTTGTTTGGGGAAACTATAGTTTCATTCCTTATTGTAGGAGATGTCCAGAACATATTTTTTACAACAATGAACCTTTGACAAAATGTTCATTATGTCTCTAGTAATACATCTGAACGATTCCCGTGTTGATCAGATTGTTATAATAGTTTATAAAAAATAAAAACATTATTAAATAGACAGTTATAAACAAATTGGTGTATATTACAATCGTTAAAATTTGTTATTCGGAAACAATACTCTATTTTTCAACTTTATAAACAATATATTTCCCACATCTTCTGCACTATCTACGGAATGAAACTGTATACTTGTCTTAAACCTTTGAAAACAAAAAAAAAAACAGATCGAAACTGTATACTTGTCTTAACCTTTGAAAAAAAAAAAAGATCGAAACTGTATACTTGTACCTTTGGAAAAAAAACCAGATCGAAACTGTATACTTGTACCTTTGGAAAAAAAAACCAGATCGAAACTGTATACTTGTACCTTTGGAAAAAAAAACCAGATCGAAACTGTATACTTGTACCTTTGGAAAAAAAAACCAGATCGAAACTGTATACTTGTACCTTTGGGAAAAAAAACCAGATCGAAACTGTATACTTGTACCTTTGGAAAAAAAAACCAGATCGAAACTGTATACTTGTACCTTTGGAAAAAAAACCAGATCGAAACTGTATACTTGTACCTTTGGGAAAAAAAACCAGATCGAAACTGTATACTTGTACCTTTGGAAAAAAAACCAGATCGAAACTGTATACTTGTACCTTTGGAAAAAAAAACCAGATCGAAACTGTATACTTGTCTTAATCCTCTCAATAAAAAAAAAAACAGATCGAAACTGTATACTTGTCTTAACCTTTGAAAAAAAAAAAAAAAAAAAAAAAAACCAGATCGAAACTGTATACTTGTCTTAATCCTCTCAATAAAAAAAAACCAGATCGAAACTGTATACTTGTACCTTTGGAAAAAAAAACCAGATCGAAACTGTATACTTGTCTTAATCCTCTCAATAAAAAAAAACAGATCGAAACTGTATACTTGTCTTAACCTTTGAAAAAAAAAAAAAAAAAAAAAACCAGATCGAAACTGTATACTTGTACCTTTGGAAAAAAAACCAGATCGAAACTGTATACTTGTCTTAATCCTCTCAATAAAAAAAAAACAGATCGAAACTGTATACTTGTCTTAACCTTTGGAAAAAAAAAAAAAAAAAAAAAAACCAGATCGAAACTGTATACTTGTCTTAATCCTCTCAAAAAAAAAACAGATCGAAACTGTTTACTTGTCTTAACCTTAGAAAAAAAAACAGATCGAAACTGTATACTTGTCTTAACCTTTGAAAAAAAAACAGATCGAAACTGTATACTTGTCTTAACCTTAGAAAAAAAACAGATCGAAACTGAATACTTGTCTTAACCTTTGAAAAAAAAAAAAAGATCGAAACTGTATACTTGTCTTAACCTTAGAAAAAAAACAGATCGAAACTGTATACTTGTATTAACCTTTGAAAAAAAAAAAAAGAAAAAAAAACCAGATCGAAACTGTATACTTGTACCTTTGGAAAAAAAAACCAGATCGAAACTGTATACTTGTCTTAATCCTCTCAATAAAAAAAAAAACAGATCGAAACTGTATACTTGTCTTAACCTTTGAAAAAAAAAAAAAAAAAAAAAACCAGATCGAAACTGTATACTTGTCTTAATCCTCTCAAAAAAAAAACAGATCGAAACTGTTTACTTGTCTTAACCTTAGAAAAAAAAACAGATCGAAACTGTATACTTGTCTTAACCTTTGAAAAAAAAACAGATCGAAACTGTATACTTGTCTTAACCTTAGAAAAAAAAACAGATCGAAACTGTATACTTGTCTTAACCTTTGAAAAAAAAAAAAAAGATCGAAACTGTATACTTGTCTTAACCTTAGAAAAAAAACAGATCGAAACTGTATACTTGTCTTAACCTTTGAAAAAAAAAAAATAAAAAAATAACAGATCGAAACTGTATACTTGTCTTAATCCTCTGAAAAACCAGAATGAAACTGTAAACTTGTCTTAAACCATATATGTATATATAAAATTAAAAAACCCGAACAGTGCACTTACAAACTATCGCTTATTCTGCACACAATTTACTTTTAATATAAAATTAGGTTTCTAATAAAAAAGTCAAGTTTTTCTTAATAAATTATAAGAAACGTTTATTTCTAAATGTAGCTTTATCTAATACAAATCCAGTACAATACAAATACAGCAACAATTAATATATTTATTTCTCTCAACAAAACATTTATGAGATCCATACTAAATTATACCTAGACTAGAATACAGGATATTGATTTCATCATAGTCTTCAATACAAATACATTACTGCAATTCCTTGGGAATACAAAGAAAGTAAAATAAAATTTTCGTGAAAGAGGATATTTTAAACAGATAAATTTTAAAATGTAACTTAGAATAAATCCTAGTTCTTTTTTAATTTAACATATTCTTTCTTGTGGCCTCAATTTTAAAATAATCATACAAAAGTATTACAAATTATATAACATTAAATGAAGATCAAGATAAATATAAATTATGTTGTGAAGGGGAAAAAAAAGTAGCATAGTGTAGTATAAAAAAAGCTGTGGTGTGTACTCAGTGAAAACGGTATTTTAATCATGTTCTGTTATAGCACCGATGTGTTTCGACGGTTTAAACGATTGTTTTTTTTAACAGTATATTTTACTCTATGTAATCTAATGTTTATATTTTACTATCAATTATTCAACTCTATATACAAGTTATATTAAATTAGAGAATAAAACATTGTAACTGTTAATAGGTTATTTGATATTTTTGTAACCCACTCGAAAAAGGTTTAACTGATATAAAAAGAATCGTCAAAAAAGTTACAAGGAAAACAGTTTTGTATATTTAGCCATATAAAAACTTTCTGCGGGAAAGTTTAAGTTCAAATATTATTTTTTAATAACTGCTCGTAATTTCTAATCTGAGCATAGGCCTACACATCGCATTGGAACCTACTCTACTGTTTTAAATGAGGACCATTTTGAAATAGAAAATCAAATCAAGGTTTTTATTTGATAATTGTCCAAAAAATGTTAAGACAAACATTTTAGAGGTTGTATTTTTTATGAAACTAATAGGCCTAATATTTAAATTTTTATGTACGAATAGAATTAGTTTGTGCATATGTAAAATTTTTGAAAGATTTAATTTTTTATTAATTTAATATGATGAAATCGATAATATTTATGTTTTATGTTAAATTTTGTGTGTTTATGACATTTATGTAATAGTCTTGTAAACTATTACTTACAACATTGTATTTTAATTTTTATGCAACATTTTATAAATTTTTAATATAAAATATTTAAAAAAATAATTACTTTATAAATTATACATGAATACAGACATTTTAAGTTACATAACCTATAAATATCAGTTGGTTGTAATAAAACAAAATCGATAGTTATGTAAACGCTGAATGTCCACAACAAAACACCACCATCTTGGGTAAATTAGATGTAACAAATAAAGATGACAATGTCGTTTTGTTCTGAACATTGAGTGTTTCTACAATCTATTTAATTGACAACAATTATATTTTGTATCCAATTCCAGAAAATTCTTTTTAAAAAAACATATTTTATGAACAATACAGAATACATAAACTACTAACTAAATATATTTTCAAATAACACTTTATTATTCTATAATGAAATGATATAAAAGCATTTACAAACTGGAGTTGCAATCTCCAATATATAATCTTATAAAATAGTATATTTAAAACAAAAAATTATATATTTACAGTAAAGAGATCAAAGTAGTGAAATACTTTTGTTTTTTTAATTGGTAAGTCAGTTTTTTATGTCATTATGATCAAGATGTAAACAATTTGATTTGTAGAACAATGAAAAAAAGGGATTGAATATTCAATTAGATGTAATAATAAATGCAACACTGCAATTTCAACAATAAGGACGTTTTACTGACTGTGTCATCACAAACTTTGTGCTACTGAACCAAGCAAGGCTAGGCCAATGAGTGGCACACCTGAAGATGATGACTTTTACATAGAAACGTCATCTGTAGGTATTCTTGTTGTGGAAGTGTAGTGTTTCATTAACTATTAATTGTTAAGAAGTTTTTCCAATAAGTTTAAATAACGGTTTTGAAAAGAAATTTCAAAACTAGTGAGCTTAACTAGTATGTGTAAAACTGATAGTGGAGTAAAATTATAATTTTAAAGTGCTCGATTCAGGACACCCAATTTATTACTGGGGGGGGGGGGGAGGGGGTTAAGACTAGCTAAAGAATTACAGTTGGAAAATAAGAAAACATATATATGAAAAAAGTTGAATTACTTATATTTTTTGAGATGAAAACATTTCGGAAAATTACTCTTTATAAACTTAAAAGTCTTTAAATGAATAAGTGGGAAAAAGAAATGCGATGCCCCAGATCGAGCACTTATTATTTTTTTTAGATAATTTTACTCTACCATGAATTTAGGCTATTAAATCATATTTAAGCATAAAAAAAATGTATGAGGAACATTACCTTCATCTGAAGGCCTTCATAAAAACAACACAAATGGCCACATTAAGTTCCATAAAACACTAATGAGTTAATTGTTTCCTTGATTACAGTCTATTGTCTTAATTACTTTTGTAGGCCTTCAATAAAGAGATTCAGATGTAGGTGTGAACCATGAGTGACCATGATTCAGAATGTGACTCATGAGTAGTTCTTTGTCATCGTCCCCCCCCCCCCGCCACAATTGTATGAGTCAAACAATAGGTTAGTCATAATATGAAACATTATCTTGCAAAATAACTGTTGTAATCAATTACCTAAACTTAGTGATAAGATAATATGGGGAAATAGCTGATTAATAGTAGTTTATTTAAATTTTATTTGTATTAGATTAGTTTTTGGTTCAATGATTTACTCAAGTTATGTTAATAAAATAACAAATACAAACTATAGTTGGTAGTATTGTAGTATCCTATTCAAACACCAGGAAAGTTAGGTTAGGCTCTATATGTCTTGTATTTATAATGTTCACTACTAAAATACGTGGTTCTGTAAAAGTAAATCTCGATCTTTCAATCTTAATACGTTCAATAAATCCATCATGTAAACTCAATGTGGTCACTGTCATGAGACACACACTAAGCCTATTATTTATAGACAAAGAGGTAACAGTAAATAATATCACAACTAATGTACACTTAAACAAAACACCAATCACAAGGAGAAATAATAAAAGTTATGCATTGTGATTGTGATTTGCCATTCATTAGGATCATAGAGGTAATAAATATTTACCCTTCGATGTCTATAAACCCTGGAATGCTGACGGCCTAATCTGAAAAACTAACCTTTATATCCACTTATCGGTTGCTGGTAGCCAATTCCATTAAAAGCGTACACGATTTGACTAATGTTTACGTTTTACTATAATTCATTGATCCATAATACATATAGTTTTAGAATAAATCACATGGAACAAAATAGTAGCCTATTAATTCGTGTAAACAATGATTTATTTGGTATTTTAGTAACCGTATAAAAATCGAAAAAGTTTTCATGAAAATATTAAAAATTAGTAATCGAGAAAACTTCTTGGTCAAGAGAGACTCAATAAGAATGAAAAAGAAGGATCATACCAAAGACCAGATGTAGAAAACTATCCAACAAAAAAATCTTCAAGATTTCCACATCCATACTCACTCTAAGTCAGTTCCGATTAGCCTAAAGCATAACCTAACTTCCACTGTGTTCATCTTATAGGGCTTAACTTACTACAATATTACCAATAGTTGTATTTAGTTCTGTTGAAGAGATAACCTAACCTATGAATTTCAAATAATTCGATCTTTAGCACTAATAGAGAGTTTAGAACTGTTCTAGTTCTATCAATGCTAAAGATATGACTATTATTTAAAACTCATTTATTTTTTAATAAACAAATATTTAACATTGAAAAAATAAATTTTGTATTTAGTATAGTACTGTATTTTTAAATACATTATTATTAACACATAACCAATTATCTATGAAGGAGTTACAAATCTGAATGGGGGATATAATTTGAAGTTAAAATATCCTCAGATGAATTTGATGTTAGGAAAATCAATCAAACGTTATATGCCTAACCTCAAATATTTTCTGATGATCTTTTAACATCTTTAAAATTATTTGTAAAATTGGACATTGGTAAAATTATTTTGATTTTAAACTGATCATTTTATAACTAATATTTTCTATTACATGATTTTTAATCTATTAGTGATTAAATAAAACAAATATTATTTTAGGTTACTTGGGTGGCACTAAAAGAATAATTTTTAAATTGTATTTTTGAACACACACTAGAAAAAAATTATCTCTCCGATAATAATGATTTTAATGTATACATTTTATTACAATAAATAAAATGATTAAATGTGCAGAATAAATTTAAGAGAATTATTATTTATACACTCATAATTTCTATTTGTGTTCAACTGGTTAGGTTAGATTAATAGTTATTCTTAAATATTTTCTTCTTTATAAATTAAAGTATTTTACTTTCGTAAGCACAATTAAATATTTTCTAGATCTGAAATACACTTGTCCTAACCAAATATATTATTTAAGGGTGGAGAATTAGAGAACAATGATGTTACTAAACTGTATCCTAACCTAAAACTATAACAATATTGGGGGAATTAGTGCGGGACTAGATAACTGCTTTCTGACACGTTCATTTTCAATCTCTTCTTCGTTGGTTTTCAAACCTTGGTACATTTAATAATGGCATGGGAACTGAGGGTGAGGGAGAGGAGATGGTCTTGGAAAGATCAAAACTGTGATATCTTCTAGTGCGCCAGAATTCTGAAACAGAAAAACAAATATATTAATTAAACTTGTCTTTAAGTTTATCTTCATGGAAGCCATGTTTTGCAGTTAATATCATTGATTTTGTAAGTTTCGTCATAGTGATGATGATGATGTCACCACAATCATGCATAGTTCACATTTCTAAATATAGTTCAACATATACATAAATAACTGAAATAATAAGGACACAAATAAACTGTGCAAAGGCACTGCCCTACAGAAAACGAATAATAATCAAAATCAAAATTTAAAGTGGTTGAAATAATCCAATTTTCTAAAAGTGGTCCAGCATTAAAAGGGCTAAATATTTTCTATTTATAAAAATCAACAGTTGTCAAGATATTTGTTATCTAACATTTTGAAACGGTTATCAGATATTGTAGTACACTGGCTCATAGCGTGTACGAGTGCAGCAATCCCGAGGTTGCTAGATGGATTTACATAGTCTCTGACTCAAATACTATAAGGGTATATTCAAGGGCTAGGTTTCTTTATTTTCTTCCTCTTTTTTTATAAGGCGATGGTGACTGAAACGTTTTTCGCTTTGTAAAACAACAAGGGAAATATCGGTATTTTAATCTATTCTGGAGTTAAATCTTGTTTTTATTTGAACATGTGTTTACAGGAACTTTTTGTTAATTTTTTTGTCCAGATTCACTTTACAAATTGTGGCATGTCTTTATACAAACTTTTTGTTTATTTTGATGTCTAGATTTACTTTACAAATTGTGGCATGTCTTTATACAAACTTTTTGTTTATTTTGATGTCTAGATTTACTTTACAAATTGTGGCATGTTTTTATACAAACTTTTTGTTTATTTTGATGTCCAGATTTACTTTACAAATTGTGGCATGTCTTTATACAAACGTTTTGTTTATTTTGATGTCCAGATTTACTTTACAAATTGTGGCATGTTAGTTTATTTTGATGTTCAGATTTACTTTATAAATTGTGGCATGTCTTTATACAAACTTTTTGTTTATTTTGATGTCCAAATTTACTTTACAAATTGTGGTATATGTTTATACGAACTTTTTGTTTATTTTGATGTCCAAATTTAATTTACAAATTGTGGTATATGTTTATACGAACTTTTTGTTTATTTTGATGTCCAAATTTACTTTACAAATTGTGGTATATGTTTATTTTGATGTCCAAATTTAATTTACAAATTGTGGTATATGTTTATACGAACTTTTTGTTTATTTTGATGTCCAAATTTACTTTACAAATTGTGGTATATGTTTATACGAACTTTTAGTTTATTTTGATGTCTAGATTTACTTTACAAATTGTGGCATGTCTTTATACAAACTTTTTGTTTATTTTGATGTCCAAATTTACTTTCCAAATATGTTTATACAAACTTTTAGTTTATTTTGATGTCTAGATTTACTTTGCGAACTGTGGTATCCTACATACTAGATGTACCTATATAAAATAAAATATATCCACTAGCATAGTAATTTTTTGTTGTTGTTATGAAGACTAGTGTTTTAACTAACGGTAACTTTTTTGTAAATTGTTACTGTAGCCTACTTGCTTGTGCTACCAATATTTATATTTGACAGAAATATTAATGAAATCGTGAGAAAATTCTTATTTCACAGGTTGTATTTTATATTTGTTCCGGAAGCAGTTTTTTGGGGAGATAAAGGTTTTACGTTTTGTTTATAGTACACTAAAAAAACAGATTCAATTTACATGATTAAAAATGGCAGCCATTCACAACACCATTAAACGAGACATAACATGAATATGACCTTGAAATGATGCTATGGTAATGTATAATGTATGCATGGCATTAAATAAACAGTTCCAAGGCCAGAACTGTACGCCACATTCCAAACATTATTAATAAAGTTCATGGAAGAAATTGAGTTGGAAAAGATTTGTTTTGTAATATTTATACCTAATATAGAGAAAGTAATGGGGTGGCCCAAAAGTGATATCGAGGTTTTTGCAGATAAATCCGTTTCGAGAAGAGTGGTTGCCTTATGTACAGTACTCTAGAGCTCCGAGTCAAATTTAATGTCAAAATAATTTGATTATATCTCGAACCGTTGTTTTGCCTCATTTTTCTGATAACTCCAAAATTGAGGGTAAATGTCATAAAAACTCAATATTACGATTTACTCAAAATCGGCTCGACGGTTTTGATCAAATTTTGCTCAAGTAGAGATCCCCGACAAAACTGATTGGTCGTCATCTCTCAAAAATGCCAGTTCTTGCATTAGTTGAACACGGTTATTATAAAATACTTATTTTTTCAAAACCCGCTCAACCGATTTTGTTCAAACTTTAGCGAAATATGAAGATTAAGGATTTCCTTGTGGAAAATGGTAAGTACAAATGTAAGACGATTCAGGAATAATTGGCAAACAAATCAAAATGACCCTGACTGCATCATAAAAATTAGATTTTAATCAACTAGGCTACTAGTTACGCTGAGAACATGCTTATGGCACATGTGGAGCAAGTTTAACTTTTATTTAACTATATCAATTTTTTTTTTCTTCAAAGAACGTCCATAGTCCATATTCATTTTTTGATTGAGAACTATCGAAATGACATTTTCGCTGACAAATAGTTTGCTGTTTTGTTTTGTTTTGGAGTTGGGCGAGTAAGAAATTTTATGCAATGTTTTGCACAGCCTGGTTTATATTTCATCACTAAATAGGACTAAAAGTGAAGCTTTTCGATACAAGCTCAAGTTTAACAGGAAAATGAAAAGCTTCTTTTGGGCCAAGTGATAAACTATATTTTTCGTTATACTGCGAAAAATATAAGAAAACAATTTCACAAAAACTAAAATGTTATAACCTATTTACCTTCAAATCGATGGTAACAGCTGTTTTAACGGTTATTTACAATCGAGAGTATCGGTTGTTTTTATAGATTCTTCACAATCGTTAATTAATTCGTATAAACGAAGTAAGACCTGATGACCTGATATGTTTACCAGACTGTGTGTACCGGTACATTAAGATTACGTTTTATGAATTAGTACTTTACATAAAATCATAAATATCGACCTTTGCTTTTACTGTTTCCAATATATTATTATTATTATTACTATGAAGGCTAGAGTTATTCATAGAAATATGAAAACATCTTTTACCTGTTATCATTTTGGACATTATCTTTCCGTTATAAACCTAACAAAAACAATTTAAATTTCAAATCATTTTGCTAAAAATTATTGAAATAGTCCATTTTGGACATTTGTCATCATTTGTTGTAATGGTACATACAAACTAAAACAAGACGTTTCTAGAATAAGGATCAACTCTCGTTATCATGTGATATATGAGAAAAACTAGAAAGAACCAGCATAATTTAGGATCATGTTGACAACTAGCAACATGAACAAGAATCAGAGCAACCTTTTCCTTGATCACGTTTCTACAGTCTTGCTCATTTTGACTACTTAACATTCATACATACTCAATATATTTTATACTGCAGAAATCAAATTTAACATATTTCCCAAAGTTTTGTCATGGACCAAATTTGTTTAATTTATTACCTGATATTATAAAAGAATGCAAATTATTCTTATTTAATTTTTTAATGTTTAATAATTTAACTTTATTTGTATAGTGTAGCCTAATACATTTTTAGATTTATTTTTAACAAAAGCTATGGCATGAAGTGTGCTATTTTTGCAGCATGGTTCTGATTCTGTTCTTACTTTGGCTACATTTTTAAAATTTATTTATTGACCATGGGATTCCTAATTTCTCCATAAATTATTTATTTAGTGTTTATTATTATTACATCTAAAAACATGTGTATTTTAATGAAACAGTTATGATTATAGTTAAAATTAAAGAAATTAAAAACTAGAAGGAGAACAACAGTTGTAAGTTGTAACCTATATAATGATAAGCCACACATATTTTTGATAGTACGTTAACATTGTAGTATGGACTATGGACGAGGAATCCAAGATGGCGGATAGGTCAGCTGACGTAATGATTGCGACGGCTGTTCAAATATTGAATAAAGTGTTATCACCGTGATGGTTCACTATCAACCTTGGCATTGGCTGCAAGCATCAATCTGTTTTACTTCAAGTTTCATTCATACAATTAATTGAGAAATATAAATTTAATAACCAGAGCAAAATCGTTATTCTCACTCACCCATCTCCAATATCAAATAAAAACGAAAGAAAACTAGTCAAGAAGTTGTCAATTATAAAGTGAAAACGTATTAAGAAATGAGCTTTTAATAATCAATAGAAATTAAATAAGCCTACAGGTAATTTAACTAAACAGCAATGATTAACCCCAAATAAACTAACAAAAACTGTTTATTTTGATTTTTTGCAAATTATTCCTTAACCGTAATATTTTTTAAATCGGTAGAGTCAATTTCGAGATTTTTTCTCTTCTTTATCAAAACCACGATCAAATTTTTTTGTTTTTTAACCGTTATTTTTGGAGTTAATTCATTTTTATCTGGGTACTTAGAGACTACACTCAAGGAATATTTGATTCAAGTGAGCCGATATTGAGAAACTTGTATTTTGGTATATATTTTTTAGAGCAGCTTCACCCAAATTTTAAATTATTGGAAAAAAAGTTTCGAGATATGACCAAAAGATGCTGACGTACCAAATTTGATTAAAATCTGCCCACTAGCGTTTGAGCTTTAGAGCACTCCACATAACAGTCGACCCATGGGAAAGTTTAATGTACGTATTTTCTCAAAATAAACCCTACCGGTTTCGTTGAAATATTAATTAAATGTGAAGTTTAATGACCCAACCCGCGAAGTAAAAAAATATTACTGATAAGTTATAATAATTTTAAAAAAAACAAATAAGATCCTTCTCATCCGCCATTAAAACTCGATTTTAATCATCTAGCATTGGTCCAAAGTTTTTATTTTAAATTAATTTCTTTTTATTAAACTTTTTGATTCTGTGTATTTCTGACTTTCTACGCTAACTCATTCTAGGAAAATATAATTTGTAATTAACTTCAAAGTTAAAACACTCACAAAATACGAAATCAATTAACACTTAAATAGATTTGAAAGATTGTGAGACCTTGATTGTACGATGTAGTAGGCCACAACTTTGCCACGTGCTAGCCAAGGTTAACTAAATAACGTTTCGCGCGCTATCCCCTCCAATGCCTTCTTAAAACAATTCATTACGCAACATTATCTCAGTTCTTTTATTTTTTTTCCAAGTAAAATCTTTCGTAGACGTCCAATCGCAATGCGCGGATAAAAATTGGCGCCAATAGTATTATGAAGGTCATCAAGAGATATTTGTTTGGGGGCCTGGAGACATTATAGCCAAAAATAGAACTGGCTGATCATGTTGTTTGGCGGGCTTGTTGGATACACACTAACCTAGATCCACAACGCAATTATTTGTTATCTGTACTTGTACGCAAATACAGAAACTTATGTAATCATGGAGGGGAACATTTTAAATTTTTGTAAATACCCAACCATCTCAATTTAAAAAGTGTTTTTTTATTATTTATTTCACCCTGTTTAACGGGGATACTGATTAAATTTGGTAATAATATTTTCCTCGTTTTATTTAACAAATGTACGAAATTACGTGATTGGTAAAAAAATCGATGTAGAATTTTCACAGAAATATCGTTTTTGATTACAAAAATTAGATTTTTGGAAAAAACGTTCGTCCCTTTATTTGTCGTATGTGCAGTCCCTCAACTAGTGACCGACTTTGATAAAATTTTAACACATTTTGAATATATTTCGATGAGTTTTATTCACACCTCAAAATTTTGGCCTTTGCGGTATTTCGACTCTCCAATCTTCTTTAACGATTTTGGTTAAAATATAGTCTCAAAGAACCCCAAAACAACATATTTCATATACTCCTCACCTGATTTCGTTAAAAAGATGGTGAAATGAATATTAAATATTGAAAACAGTGAGAAAAATCACAATTACTGTAAAAGAAAATGTACAATGATTTCAAATACGGTTCAAACTATTTTGATAAAATTTTACTAAACTGTTTCTATGATAGGAACACAACGTATTGGCCGCCATTTTATAAATATACAGGTAAGACAAAAAATTGCCCATGGAAATGTTATAAAAGGCTTTATCGATTTTGTTCAAGTTTTGGAGAAATACAGTATGTAGTTGACACAACCAGTCCGATTGCAAGTAAAAGTTTACGATTAAAAAATAATGACTAAAAAAAAAAAAAACGAACTTTGACCCCCCGTCGATAAAAAACTTGATATCAATGAAATACTATTACATTCAGGACAAGTTTATAGTACAAGTAAATCAAGTATTGAAATTATTTTAAATTGGAAAAGTTATCAAGATTTATATGGACATAAATTTTAAAATAATGAAAATTACATTTCCCCCCTCATGACGAGGAATAGATGTGTATTGCAGTGGCAAAGTTTGGCGGACTTGTGACTATCATACTGATGATAGCTTCCCACACTAAACAACACACTAACCTAGATTTGATGCTGTGGGCCTCTACACTAAAAATGTTGAGTTTGTTTTCTCTTTCTTCCTCACATTGTACATTTCATTTGTAATTCGTTTTATAAATTATAACCAATATGAAACTTAATATTAATAAACACAATAAAAATATTTTTAAATAAAACAGGCGAAGTATTGCAAATAACCTTTTCATTAAACAATATTTCTTTCTTAAACTTAGAAGAAAAAAATCTTGATACAGTATTCTTTAAATATACAAATAAGGAATTCCTTGATATTTCTTATATGCTGTATAAATACAAAATTGTACGGCAATACTTTAGGAACTGATTGTACTGGTAAAAATAACAAAAAACCTTTATATAATCATATATTGAAAAATGATTTGTTTTTGTGTTATGACCAGCGAAATATCTCGTTCTACAAGAGGGAAGAAATAATTGATTTAATTTTTTTTAAATTTTATTTATTTTATTATTATTTTTTTTCATCTGTAAAATTGAGTGAAATAGGTTCCAGAACTGTTTCCAATAATTTTCGAGAAAACTAGTGTGGATTACAACAAATTGAAGTCGAAAAGACGTTTTTTAGGCTTGGCGCATTTCTTTGTTAAATGGTTATTAAACGCATAAACACTTTAACAAAACTTGTAGAGAGTTTAGTTGATCTACATAACGTCAATAGAAAACATATGTAAGTCAGAAAAATGTTATTGTTTATGAAGAAAAGATTGTGAAAAACAGTTTTGTTGTGTTTAAAATTGTAACATGTCTTGTATCACATTTTGGAAACGTTTTGTTTGTAATAAGTCGTATTTCTGTAACATTTATTTATTTTCTATTGACTTTATTTACATAAATTAATTCAGAATCAAATTCTCTACAAGTTTTGTTCAAGTGTTTGTCTTATAAGCTATTTCACATAGGATAGTTTTTTACACCAGAACTAAAAAAAGGTGCGTTTTCGACTTATATTTCTTAATTTAGGTTCTCTAGAATCTATTCTCAAAATATTCCCCTGAAATTTTGAATCACTCTGTATTTAAACAGATCATGAAATATATGTAATACTAAATGGCACTGGCCAGAAATTCTATTACAACGAAAAATTATATAAAAATAACCTCAAAATAAGGTAATAAATTTAACAGTTAATTAGAAAAATCACATGTTAATTATAATTGGCCTCCATTTATTTTTAATGGAATTTTTTTCGAACTTTTAAATGATATATATGAACGCATGGGAATAGAAATCTGTAAAATGAGGGTAGAAAATACTTGTAGGTTCAACAGTTGCTACACAATTTTTAAATCAAAATAACATAAATAATATTTAGTAAATTTTAAATATAGATTTAGGTAAATAAATTCAATATAAATTTGTTCCTGCATGGGAGGGCTTGTATTTTATTAGCTTTTATTATCATAAAATACCTTTACATACACTCCCCCCCCCTCCTGTGGTTGCTCAACTAATCAAGAGTTGTATAATTTGATGCAATGTTCTCAGAAGACCAAAAGAAGATTACCTACTGTTTCATGGTCATAATTCAATTTTACCTCCTATTTATTTCTAAACAGGTTATTTTATTTTCAACAATATTTCATAACATGAGTTAAGGTTTATCTCGTTTTAAAAATTGTAGTTAACAATAAATGTTTGTATGAAAGAATGTTGGGCATACATAATGGTCTATCAATGATATTATTATTAGGAAAAATAATAATTATATGTAGTCTAAAAATAATTGTTTGTTGGTTTGTTGTTTCTGCGTTAATACAGAAAGAATAAAAGTTTCAGTAGTGTATGCAAATATTCCTTACTAATTCTTTTGTCGTCCACTAGAAAGTAACATTTAAAATTAAGATTCATAAATATCTAATTAAAGAAATTAGGAGTTATAGCGTGGAATTTATTATAAGCATGATACAAGTTGGATGTTTGAAAAAACTAAATAATTTATTTGAGAGGTGATAAAGGACCTCAAAAAAAGTAAAAAGTTTCATATAAAATTTGTCGAGAAATGTTTCGTTTTCCATTAATTTATGTGTTTATCAAAAAGTCAAATAAAATTGTAATTTAAAACACATTTTAAATTAATTAAGAACTTTGCGTACTTACAGTATAAACTACTATTATTCTCAGTTTGACTGATGATATTGGTCGTTTTGCTAAACTGTTTCTCAGTTATTTGATATAAATAACAACATCTGGTTGTTTCACAACCAATGGTGTACCAAAATATGTTGTTAAATAAATAATGAAAATGTGTAAAGTTTCATAGAATATAAGATTAAAATTTGAAAAAATCCGCCATCTTGAAAGGCTAAACTATGTGTTATAGTGTTTTATAGACTAATAAAGCATCTATGTAATATAGAAAGTTTATATCTTAAATGTGTTTCGAGTTAATATATTGAAAAACGAAGCAATTCTCGGCAAAGTTTACATTAAACTTTTCACTCCTTTTGATGTCTTTAATTAATTTCTTTTCTTCTTAAACACCCTGTATATATGTGTGTGACCGTTCTTACTCCTAGACCCCTTTAAAAATGTTATAGCCTATAAAATAAATAAAAACCTAAATCGACAAAACATTTAATACCAATAGTAAGTCACAGATACTGGTAGGCACAGATTTATTATTTATAGCGCAATAAACATAAACTTGTTGAAAACTGTTACTGAATTGAATGGACCAATGAACTACCCGCATTGAGGTTATGTACGTTGAAACAGCTGATGCGCTCCACACCTGCTCTCCCCTCTCTCTCACGGGACAAGGGGAAGACTGACAGTTAACGGTTTTTCCCAGGGGATGGGGGAGGATCACCTTCAATTGTTTGGTTTTTAAATTCGCTTGATCTATGAGACTAGATCGTTAAACTAGCCCTTACATTTAAAAGGTTTTGTCGACCAGTTGGGGATGTTTGTTAGGTGCCAGCAGGTTGGCCTAGTTCTGGAGTTGGTTGTGCCAAGATCTTTGGATTTGTTTTCCTGGTTGTAACGGTTTTTGTCTTTAAGAGAAAAAAGCACGGATATTACAGAAAATAAAAACTTAGGTTTTACGTACCAATAACAAAAAACTGAAAGTCGTGGGTTCGAATCCTTATAAGGAGTAAACTTTTTCATTTCTTATTAATTAATTTAATACAGTATGTTTTTAAAAAATGCAATTTTATATTAAGAACAATTTTTATAAACAAATTTCTACCAAATGATTAAATTTTACACTCGTTTTGTGGTCTTTGAATACGCAATTTCCTTCTTTTAAGCAAATTTACAAACGAAAAAAAATATGTTTTATTTTGGTATCAATTTGTTGATGTTCCGTTTCCACTATTTCCCCTACTATTCATATATCATTAGGTAGGTAATATTGACAATTAAAATTGGGCAGTAATTACATTACGTCAGTTTATGTTTACATGTCGATAACGAGGTTGCACAATTTCAGACAACTACATGGATCATTTTCGTTCTGGTATTGTACGCGATAAATTCAATTTTCAAAATGGCTACCGTAAATTTCAACATTTTACGTATTAGTAAATAATCTTGTTTCTACACAAATAACTATCGTATTCATCGAGATCACTGTCCGATCACAAGAGGGAATTTCTCTAATGACAGAGAATCGAATGAAAAGCAGTTATTTTAACAACTTTAAAAAAATTGTAGTTTTGTGGCTTTTTAATTATTTCCGAGATTTAAATAAAAATGTACATTTCACTAGAACGTTTCATACTTCTAGATAGAAGGCAAGGAATGTACGGGTAGCATTTCGCGCGTCAATTGACACAGATAAAAGTAGCTTTCTCAATTGAATTGTGCAATAAAAGACCCTCCCATTGCCTGCTGCGCCATTCTCTTCCAAAACTAGGTGAGTGGCTTAAGAAATAGAGAACCTGATCTTTACACATGGGAACTTACGTTCAGAGGTCATTGCCCTGTAACCCCATCTAACCCGTGTAAGTATAATTGTTCTTTCTTTAACATCTTTTCAAAATATTAGGTCAGATCTTGTATAACGTGGGATAAAATGAAATAAAGTGGAATTATTGTAGTACGTTTTCTCCCTTCAAAATCAACCTGTAAACAAAAGGTTTTAAACGAAATTTGTTCAACGGTAAAATCATTAGTGGCAAATATACCTTTCAGAAACTCAATATTCATGGAAAGGCAGAGTTTTATTATTATTTTTCGTTGTTTAAAGGTTTCGCTCGGTTATCATTTCCTTATAAAAAAAGGAAGTAAAGAGTCGGCAATAAAAACCTTTAGCCCTCGATACCCTAATAGCGTCAGTCACAAAATAACATGAGAACCTTGAAAGAAAGAGATCTAAACCGTGAACAAGCTAGGTTCCCTCTGGATTGCCAGGTCTGTATTCAATAAAGTGGGTGTTTTATGCCAAACAAATATCTCAAATTTTCGTATGTGTTAAGATTTAGAAAGCAGTGAACCCCCCCCCCCAAGCTTCTTAGTAAGTAGAACAAATGAATTCATTCAAAACTACATGAAAAGGTCGAATTATCCGTGCGACAGTGTTAATTAAATACAAATCTGTAGGCATTAACATCGTCTAACAATAACCACAACTGTACACAATCCGAAATGTCAGTGTAAAATTAGTGACTGAATGCAGGTTATTTATAACATCTCACTTTTATTTTATTTTCATTTCAGCGTAATGATTTAGATTTCTATAAACTTTATCAAAATCTAAAAAACAAAAGAGTAATTTTGATTTTTGAAACCTTTCTGAATAGTTAAACATTGCAAAGTTGTGTGCTGTAAACTGTGTGTATTTTTTCGATGTTTATGGCTCACTTTATATTTCAATGGTCTTTCTGTACTGAGTTTACTTCGAACACTAAAACATGAATACAAATTTGACTGTGTACGTGACGGATTCCTGATGAAAGCATTGAAAAATGGTTGAAACGTTTGGAGTTAACCTCTAAAAGACAACGCAGTGTACACTGTACAGGAATTCAATTAATTATACGTAGTATCGATGACTTCGCTGCATGTCATCTCACATTAGTATTTCATAAGTATTTATATGAGGCAACATCAACTTTTATAAAAATGTTGATGTTTTTAAAAATAATTTCTTGTAGAAATTCCATACTCAAGGATTAAATAAAGCAATAAATCTAAAGTTTCAAAATTATTTTAATAATATAAATGAGCTACAATTTTTCTCGCCTTGTGGCATCATCGGGCAACTGTAGCATCGCAAGGCGAAACAATTGTAGCTCATTTATATTATTAAAATAATTTTGAAACTTTAGATTTATTGCTTTATTTAATCCTTGAATATGGAGTTTCAACAAGAAATATCTGCTGTTACATTAAATATAATTTCTTGGTTTAAAAAAGAATCCAGTGTTCAACTTTTATTACTGAAAACAGATTTGTGAAAATCGGCCCAGACGCATTTTAACAACGGATTTAACTCAAAAGAAGTTCCTCGAATTTTGTGTCACTCAATTTTAATCCTCTACATGTGAACAATACTTGGAAAACTTGTACCAACAAATGAAAGGAAACATATTTTTTCCACACTACATACCGTACTTTATTTGATCGAGATGACTAAGTCATCAACTTCAGTCATTACACCTACATAAACTCATTATTAGTCTACCAACAAGGTTTGTTTACATGTAACAACTGAAGCCATTATCTCTATTACATAAAGTGTTTATTGTGTTATCTTTCATTCACCTTATTTCAAGTTTAAACCAACATTATTTTCAGAAACAAAGAATCTAAATGGAACAGATCTGTTAGGAAACATAAATAGAAGTCTTTACCAAAACAGAAGTCAGGTATGTTTGACCCTTTTAGAGAAGACAATGACCTATCCTGAACAGGAATGTGCCTTCTTGATGACAGTGTGAGAGATAAAGACTTAAGTGCACTCTAGAGTTTGTGATTTACTCGACTGGACAAACTACTAAAACTACTTATCTTCCCCTCCCCCAATTCTAACAAAGTATTTGTCACTTTCTAAGCCTTGCATGGTAATATAACTAACCAGTGAATAAACAATGCATTCAATTTTTCTCACAATTATACAAAACACACACAAAAAAAACGTAGTCATCGTCTACATACCTAACAAACGTTCCAAAAACATTGCACTAACTTTCTCATATAGTCCTACTTATATTAGAGAAAGAAAATCATATATGTATGGGAGATAAGTTGGTATAGAAGTCGGCCAACTTATATTTTTTTCCGATTATATATTATTTCACAATATTAAAATCAAACACTTATAAATAAACTGTGTAAAAGCTTTGCACACACGATCCCATCTCCAAAACTATTCATTAACATAAATGACAGTTCAGTAGTTGTTATGCAAAAAGTGAAAATGAACCATGGACTCAGTCTTTTAAGTAGATTTTGAAAAATTAGGTTTTATTACAGTTTCATGTGGACACCCAAACTCCCAGTTACATTCCTTTACCTGGACTCCCAAACTAGTTTTTTTGGAAGTTGGCAAACAAAATTGTCCGAGCTCGATTTTGAAATATAGTATTTTGAGTTGTAATTTTTATGGTAGGCCTAGGTACACCTAATTTGGAGTTATCAAAAAAGGATGAAAAAAGTTTAAAAATTTCGAAAAATTGCTAAAATATACCTCCGTATCAAATTTGATCCATCGATTCATTTAGAGCATTGTATAGACCGTAGACAGAGATAAAGAAAACCAAATTAATTACCTTAGAGTGATTAATCCACTTGAAACGGATATATATTTTTTTAACTCTATATTGATTTTCTACTCCCTACATACCTTTTTCTATTACATATTTGTTAGAAAATAAACATAGTTACACATCCGTTGTTGATTCAATATATCCGTTATGTTGGCTACGCTGCTTTGGCGGGATTGTCAAATTTCTCAGACGACCTTGCATCGCATCGGCAACAAACTTGTATGTTCGCCTGGCCTACCTGTGAAAAGGATTCAACTGCTACTGGAATTTTAGCCTCAGGTCACAATCTATTCATGTTTCAACACGATTGTTGGCGTCTTCGTCCATAAAATTGAACAAACTAATTAACAGAGGGAAGTTTTCGCAAGTAATTGAGGTTATGTTAGAACGTGCTCGCTTTTCAGGTAAGAAATTTATAATAGTTATGAAAGATACAGAGGAAATCATTTAATAGTGTTGAAAGAAATCGGTAGGCAGCAAACGTGAAAAAACAATAACGAAAAATATCTATTCTAGGCCCTATATTCTAATTATAAGTTATATATAGGTTTGTAATTGATTGTTTAGTTACAATAGGAAGATATTTCAAAATAGGGATGATTAACAATAACAAATTATATTTTTTTCTGCAATGACTCTAGGACAAATTGTGTGCGTTTTTTAACTGATGTATATTAGACAACATTAGTTTTAACGATTGGGTTTCATTATAACATCGCTTTTTGGGCGTCCGATTGTATGTTTGCAATTTTGTTGTCTTGTAAATAATGAATATATGAAATATTGTTTCAATGATTCGGGCATTCGGAAACTAATTATCATTAAAAAGAAATTAAATACGATATGGTAGTGGAAAATGTGCTTTGTATAGGGATCGTAAGTTAAAGAGGGGGGGGGGGAGAGCTCATTTTAAAGAGATCCTTCTCTTCTGAAAGATAAAATGCCTGGAAAATTGTAAGCATTTAAGATTTCACTTCTAGAATAGTTATTTTTAATTTTAGGTATATTTAGGCTATACCGCCATAAATTTGGAAGAAAACTCAAATTGCTAATTTGTACAAAACAGAAAATCGACAATTGTTTGTTTTCAATTATTTCAACTTAAAGTTCTCTCTTTTTCATATATAAATATCATTAGGTAATATTGAAAATTGAAAATGTTACAAATGATAATTTTAATAATTCCGAATAAATTCTCCCCTATTACATCAGTTTATCTTCATATTTTGATTTTAAAAATTGGTAAGACTGCAGACGACTGTGAGGATCAGTTTAGTCCTGGTACTGTCATAACTTAGGCTAATAGGCGAGTAATAAAATAATAGATTTCTTAACATCATATTATAACAAATTAGGTTATAAGCATCAAATTATAACATCCAACTCTTTTCAAAATGGAACATTAGGAAATGATGTGATGAAGATAGTTTCTGGGGATAATGTTTACCCGTATATGGTACACTTTTAGTTCATTTATGCAGATTTTAAAAATTAGCATCCGTAATGAGTGAACATATTTCCTACGTTAAAAAAATAAGAGAATTTATTAAAAATCAAATTTAATTTTAAAAAAATACGTAAAAATGTGAACAATAATAGCAGGAATTTAAAATTATTTTTAGTTAAATTATTCAAGTACCGTAGTAATCTATGTTATAACTTTTAGTTTATTCTTAATTTTAATTTTGTAGATTGCTCTTTCTGATACTATTAGTTGAATGTGACTGCAAATCTAGACGGTTGTGTGGTTTCAAAATGGCGATAGTTTCTGTAGTGATCTATATATAAATCTATGAAGTATGAATCCACTTTTTGGTATGTGTATGTTATATCCGGATTACAAGATTGAGGATGTAATCGTGGGACATAAAAAAACTGGAAATTCGTGGCCTATGATGCCAGCCCATCAGCTGCTCGCTCAACAATGTTAAATTGGTAAATGTTTACTGTAACTGCAACCGATCTTTTTAAAATCATGTTCTACATACTTTATTTATTAGTAATAAAATACGATTTCACGGCGAAGCTAACTTTTTCACCGAAAAAAAACATAATGTCAACTTTTCTAGGTTAAGGTCCATTAGGTGAATTATGTGTTAAAATAGGCTTGTACGCGATTTTTACCTTACAAGCCTATATATATATATATATATAAATCGCCAAAAAGACAGGTTGCAGTTACAGTAAACAATGACCATTTCCTCCATATATCAAAGTGTTTTCCATCATTTTTCCAATAACTAAAAATTTCGGTTCTTCTCAATATCGCTTCAAACGATTTTGTCTAAATTATGTTAATAGCCTCTAAAGGCGAACAAAATTTATTGATTGTCATTTGGCTCTCTATAGACTGATAACGACAATCTCGTTCATTAAACTATTATAAAAAACTTAACTTCTCAAAATTCACTCTATCAATTTTATATGTTTTAAGAAATGTGTTAGATGATGCAAACCAATAGCCTATGCCAAATCACAAGTTCGAGAAAATTACGATTCCGGAATAATTGTAAACAAATTAAAATGAACCCGAATTACCGATAGACGCAGTCTAGTAAATTAGCAAGAATTAATGTTTCTGTTTGTTTTACTGATATCTAGTTAATCTTCAACATACTGTACAACAAAAGTAAAAATATCAGGTTATTCCGCATTAATTGGATGAAATATTTTGTGTAACGGTTTTCAAGATATTTAACATAATACATTTTTAATGAACGCCATTTGAAACGGTTAAAATAACAATTGTAAGATTTCATGGAACATTGCAAACTAATAGGCCTAGTATAAAACATTCTGTAAAGTTACGTATTGTCCCTTCTAGAGTTATATTTTATTTTAGAAAAACAATCGATATGTTTGCAATCGAATAAATTAAACGGTATTGTTTACTGTAACTGCAACCAGTCTTTACCAGAGGAAATAAGTTTACATACAATTTTATAAAAATTTGTTCACTCGCTTGAGACGACAAACAATTATTTTATAATTAATAAACAATATTAATTTTAAAATAAAAATCGTTACCTGTTAACTGAGATTGTCTAAAAGCATACGGACGAGTCCTGGAGGATTTGATTGATTTTTCCGACGTCGTTTTCATGGTTGAAGTATGTCTATGGATGTCGATAGGCCTAAAGTTGTCTTCTAAGCTGGGGCTATCTTCATTCTGTGAAGAACTCGGACTCTGCGTCGGTATTCTAGATTCCGTAGGCACTGGTTTCACTTCAGTCTTACACAGTTCTTCTTCTTGATTTCGCAATTCGTTCAATCTTTTCGATTCGTGTTTCATAATCACCAACAGAAACTGTGTACCTTTCTGCGGACCGTTTTCTAAAATATCAACGTTGTATTTTTTTAACATTCTATCTCTGTTGTATTTGATATGTTCTTGGAACATTCTTTCCGTTTCTTCCGGGTCAGGTGGTCCGAACAAACATCTAGGTACTACCGAACGTCGTCGAAGTTGGTCGACTTTCTCGACGTACGTATGTGAGGTACATTTTGGAATTAAAACGCACATTTCTCCGACTGACATGTCCTAAACAATAACCTAACAAACACTCACCCAAACTTAAACACACACTTGCCGCGTTTTTGTAACGGTTTTCTAGACCGAACGTTTAAACATCTACTCACTCCGTAGGTTTCAAACTGTCTGACTTCGTACTTCGTAGGACAAACATTTCGGCTTAGATTTTGAAAGCGTCCCCACTACTGAGCTATCGATTCAAAATAACGCTGCGTTACCCCTCTACCGCTGAACAGACCAATAGGAGTGCTTGTTAAAGTTACGCCAACTCCTTATTGGGCGCTGTATTCAAATGTTCACATAGCCTCTCCCAACGTCCTCGAAACAGTTTAGTTTTGTTTTCGTTGGATCCGTCTACAAGTTCGTTTTAAAACCTGTCCTACATAAGTTTCCTTTTATATTCCTTAGAAGTTTATAATATTTTATCTCCTATATTATTGGACTATTGGTTTAACAGTTTGTTCATCTTTATACTTCAATATTACGAGTTTTTAAAGTAAACTTTAAGTTTTATGGATTCATGGGTAAACTGATTCTTTTTACATCAGGTAGGCAGTTATATTTTTTAACTACATTATAATAATCCCTGCAAATACTTTCATATACATCAACATAATATCCAAACAGTTATTTGTTATAAAATAATCAATCAGTCTTAGATTTTGTAGAGTATTTCAATATTTAAATAACGTCTAAATTTGCATTACTTGTGTCATAAATTCGTCTTGCTTAAGCATAATTATTTAGTATGAAATCAAGTTTAAATGGGGACGCTCTAGGTTCATTTTCTTTCTTTTTTTTGGTAATTTGTCCTTTACAGTATTCTTTATTATCTGCAATTGTGTACACTAGCATATTCACATTTCACTAAAAATTCTAAGGAAATCGGTCGAGTCGATTTTTAGAAATTATGTCTTTTACGTCAAATTTTGAGTTGTCGTAAAAATAAAAACATGTTCCATATGTTGTGGCCACAATCACAATGTGTGCACATACATAATTTGATTAAAATTGGTCCATGCGTTTGTGCTATAGCACAGACAGACATCATTACCAAAACCCCTTTTTAGATTGAGGAGACCGGAAAACAAATATTTCCGCTATAAACTATATAGGGATATAGGTCTATATATGAGAAATTAAAAGTAGGCCTATGGATTTTCTTCGACAAATTGTACATGCCACTATTTAGCCTACCTAAGCAGTTTTACTTTCTTACATCAACGTAATAAGAAAAAAAAATTAACCATTAATAATGCAATATACATAAAATAATCCAAAAAAATAAAAATTGAAAAAAAAAAATTAATCTCTAAAAATGGGCACTTTTTATAAGACAACAAACCTTTGGGTTACCTTAGACAAAAGTACATATCAAACCCTACATTTTGAGATGATGAATTTTTTTTTACCATACTTTTACCAAAAATGGCAGGCACTTCAATTTTTGCCGAAAAATGCCGATTGCGAGTGGAAAAATATTTTTTTTTTTAAATTTATATCATGAGTTACCGACATAAAAATTTATGTTTTCCCAAATTTTGAAAAAATTTCAACCATTTTTCCTTTAAATATCGCTAATTAAGTAAAAAAAAAAGTGCGAGTTATAATAGTTTTTTTGGAGTTAGGATGATTTTTTTTAAGTAATCCTACCTTATGGATCGATGGTCATCATGGTCATTTTCCATTTTTTTAAAAAATTTTCCACGACCCCTGGTGCCGGAGATATTAAATAAATAGTGAAGTGATGCACTCGAAAAACGTCAACAATGCGTTTTTTGCCACTTTTCTGGCGAAGCCATGCACAAAAATCTCACAAAATTAGTTACCGTCTCATCTTTATACATAAAATCGAAAAAAATGACTTAATTGATACAACACTTTAAAATTATAATTTCACTGTACTAATACTGTAACAATAACTATCAACGAAATTTACAATTAAGTTTCTCTATATATTAATAAATATTAGCCCATTACAGGTAAACAAACACAATAGTGTGGTAAACAAAAATGTGTAGTTGGGATATCAAAAGAAAGAACTGATATTGACCAATTTTTACTGTACTGAAGAGTTGAAACGAAGAAAAACTACATTCTGAGTATAGTGTCTATTATAACTCTTTAATTAATCTTAGCACTCGCAACTAGTCAGTAGTTTCAACGAGGACACATTTCGATGTCCTACAAGACATAAAAAAAGCGTTCTTACTAAACGGTGGATTCTTTAACGGTTGCCTTACTTCTCAATTAAATGTTTATAGAAATTTATTATATTTCATTATACAAATATAAATAATTTATTATAAAATTTATTTTTCATCCTGTAATGGAAGGACGGCCACTTCAGACAAGTCTCCAGCTAGGCCTTATAAGTGATGATAATTTTACACTTAATTTACACCAAAGGAAATCCTCTGAAAAAAGTGATATTTGTGATGAATGTATTTTTAAAGATGTAAATCTATTCTGTGTGATCATTATTTATTTATCTCTCAAAAGACTTCGAATAACTGATATGTAAGCACAACTTTGTTTAAACGCGATATTGCGCAACTTGGCTATATTGTTACATAAACACTGACAACTAAACGAGAAACTAAGGATAGCCTACTATGAGTATCACACTGTCACTTCATCTCAAACAATCATATTTCCCGAAGGATGAATATAACAATAACGCCGAGCTACGTATTCAATAATATGTGCTTTGAATTGTTTTTTTATTGTTTCCATTTTACATATCTTTCCCCTGATGTACTTTTTACACGATATTGCGCAACTTGGCTATATTGTTACATAAACACTGACAACTAAACGAGAAACTAAGGATAGCCTACTATGAGTATCACACTGTCACTTCATCTCAAACAATCATATTTCCCGAAGGATGAATATAACAATAACGCCGAGCTACGTATTCAATAATATGTGCTTTGAATTGTTTTTTTATTGTTTCCATTTTACATATCTTTCCCCTGATGTACTTTTTACACGATATTGCGCAACTTGGCTATATTGTTACATAAACACTGACAACTAAACGAGAAACTAAGGATAGCCTACTATGAGTATCACACTGTCACTTCATCTCAAACAATCATATTTCCCGAAGGATGAATATAACAATAACGCCGAGCTACGTATTCAATAATATGTGCTTTGAATTGTTTTTTTATTGTTTCCATTTTACATATCTTTCCCCTGATGTACTTTTTACACGATATTGCGCAACTTGGCTATATTGTTACATAAACACTGACAACTAAACGAGAAACTAAGGATAGCCTACTATGAGTATCACACTGTCACTTCATCTCAAACAATCATATTTCCCGAAGGATGAATATAACAATAACGCCGAGCTACGTATTCAATAATATGTGCTTTGAATTGTTTTTTTATTGTTTCCATTTTACATATCTTTCCCCTGATGTACTTTTTACACGATATTGCGCAACTTGGCTATATTGTTACATAAACACTGACAACTAAACGAGAAACTAAGGATAGCCTACTATGAGTATCACACTGTCACTTCATCTCAAACAATCATATTTCCCGAAGGATGAATATAACAATAACGCCGAGCTACGTATTCAATAATATGTGCTTTGAATTGTTTTTTTATTGTTTCCATTTTACATATCTTTCCCCTGATGTACTTTTTACACGATATTGCGCAACTTGGCTATATTGTTACATAAACACTGACAACTAAACGAGAAACTAAGGAGATAGCCTACTATGAGTATCACACTGTCACTTCATCTCAAACAATCATATTTCCCGAAGGATGAATATAACAATAACGCCGAGCTACGTATTCAATAATATGTGCTTTGAATTGTTTTTTTATTGTTTCCATTTTACATATCTTTCCCCTGATGTACTTTTTACACGATATTGCGCAACTTGGCTATATTGTTACATAAACACTGACAACTAAACGAGAAACTAAGGATAGCCTACTATGAGTATCACACTGTCACTTCATCTCAAACAATCATATTTCCCGAAGGATGAATATAACAATAACGCCGAGCTACGTATTCAATAATATGTGCTTTGAATTGTTTTTTTATTGTTTCCATTTTACATATCTTTCCCCTGATGTACTTTTTACACGATATTGCGCAACTTGGCTATATTGTTACATAAACACTGACAACTAAACGAGAAACTAAGGATAGCCTACTATGAGTATCACACTGTCACTTCATCTCAAACAATCATATTTCCCGAAGGATGAATATAACAATAACGCCGAGCTACGTATTCAATAATATGTGCTTTGAATTGTTTTTTTATTGTTTCCATTTTACATATCTTTCCCCTGATGTACTTTTTACACGATATTGCGCAACTTGGCTATATTGTTACATAAACACTGACAACTAAACGAGAAACTAAGGATAGCCTACTATGAGTATCACACTGTCACTTCATCTCAAACAATCATATTTCCCGAAGGATGAATATAACAATAACGCCGAGCTACGTATTCAATAATATGTGCTTTGAATTGTTTTTTTATTGTTTCCATTTTACATATCTTTCCCCTGATGTACTTTTTACACGATATTGCGCAACTTGGCTATATTGTTACATAAACACTGACAACTAAACGAGAAACTAAGGATAGCCTACTATGAGTATCACACTGTCACTTCATCTCAAACAATCATATTTCCCGAAGGATGAATATAACAATAACGCCGAGCTACGTATTCAATAATATGTGCTTTGAATTGTTTTTTTATTGTTTCCATTTTACATATCTTTCCCCTGATGTACTTTTTACACGATATTGCGCAACTTGGCTATATTGTTACATAAACACTGACAACTAAACGAGAAACTAAGGATAGCCTACTATGAGTATCACACTGTCACTTCATCTCAAACAATCATATTTCCCGAAGGATGAATATAACAATAACGCCGAGCTACGTATTCAATAATATGTGCTTTGAATTGTTTTTTTATTGTTTCCATTTTACATATCTTTCCCCTGATGTACTTTTTACACGATATTGCGCAACTTGGCTATATTGTTACATAAACACTGACAACTAAACGAGAAACTAAGGATAGCCTACTATGAGTATCACACTGTCACTTCATCTCAAACAATCATATTTCCCGAAGGATGAATATAACAATAACGCCGAGCTACGTATTCAATAATATGTGCTTTGAATTGTTTTTTTATTGTTTCCATTTTACATATCTTTCCCCTGATGTACTTTTTACACGATATTGCGCAACTTCACTGTGTTGTTACATAAACACTGACAACTAAACGAGAAACTAAGGATAGCCTACTATGAGTATCACACTGTCACTTCATCTCAAACAATCATATTTCCCGAAGGATGAATATAACAATAACGCCGAGCTACGTATTCAATAATATGTGCTTTGAATTGTTTTTTTATTGTTTCCATTTTACATATCTTTCCCCTGATGTACTTTTTACACGATATTGCGCAACTTGGCTATATTGTTACATAAACACTGACAACTAAACGAGAAACTAAGGATAGCCTACTATGAGTATCACACTGTCACTTCATCTCAAACAATCATATTTCCCGAAGGATGAATATAACAATAACGCCGAGCTACGTATTCAATAATATGTGCTTTGAATTGTTTTTTTATTGTTTCCATTTTACATATCTTTCCCCTGATGTACTTTTTACACGATATTGCGCAACTTGGCTATATTGTTACATAAACACTGACAACTAAACGAGAAACTAAGGATAGCCTACTATGAGTATCACACTGTCACTTCATCTCAAACAATCATATTTCCCGAAGGATGAATATAACAATAACGCCGAGCTACGTATTCAATAATATGTGCTTTGAATTGTTTTTTTATTGTTTCCATTTTACATATCTTTCCCCTGATGTACTTTTTACACGATATTGCGCAACTTGGCTATATTGTTACATAAACACTGACAACTAAACGAGAAACTAAGGATAGCCTACTATGAGTATCACACTGTCACTTCATCTCAAACAATCATATTTCCCGAAGGATGAATATAACAATAACGCCGAGCTACGTATTCAATAATATGTGCTTTGAATTGTTTTTTTATTGTTTCCATTTTACATATCTTTCCCCTGATGTACTTTTTACACGATATTGCGCAACTTGGCTATATTGTTACATAAACACTGACAACTAAACGAGAAACTAAGGATAGCCTACTATGAGTATCACACTGTCACTTCATCTCAAACAATCATATTTCCCGAAGGATGAATATAACAATAACGCCGAGTTACGTATTCAATAATATGTGCTTTGAATTGTTTTTTTATTGTTTCCATTTTACATATCTTTCCCCTGATGTACTTTTTACACGATATTGCGCAACTTGGCTATATTGTTACATAAACACTGACAACTAAACGAGAAACTAAGGAGATAGCCTACTATGAGTATCACACTGTCACTTCATCTCAAACAATCATATTTCCCGAAGGATGAATATAACAATAACGCCGAGCTACGTATTCAATAATATGTGCTTTGAATTGTTTTTTTATTGTTTCCATTTTACATATCTTTCCCCTGATGTACTTTTTACACGATATTGCGCAACTTGGCTATATTGTTACATAAACACTAACAACTAAACGAGAAACTAAGGATAGCCTACTATGAGTATCACACTGTCACTTCATCTCAAACAATCATATTTCCCGAAGGATGAATATAACAATAACGCCGAGCTACGTATTCAATAATATGTGCTTTGAATTGTTTTTTTATTGTTTCCATTTTACATATCTTTCCCCTGATGTACTTTTTACACGATATTGCGCAACTTGGCTATATTGTTACATAAACACTGACAACTAAACGAGAAACTAAGGATAGCCTACTATGAGTATCACACTGTCACTTCATCTCAAACAATCATATTTCCCGAAGGATGAATATAACAATAACGCCGAGCTACGTATTCAATAATATGTGCTTTGAATTGTTTTTTTATTGTTTCCATTTTACATATCTTTCCCCTGATGTACTTTTTACACGATATTGCGCAACTTGGCTATATTGTTACATAAACACTGACAACTAAACGAGAAACTAAGGAGATAGCCTACTATGAGTATCACACTGTCACTTCATCTCAAACAATCATATTTCCCGAAGGATGAATATAACAATAACGCCGAGCTACGTATTCAATAATATGTGCTTTGAATTGTTTTTTTATTGTTTCCATTTTACATATCTTTCCCCTGATGTATTTTTTACCCGATATTGCGCAACTTGGCTATATTGTTACATAAACACTGACAACTAAACGAGAAACTAAGGATAGCCTACTATGAGTATCACACTGTCACTTCATCTCAAACAATCATATTTCCCGAAGGATGAATATAACAATAACGCCGAGCTACGTATTCAATAATATGTGCTTTGAATTGTTTTTTTATTGTTTCCATTTTACATATCTTTCCCCTGATGTACTTTTTACACGATATTGCGCAACTTGGCTATATTGTTACATAAACACTGACAACTAAACGAGAAACTAAGGATAGCCTACTATGAGTATCACACTGTCACTTCATCTCAAACAATCATATTTCCCGAAGGATGAATATAACAATAACGCCGAGCTACGTATTCAATAATATGTGCTTTGAATTGTTTTTTTATTGTTTCCATTTTACATATCTTTCCCCTGATGTACTTTTTACACGATATTGCGCAACTTGGCTATATTGTTACATAAACACTGACAACTAAACGAGAAACTAAGGATAGCCTACTATGAGTATCACACTGTCACTTCATCTCAAACAATCATATTTCCCGAAGGATGAATATAACAATAACGCCGAGCTACGTATTCAATAATATGTGCTTTGAATTGTTTTTTTATTGTTTCCATTTTACATATCTTTCCCCTGATGTACTTTTTACACGATATTGCGCAACTTGGCTATATTGTTACATAAACACTGACAACTAAACGAGAAACTAAGGAGATAGCCTACTATGAGTATCACACTGTCACTTCATCTCAAACAATCATATTTCCCGAAGGATGAATATAACAATAACGCCGAGCTACGTATTCAATAATATGTGCTTTGAATTGTTTTTTTATTGTTTCCATTTTACATATCTTTCCCCTGATGTACTTTTTACACGATATTGCGCAACTTGGCTATATTGTTACATAAACACTGACAACTAAACGAGAAACTAAGGATAGCCTACTATGAGTATCACACTGTCACTTCATCTCAAACAATCATATTTCCCGAAGGATGAATATAACAATAACGCCGAGCTACGTATTCAATAATATGTGCTTTGAATTGTTTTTTTATTGTTTCCATTTTACATATCTTTCCCCTGATGTACTTTTTACACGATATTGCGCAACTTGGCTATATTGTTACATAAACACTGACAACTAAACGAGAAACTAAGGAGATAGCCTACTATGAGTATCACACTGTCACTTCATCTCAAACAATCATATTTCCCGAAGGATGAATATAACAATAACGCCGAGCTACGTATTCAATAATATGTGCTTTGAATTGTTTTTTTATTGTTTCCATTTTACATATCTTTCCCCTGATGTACTTTTTACACGATATTGCGCAACTTGGCTATATTGTTACATAAACACTGACAACTAAACGAGAAACTAAGGATAGCCTACTATGAGTATCACACTGTCACTTCATCTCAAACAATCATATTTCCCGAAGGATGAATATAACAATAACGCCGAGCTACGTATTCAATAATATGTGCTTTGAATTGTTTTTTTATTGTTTCCATTTTACATATCTTTCCCCTGATGTACTTTTTACACGATATTGCGCAACTTGGCTATATTGTTACATAAACACTGACAACTAAACGAGAAACTAAGGAGATAGCCTACTATGAGTATCACACTGTCACTTCATCTCAAACAATCATATTTCCCGAAGGATGAATATAACAATAACGCCGAGCTACGTATTCAATAATATGTGCTTTGAATTGTTTTTTTATTGTTTCCATTTTACATATCTTTCCCCTGATGTATTTTTTACCCGATATTGCGCAACTTGGCTATATTGTTACATAAACACTGACAACTAAACGAGAAACTAAGGATAGCCTACTATGAGTATCACACTGTCACTTCATCTCAAACAATCATATTTCCCGAAGGATGAATATAACAATAACGCCGAGCTACGTATTCAATAATATGTGCTTTGAATTGTTTTTTTATTGTTTCCATTTTACATATCTTTCCCCTGATGTACTTTTTACACGATATTGCGCAACTTGGCTATATTGTTACATAAACACTGACAACTAAACGAGAAACTAAGGATAGCCTACTATGAGTATCACACTGTCACTTCATCTCAAACAATCATATTTCCCGAAGGATGAATATAACAATAACGCCGAGCTACGTATTCAATAATATGTGCTTTGAATTGTTTTTTTATTGTTTCCATTTTACATATCTTTCCCCTGATGTACTTTTTACACGATATTGCGCAACTTGGCTATATTGTTACATAAACACTGACAACTAAACGAGAAACTAAGGATAGCCTACTATGAGTATCACACTGTCACTTCATCTCAAACAATCATATTTCCCGAAGGATGAATATAACAATAACGCCGAGCTACGTATTCAATAATATGTGCTTTGAATTGTTTTTTTATTGTTTCCATTTTACATATCTTTCCCCTGATGTACTTTTTACACGATATTGCGCAACTTGGCTATATTGTTACATAAACACTGACAACTAAACGAGAAACTAAGGAGATAGCCTACTATGAGTATCACACTGTCACTTCATCTCAAACAATCATATTTCCCGAAGGATGAATATAACAATAACGCCGAGCTACGTATTCAATAATATGTGCTTTGAATTGTTTTTTTATTGTTTCCATTTTACATATCTTTCCCCTGATGTACTTTTTACCCGATATTGCGCAACTTGGCTATATTGTTACATAAACACTGACAACTAAACGAGAAACTAAGGATAGCCTACTATGAGTATCACACTGTCACTTCATCTCAAACAATCATATTTCCCGAAGGATGAATATAACAATAACGCCGAGCTACGTATTCAATAATATGTGCTTTGAATTGTTTTTTTATTGTTTCCATTTTACATATCTTTCCCCTGATGTACTTTTTACTCGATATTGCGCAACTTGGCTATATTGTTACATAAACACTGACAACTAAACGAGAAACTAAGGATAGCCTACTATGAGTATCACACTGTCACTTCATCTCAAACAATCATATTTCCCGAAGGATGAATATAACAATAACGCCGAGCTACGTATTCAATAATATGTGCTTTGAATTGTTTTTTTATTGTTTCCATTTTACATATCTTTCCCCTGATGTACTTTTTACCCGATATTGCGCAACTTGGCTATATTGTTACATAAACACTGACAACTAAACGAGAAACTAAGGATAGCCTACTATGAGTATCACACTGTCACTTCATCTCAAACAATCATATTTCCCGAAGGATGAATATAACAATAACGCCGAGCTACGTATTCAATAATATGTGCTTTGAATTGTTTTTTTATTGTTTCCATTTTACATATCTTTCCCCTGATGTACTTTTTACACGATATTGCGCAACTTGGCTATATTGTTACATAAACACTGACAACTAAACGAGAAACTAAGGATAGCCTACTATGAGTATCACACTGTCACTTCATCTCAAACAATCATATTTCCCGAAGGATGAATATAACAATAACGCCGAGCTACGTATTCAATAATATGTGCTTTGAATTGTTTTTTTATTGTTTCCATTTTACATATCTTTCCCCTGATGTACTTTTTACACGATATTGCGCAACTTGGTTATATTGTTACATAAACACTAACAACTAAACGAGAAACTAAGGATAGCCTACTATGAGTATCACACTGTCACTTCATCTCAAACAATCATATTTCCCGAAGGATGAATATAACAATAACGCCGAGTTACGTATTCAATAATATGTGCTTTGAATTGTTTTTTTATTGTTTCCATTTTACATATCTTTCCCCTGATGTACTTTTTACCCGATATTTCGCAACTTGGCTATATTGTTACATAAACACTGACAACTAAACGAGAAACTAAGGATAGCCTACTATGAGTATCACACTGTCACTTCATCTCAAACAATCATATTTCCCGAAGGATGAATATAACAATAACGCCGAGCTTCGTATTCAATAATATGTGCTTTGAATTGTTTTTTTATTGTTTCCATTTTACATATCTTTCCCCTGATGTACTTTTTACACGATATTGCGCAACTTGGCTATATTGTTACATAAACACTAACAACTAAACGAGAAACTAAGGATAGCCTACTATGAGTATCACACTGTTATTTCATCTCGAACAATCATATTTCCCGAAGGATGAATATAACAATAACGCCGAGTTACGTATTCAATAATATGTGCTTTGAATTGTTTTTTTTTATTGTTTCCATTTTACATATCTTTCCCCTGACGTATTTTTTACAACGAAGGCAAGATTTATTTAACGTGTATAGAGTTTATCGATTGTACAGAATTAATTACAAATATTCACTTTATGGATTGTTTTCTATATTATTAAGTAAAAACAGGATAATCGGCTTACCGTCTAAATCAAGAATCATCGCTGGGGCAAACTCCACGGTGTGGGCTGCAGTTGTCTTGTTGAATCCGAACCTGGGTGCTGTGACCAACACTCAGTTCACGGGTGAACACCCTGCGGTGGCTGAGATTGCTACCGAGGTCGACTTACATCTTAGGTTCTATTTACTGTCAGTATTCACTGCCAGTGGAATCTTTTATTCAGAGGATGGAGGGTATCTTCGATTGCCGTGGAAGAATAGCGGCATTCATCGGAGCTGACGTCAACGCCAAATCCCCGAGATGGGGAGGAACCATTAGCGATCCTAGGGGTGCTCTGGTGGAGGACAGCATGATTTTCAGCCTACTCAATGATACCGAGCAACCACCTACCTACTCTTCTACAATTCTAAAAGGGGTGAATCTTAGATCGACATCTCTCTTGGTTTGCGACGAAGCAAGGCGTCGGTATCAGCGAGAGAGGAGAAAAAGGTCTGGAGAGAGTCCTGTTGTCGTCAGATTGAGAGAGAGTTACCGGTTGCTGAGACTAAACATGGGGAGAAGTGTTCAAGCTGCTAAGAGATCTAGCTGGAGGGCGTTCGTCAGGGGGAACTTCATTAATCCGTGGTATAGTAGATTATGGCTCGGAAGCTTTCCAGCGGTATACAAACTGGGGAGGTGCAGGTGGATACATTACTGCCCAGAGGACGACAACCAGCCATATCATGCGGACACAAGTCGCTTCGTCGAGGAGTTGGACCCTGGCGTGCTCTCAGAAGATACCCCTTCTTTCAAGGAGGAGGAGGAGATAATGGATTCACTCTCTGCCACGAAGAAGGGCAAAGCCCCCCGGATAAGACCGCTTTCCAATGGAGGCGTGGTGCGCCGCCTGGGCGGATGTTTGGGAGGACATCCAGATAATCTTCAACGACCTTCTAGACAGAGGAAGATTCAGTATGGAAGACGGCGGACCACAAGATTTATTTTCAAGGGTTTTTAGAAGGATCCGTCGGAGGTGAAGTCATACAGATCGCTTTCCTTACTTCCGTCACTGGGAAAGTTATTCGAGAAGGTCGTTGAGAGAAGATTGAGGCACTATGTTGAGGAGAACAGTCTGGTCTTGGAGTCACAGTTTGGCTTCATGAGTGGCAGATCAAGAGGCCATAAAGGAAGTTGTTGCCGCAGCCCAGGAAATGAGGCTTCCCTACACCTATGTGGGCTTCTTTGCAGTTGACATTTAGGGCGCTTTTGACAACACTTGGTTTCCAGCCATCCTAAGAAAACTCGCCGAGAGAGGAGCTCCTGCTAACATCTGGAGAGTCACAAGAGACTTCCTGAGTGACAGGGAGGTCGCCTTCTCGTCGAGGGATTGTAGCATCAGGTGAAGAGTAAATAAGAGGTGCCCACAAGGTTCCATCTTGGGCCCCTTGCTTTGGAACAAACTATTTAAATGCGTTCTGGAAGCTGACATGCCCGAGGATGAGTGTAGGAACATCAAGCTGAGCATGTCTTCGTGGAAGATCAGTTTCGTGCTATTGAATGGTATCTTGAGGCGGGAACCCATTATAAAATACCAGAGTGACCGTATCCTAGTGGTCCTGGAGCTGCGATACTTGGGGGTTCTTCTAGAACGAAATGTGACTTTCGCCAGGCTCGCCAAAGATGTCGTCTACAGAGCTTCGAGACTGTTCCATATTGCCAAAGTTGAATTTTTATCATGGTTTGGGGTAGGTCTGTAGACGCGTACTAAGAAAGGTTTTTGAAAATGTTCCACTCCAAGGGTGTTTTTTACCCCTAAAACTATATCTTTGTTATTTATGGGTCGATTTCGATCAAATAGGTGTGTTACTGTATTTGGGCAAAATTTATTTCCATAGCACCATCATTAGTGTTGTGCTAAAATAATTATATCTTTATAAAATATCTCAAATATCCCCAGGTTGGTACCTAATTTGAAATAAAAACATAACTAACTATGGAATCGTTTGAGGGTCTCATTTTGTGAAGCAAGTCTAAATAGACATGTTAGTGCTTATTTTGTCAAAAATAAAACCAAATTTATAATGGCCGCCATTTTGAAACGGATTTTGTATGTATAAAGTTAACAGCTTGTATTACAAAAAAGGTTTATCTACTTTCCCAGTGGCAGTTTTTGTTTGTCATAAAAATAAATTTTAAAACCTCACATTTACTTTTTATAGCGCACTAACTTATTGATTAGAATTTAAAAAATGTTTCTTTAAAAAGATTATTTTAATTTATTATTATTTTTGTAGTTTTAAATCTGTACAGTGGGCTTCTTCATTTTCTTAGACTCTCGGCAGTGCTGGGCGCTATCCATTTAGGCTACACTGCATAGTAGGAGTGGCAACTCTGATCAACTTGGCAACATCGTAGCTGAGCCCTCAAGAGCGACCCCAAACATCATCCCATCAAGTTAAATTCCCAATACTCTTCTATCTAAATTCAACTATAATATTCGTGGATTATAATTCTTATAAAATCTGGTTACCTGTACTCTTAATTAGGTCTAAATGACCATCGTTAGGGCATGACCGTTGTACGTTACGAACTGTGATTTAAAGTTAAGGATGTAAGAGTGCTGCGGGTCAGTGGTTCGGAACCTAAACTCAAGTCCCATGTCCGCTCTTGTGCTTTACCAACGGTCATTCCCACACTCTACATTGCTTTTTGAATATATAAATATTTTAAACAGATTTACACTAATTAAAATCTCTTCATGTCCGGTCGCAATAATTACCCTATTATCATATTATAGAACCTTTGTTGTTTTTGTAATATCAGTCTCATGATAGATTTTATCTCTTTTGAGGTTAGAGTAGGCCTAATATTAAATGTTAATGAGGTTCTGGATTTCTCTTTGGACATTGAATTCTATTGGTTTAACATTATAAATCCATTAAAACATTTGATTTTTCTTGAAAAGTATGCAAGAAGTATCCTGAGACAGTAGCCAAACTCACCGAAAACCTACTGTAAAGAAATTTGCCATAACGCTAGTCGTAAGTTAGTATTGTTCCCCAAAACTAAAAACCAATCGATCAAAATTTGAAACCAAAATATTTTGCACTCGCCAGGTTGCAAGCACGTTTTATGCATCTTGAAGATGGATCAAGTTTTGATATTTTTATTGACTGCATTAGTATGAATGTAATACTTTTCTAGTTTGTTTATGGAGATTATTTATTTATTATAATTTTAAAATACATACTTTGGATATATTTGAGTCAAACCTAAATGAGTCGTGGGACAGGCAAATTAACTGTATCAAATGTAAATTATTAGACGGAACAAAAACTAGATTTGATACAGTTTTAGAACAGAATCTGATGTCATTTAATGTTTAGTATCTACAATCTGAATAGGTGGTACTTTATATATATACTTCGAGAAGGCAAGCTCAGATTTATAAATGGGCATACTGCACATTTTCCCAGGGCAGGGGTCTCAGAAAGGGCGGATAATTTTTGAAGGGAAAATATTTTTAATAATATTTAATTTACGTATTTATTATAAAAAATGTTTTATCTCGAAAATTTTCCAGAGCCCCATGCAAACAGACATAACTTGTAGTTTGAGTGACTTCACTAACTGTTAAACAATACCATTATAAGGCTACCTTAATTTTCTCAGGCATCTTCATTTATTTTTCAAAACTAAAACATTGACTTTTATATAAACTTTAAGAACAGTTCAAAACTTTATGATCAAATTTAAGTTTAAAACTTAACCAGGGCTATAAAGTAGTGTGAAGTGTCTGTATGTTACTAAAGTTAAGGTTAAAACAAATATAAAATTATAATTGAATATAAACAAATAAATCTTGATACAATGAAAAAGGAAAAACTGACTTTTAGATAACATTGTAAAACATGAATAAAAAATTGAAATGATTTTTTTGTTCTAAAAATATTGATTTTAATATATCCATAAAAAATTTTTGTTTGTTTATGAACAAAATAAAAAATATATTTTGACCTTTATTTTAAAAACGCCAAGTAAAAACACGTTAAATATATCTGTAAATTTCAAAGATTGACTATATTATATACTAGAACATATATTTCTAATAAAATTTAATAGCAATAGCAATCATGTGATTTTTCCCAAAACGTAAATACTTTTATTTTCAAGAAATGATGTTTTAATTTAAGTTAAATTAATTTAATTTTAAGTTTAATTTTTTGTTATAAGAGTTTTATAAGGATACCGGGACTAAATTTAAGTCAGTCGAAAACTTAACAAATTTTAAATAACTGTTGATTACACAAAAGAGCTAAAAAATTTGATTGATTATGTATAAGAGTTTTTTTTCTTCTTCTTTTTTCCCTATTATTATTATTATTATTATTTTATTTTATTTTTTTCAAAATTTGAAATTTTTTGAGTAGCCTAAGGGCAACTTAAGCCCAACAGATTTTCGATCAGTTGTTATAAATTTGATATTATCACATTTTGACAATACGTTTAAATGATTTCTGAAAAGTTCTGTGTACTAATATAGAAATACAAAGTAATACAATTAAGTTCAATTACAACAAAAACCATCCTAAAACCTAGAAATTTATTAATTAAGGGAGTAATTTTATAAATTATTTGTATGATTTGTTCGGGCATATTATAACATTTTTGTTGCTGGGAAATATGTAATACTTCAGCTTTCGATAAATAAAACAACTTGTAATCAACAAAATCAAACATAAAACTGGTATTCATTGGGACACTAAAAATTGTTTTCACAGTATTAAATGTAAATGTGATTAACCTCTAAATATAACCATTAGTGGTCACAAAACGAAAAATGGAAATAGACCAAATTAGATAAATCGTAAGTTTAATTTGTAAAAACCAAAGTTATTACATCGGGGAAAAACTTATGTAAACTAAAACATATTTATTTGTGTAATGTCAAAGGTTAATCCAATTAACCAAATCAGTGTAGAAATAAGGCAATTATGGCTTCAATTGATAGAAACTAAAAACAAGAATTTTCTTTAACGCTGACATTTTTGTGGTTGCTTCTTCGCAGTAAGTCGTTACAAGGGGAGGGCTGGAACTGCACTCACGGTCAGTCCCTGGTCCTTATCCAACTACGGAACTGCACTCACGGTCACTTTCGGGACAAGCATACTTCGTACTAAAGGTTCGCCAGTCCCAGACATTTTTAAAATAAGACTATCGATAAATTTGGATTGACTAGAACCGATCTAAGTGAAGGGGGGAAATGAGTATATATATATATATATATATATATATATATATATATATGAACCTACCTAACCTGACCTGACTACAGGAAAAATGATAAAAAGTTACCCTGTTAAAGTACTATAATAATAAGACCGATTTTTGACCGTGAGTGCAGTTCCATATGGCTTAGGCGGGCGACCCTTCCAACCCTTGTAAATTCCTTTCACCGTGAGTGCAGTTCGTTGTCAGCCGTTACAAGGTCATGTACTAAACTTCTGAGAGAAGGAAGGAAGGTTGACAATCCCGATAAAAACCGTTAGTGAATTGATCCGTTGGCAATCAACTCTTTTGCTTAGATGATACTGGTTAAACTGGGATCTGTTGGTTTTTGTTTTATTGTTTAGTATCTAGTTCTGTTTACCTGGTCCCGATTGTATATATTTTTTAGTTAATTTGATATTTCAGTGCTAGTTTTAGCCCTGTGCTACTTACTTTTAATTACCATAAACTTAGGCTATGAGGTTATGTTGGCACTTTTCGTGTATTTTATGATCAAGGATTTTCACTTGATGAGTAGAGTGATCCATGCTCTTTCCAAGGAGCGTATTAATGGTAATTATCTTAATAAATTATACTAATCATATAAACAATCCTTCATTATCTAAAAACTTTAAAACGTGACTACATTTTACATTAATTTTAAAATACAACAAATTAATCCATTCACACAAAATGTGTCTAATGATTTTAAGTGTATAAAATGTATACAATTTGAAATTTGTAGTTAAGTGATCAATTTATGTAAATGAAATAGAAAGGGGTAAGAGAAAAATAAAAATGCACGGATGTAATGTTAGATACAGTTAATAATTATATATATAGGGGTCACTTTTACACCATAATTGAAATTAATCTTCAACTTAAAAAAAAAAAAAGAAATTCTGTGGCAAAATATGCAAAAATACTACGTCGTAAAACATTAAAATAACATTTTCAAATTGAGTAAACCGGTTGGTTTTTGAAGCGGTCAGCAAAATAACAGTTGCATATGAGGATCAAGTTATAGATATGTTTTAGAGCTTTCCATGTTTTTTCTGTAAAAGAATGATTTTCTTCCCAGTAATACTCCTAATTTTATATAACATTTATAGACAGATTATCATTTGTCTGCTATGCTTACAGGTTTAAAAATTAATTTTAAATTATTATAAAATCTTTACGTTTACCAGAAGATTACAAACACATAACTAATCTGGTTATTAGGTGGAAAATGCCTTGGGTTTAATTTGTTTGGGATCGAAACAAAAGTACCAATTTATAATTTGGATTTGTTGAAAGTGTTTAAAAAAATGGCAGTGACACCAACCATTAGATGATTTATTAGTAGGATCAAGAGAACATATTAGGAACCACATTAAAATCCTGTCGTGTGTCGATGTAATATTGGTCTTAATACCATAATATTTACAGAAAATTAAGTTTTTCTATGGAACAGAGGGACAAATATACAAAGAGTGTCATTAGTACAATATTTAAAGTAGCGACAATTTATACAATATATGTATACGTTACCTCTAACAGTAGACCAGTTCTGGAAAAAATACAAGATTTATTTTTGTGTTGATTCACTGGAGGAGGAAACAATTATACACTTTTTGGGTAAATGTTTAACTTTAGGCGAACTTAAATATGATATTTAGGGAGAGAGTTTTGGAAGAACAACGAATAATAAATTTGTATTAGCAGGGAAAATTAGTACAACTGATAAAATATGTGAGGGTACCATTGACATATAGACATGAACTGAATTCTAAAATACTGAAAAAACTAAATTATCAAAAATTAAGTAAGTTATTTACCATTTTGTATAAACGCACACCATTTCATTATAATAGAAGACTAATGGTCGGGGGTAAGTGATGTAGGGGATGATTCACACGCCATATGATAATCTATTACACAACAGATGTGAATATTCCCTCCCCCTATTTAATTCCGATATTGTACCCCCTTCTGTCTGAACAATGCGTCTATAAATTCTTAAATATAATTAATCTGATGTTTTAAAACTGTTCGAATGCAGGACATCATATTTTATATTTCCGGTTTTGTTTACAACTCTACCTTGTGTTGTTTGCAGCATCAGTGGTGACTAGTTATAGTCTGAAGATTTCAGAACAGAATAAACAGTGAAAACTTCCGGTTTTATTACAACTCTACCTTGTGTTGTTTGCAGCATCAGTGGTGACTAGTTGTAGTCTGAAGATTTCAGAACAGAATAAACAGTGAAAACTTCCGGTTTTATTTACAACTCTACCTTGTGTTGTTCCCAGCTTCAGTGGTGACTAGTTGTAGTCTGAAGCTTTCAGAACAGAATAAACAGTGAAAACTTCCGGTTTTATTTACAACTCTACCTTGTGTTGTTTGCAGCATCAGTGGTGACTAGTTGTAATCTGAAGCTTTCAGAACAGAATAAACAGTGAAAACTTCCGGTTTTATTTACAACTCTACCTTGTGTTGTTTGCAGCATCAGTGGTGACTAGTTGTAATCTGAAGCTTTCAGAACAGAATAAACAGTGAAAACTTCCGGTTTTATTTACAACTCTACCTTGTGTTGTTTGCAGCATCAGTGGTGACTAGTTGTAATCTGAAGCTTTCAGAACAGAATAAACAGTGAAAACTTCCGGTTTTATTTACAACTCTACCTTGTGTTGTTTGCAGCATCAGTGGTGACTAGTTGTAATCTGAAGCTTTCAGAACAGAATAAACAGTGAAAACTTCCGGTTTTATTTACAACTCTACCTTGTGTTGTTTGCAGCATCAGTGGTGACTAGTTGTAATCTGAAGCTTTCAGAACAGAATAAACAGTGAAAACTTCCGGTTTTATTTACAACTCTACCTTGTGTTGTTCGCAGCTTCAGTGGTGACTAGTTGTAATATGACGCTTTCAGAACAGAATAAACAGTGAAAACTTCCGGTTTTATTTACAACTCTACCTTGTGTTGTTTGCAGCATCAGTGGTGACTTGTTGTAGACTGAAGCTTTCAGAAAAGAATAAACAGTGAAAACTTCCGGTTTTATTTACAACTCTATCTTGTGTTGTTTGCAGCATCAGTGGTGACTTGTTGTAGTCTGAAGCTTTCAGAACAGAATAAACAGTGAAAACTTCCGGTTTTATTTACAACTCTACCTTGTGTTGTTTGCAGCATCAGTGGTGACTAGTTGTAGTCTGAAGCTTTCAGAACAGAATAAACAGTGAAAACTTCCGGTTTTATTTACTACACTAATTTTTCACTAAAATTTGAAAGAAATCTATAGAGTTGATTTTGGAATTACGTCTTTTACTTGTTCGATTTTTTAATTTTTTATACTGTTAAGGAACAAAACAAAACGGATTGGTTCCAATCTCTTCAAAAATGTGAGTAAAAAAAATGAATAAAAATTCGTGAGTTAAAGACTACACTTAAATCAAATTTGATGAAAACTGTTAATGCAGATTTTAAGAATATCTTACTTTGTGTTTTATTGTTATGGCAGCTACCTCAAATTCCGAGATATTGAACAAATTCACTTTTTTCGAATTCTGAGAAAATCAAAACGGATGTCGCCACGAAAACTCAAAGTCTATTTTTTGATTTATCACATAAATTTAAAGAGAAAATAATAGTTCTTACTTTGTCGCAAACAATGTGGAAATCATTTCCCGCCAGTCTACAGACATTTCTTGACACGCCAACTGTATTCTTATGAAGAAAGGATTTAACTAAGTTTAATTCATTTCTAGTACTATTGTTCTGTAAGGCCGTAAAATGGTGAGAACTATTCACCATACATAGATTTAGCCTAAAAGTCAATACGAACCATCAGAGTAAAATAAAATATAGTACTAATAAATAACAACACAACACAAATTACAATAAAAATATACAATATTAAATAATTGCACCTGAAATAAACCAGAAAAATTGAAATGAGAATAATTATATAAATAATAGTCTATGGGTAAATAATGAATAAAGAACAGTCGCATCTGTAAATAAATACATTTAACAACATACAATAAATTTAATCATCGATGATATTAAAATGTGTAAAATGTTCTGCTCTTTAACTTTGTAAATACTGTAGTTCCTATCCCCCCTCCCTGTTAAATACAATTATGGGGCATCAACTCCTTTGTTGAATAAAATGTTGTGTTTAGAAGACTTACAATTTTGAATGAATTGATAAATTTCCCCAGAGTAGAATTCTACAGTTGAGATACATACCAGCTCATAGTAGGCTGTTAAAAGAAATTTTCCAATAATATTTTAATTTCATAGTACTCCTAAGTTGATAATATTAATAAATAGCTACAGGAAAGAGAAAACCTAAGAATCTCTTGTCCCCATTATCTTTGTTATTAAGAAACCCAGGAGTAAGGAGAAATTAATATACTCACAACGTTTCAAAGAACTCGAACGTGTAAGCTTTCACGTACTGTAGCTGTCGACTGCTGTAAGACAACACTTGGGTGTTGTGCAGTACAGTAAGCTTAAGTTTTGTTTTTCCTCTGCAAAAAATTGGTAGTGATTGCAGAATAATGATTGGCCGATGGTTATTGGTAATGGTGGTTTTTGGTTATGTAATGATGGTTTTTATTGCTTCGATGCCCTTTGTCTCTCCTACAATACAATTAACAATTCTTGATAATTGAATATTTACCTTCAAACACAGTGCCGTAGATATTGTGGACGACTGATGCACAAAAGTTCCAAATAATAACTACAAGACTTTGGAAGGAGCCCCCCCCCTTGTATTTTGTATGCGAGATTTTGTAAAATTTATAAAAGTTATATATTTAAACATAATGTGAAATTGTTTTTCTTGAGTCTTAAATTCATCCCTTAGGTTTAAAATGTATAAAGTTATCTAGATTGTTTATTTAAAGCTTAACTGGATTTGATATAATTCATGCCCAAAGACTTTTTACTTGCCTGAGCAATCTTAATTGTGAAACTTTCTTGTTTACAGTTGTTTGGCCTATCTGTTTATAGGATGTTCATAAACAAACTTATTAAAAAAAAAAAATTCTAATCTTATAATGATATGTATTTTTAATGTTTGACAAATTGTTGATGTAATTATGTGTTTGTTCTGATGATAGCTGACAGATAGGGGAAACAAATGTAAACAAGAAATGATCACAATGAAGATTGCTCAGGCAAGTAAAAAACTTTATAAATATAATGTAATGAACTTATTCTAAAAACTGGAAAATTTGAAATATGACTTATTGTAAACATTTTCGTCTATTGAAAAAAAATTTTTTAATGTTTTATTTTTCATTAAAGAAACGTTTTGGTGAAATAGGGACATAAATATTTTAAATTAGCTTTTTTCTCTGAACTTATTTTTTTAAACATTCCATAAATATTTTACGACTTTTGCCGATAGGAAACAATTTTTTTTTTTAATTGCACTTACATATAAGTATAATTTATTTAATTTAATATAATTTGCATATATAAATAAATAAAATTTATACATTTGTTCGACATTTTCAGGATGCATAAAAATCACGATTTATATCTTTCCGGGAAATACCCTTCCAAGTTGAAATATAAATGCTTAAATAAAATAAATTTGGAGAAATTGTTTATATTTATTATGTTTTAAGGACAAGATTTTCTAGAAAACCTCGGAAAATGTCCATTTTTTAAAAGTCACAGAAAATATAGTATTGTATTTCATTTGAAATTTTCTTGAATGTAAAAATTAAACTCTCTCTCTCCTTTTGGAGGTTATGTCTCGAAAAATATAATTAATATAAAATTTCTTATTTTTAGCCAATTCATCTAATTGGGTCATAACTTTTGAAATATAAATAATTTTATTGTTTATAATTATGTCAAAAATTTTGATTCCGGATTTTGTGTAGGGTCTACAAGTTAATGTCCCCGGTTTGGGTCATCCTCTCTTGTAATTTTCCAAAGATATTTCCTAATTTGACTGCCTGAAAATATTATTCAATTTTTGAAATAAATGTTGCGTTAATTCATACTTGATATAAGAAATCTAAACGTGATTTATTTTGTATTACAAACAGAAGCTGGGTACAGTCTAGAAAAGAATGTGACATTACAACGAAATAATTGTTTGTGTTAATTAACACTTTATATAGTCAATTAAACCGTCACTTATTTTGTATTACAAACAGAAGCCGGGTACAGTCTAGAATAGAATTTGACCTTAACAACGAAATAAATGTTTGTGTTAATTAACACTTTATATAGTCAATTAAACCGTCACTTATTTTGTATTGCAAACAGAAGCCGGGTACAGTCTAGAATAGAATTTGACCTTAACAACGAAATAAATGTTTGTGTTAATTAACACTTTATATAGTCAATTAAACCGTCACTTATTTTGTATTGCAAACAGAAGCTGGGTACAGTCTAGAATAGAATTTGACCTTAACAACGAAATAATTGTTTGTGTTAATTAACACTTTATATAGTCAATTAAACCGTCACTTATTTTGTATTACAAACAGAAGCCGGGTACAGTCTAGAATAGAATTTGACCTTAACAACGAAATAAATGTTTGTGTTAATTAACACTTGATAAAGTCAGTCTATACGTGATTTATTTAGTATGCAAACGGATCTGGTTACAGTTAGAAAAGAATTCACTCAATTGCAACATGAATTTTGGCCAAATTTTCAAACACAAGAATTACTAATTGATAACCTTTGTATATATACATGTAGAAAGTTTGTGTGTTATTTACTTTAGTTACCAAGACACATGCACAACACTAACCCCTACAGATAACGCATCTTATCTGTCTTGTCTCTGTATTATAAACTATCAGCTGAATATACAAATGTCGTTATTATTCCAACAAGGTTTATCTTGTTTAATAAATTTATTTTAATATTATCGCTGCAGGAATTAAAGACTTATCAAGAGGTCTGAAGCAACATTGTTATTCAGAATACTTGAAATTACTTCTAATTTCTTGGTTATATAAAAAGATCAACGAAAAGTAGATTTCTTTTACTTGCTGCAACTTGGTTCATTTGTTTGTATTATAAATATTATTTTTTTTGTAATTAAAGGCTAGGTTTTAGTAACATTTTATGAATACAATTATAATGAATTTGTTTTATCCCTTCTCAATTTTATTTACCAAGTGTTTTTATGAATATTTAATTCAATACATGTCCGTAAAGCCGTAGGATTAAACTATTTTTATTTTCTGTTAAGGCCTATAGATTGTCTATTTATAGTTTCCTCTTCGGTTTTCCTTGTAGTTACACCTCTATTTGTTTTGATAAAGGTTAAAATGATTGTAATAAAATTTACGTAATCTCTGTAGTTTACACAAACAATTGTTTGGGAAATTTGATTTACAAAAACAAAGGTGTATGTGGGTACAATTTATATGGCACTTTAAGGTAGCAATATATTTATTTAACACCCTTAGTTACAGTAATAGCACACAATTCGTGATGTCTTTGGTTATGTATTTGAACCTAGTTTTACAAAATTATTACATTTTAATATGTTTTTAATTACAAATTTTTAAGATATAAATTTTAAGATAACAGAAGGAAACTTTAGGTGAAGTTGCAGCTAAATTGGTTCACAGATTATCGGTTGAGAGCCTTTTAAAAACTTGGCATAAAGTCTAATCAAATACTCTTAGAGTGCCATTACTGAGCACCCATTATTTTTTTGGAAACTATAATTAGTGGCTTGTTCTACAAATAACTCCCTCCCTGTCTTTTAATGTAAAAGTAGTAAATATAACACAATAGGATCACTGTCCTAAGCCCAAAACAAAACTTAACTACACTGAAAATAGTGAAAAAAAACATACTTTTGGCTGCAGTTCTGTAATGAACGGTTTTCGTTATGTTAATAGGACTTTTTTTTCTTGTCTTGACCTAAAGAATCACCTGGTAAAAGTTGTTACAATTATCCCGAAACACCCTGTATATATATACAATATCCAAATAATTAAATACAAGGACACACAAAATATATTATTACAATATAGATAAAATTGTATTGTAACCAATAATTAGTATTCGGTTCTTAGAATTGTAAATATGAATTTAGTGAACTTTAATAACACGAATAATATAGAACATTACTAACACGAATATACACACAATATGCCTAATAATTAAACACATGAATATGTATGAATACCTGCAAATGCATATAGACGAAAATGGAAGCTGTCTCGTTACTATTAGTAATAGAAACAGATCTGTTGGAAGGGCGTAGGGTTATAAATAAACCACATACTAGATTTGTATCCTCATGTAGGCACAAATGGTAAATAAGGTAGTAGTTAGCACTAGCGACAACATCTCCAGGTTGATGTCGCACATAGCTAGACCGGCAGAGGGAAGAAATGCTAGCGTGGTTTATTCAAAGTTACTATACCCAACATAAATGTGTGTTAAGGCGCTGGAAGAAGAGAACAAAGTAAAAAGTTCTCTACCGTAAAAAGACACACAGCCCTTGGAGTGTCTGCATACCGTACGGTATATGAGAGCGTAGTGTGGTATTCCACCTATCGCTTTATTAGCGGCGAAAGGCAGGAACTTCATACCTGGAATCCAGCGAGCAGAATGTTGCTAATATTATACGACATGATAAAGCATAGATTATAAAAGAAACGATAGCAATTTCTCTAAAACGTGGGAAAGCGTTCAATCCTGAAGATGGATTGTTAAGCTGATTCCGATTCTGGAAAGGAGAAAGCAAAGAGGGCATCAGGAGATGAACCTCTATCTTATGCAAGGCGTTAAAAGACATGGATGTTTTCATAGATTCTGATGAGCAGATGATACAAGAGGTATCAGCTGAGCTGTGAAGCATAGGAGGATGATGACCTGCATACTCTCTTCTGTTGTGAGGGATTGACATTGCAAGGACGCACTTACGGAAGAAATAAGATAGAGTTAAGCCCGATAAGCATAATCAGCACTATGCTTGAGATTAACGAAAAGTTGAATTTTGTAGAGAGGTGAAAGGCATGCCGTGAAATTACGAAGTCTTTGGAAGATCAACTGATACAAATTTAAAAAGCTTAAGGACAAAGTAAAGAAGATAGATTTTTATCGATAACTCCCAGCTAGACGACAAGTAGGCCTAATACTGAAAGGTTTTCCCTTGCTTAGCCAGTGACAACTATCACATAGGAGGAGAAGAAATGAAGATGAGGTTTAGTGGCTATACCTCAGAAAGAGCTCCCCACACAGGAGGGCACGTACGGTCTTCTTATGGTGCAGTATTACATTCCCCACCTCCACGGAAAAAACGACATTTTTGTTTTGTTTTGAAAGAATTAAATCAACAATATTTGATTAAAATTGTCCAATTTCGAAGGAAAAATATATTTGTTTCTGCTTATCTACATTTCAATTTTCTAAACGTTAGTGAAAAATATTTGCGACCTTTCATTTTAAATATTTCAACGCCCGTGAGATTGAGAAAAATAAAAAGAATGCAAAAATACACGGAGAGAAAAAGCAACCATCAATACCTAAAGCGGCCAGTATAACAGTATCTAGGCGTTAATTCAGATTAGCTGAAATTTATTAATATCTTAATTTAAGATAATCTTTATAGTGTTTGTTTAACCGTATGCGCCGAAATTTCTGCGCAATACCTACTTGCAGGAATACAAATTTGCTTTCAGCGTCGCGTCATGAGATTATTACTACTTTATTGCCAATAAAAATATTTTTTTATCAATGCCTACGCCTTTCCTATTGCTATTACACCATACGTTTTGAAATAGTTCATGATAAACATCATCATAAATAAAACACTTTTCTTTGGCGGTTTTATTCAATTGAATTTATACATTCTGTTCCAGAAGTCCTGTCCATGTCTTACGGGAATACAAAATTGCACACCTAGGATAAGATTCAATGTTTTTTGGATTAAAATCAGTATTTGTAACTGAAATTTTTACTCCTAGTAATGTAGGCACGTAGAAGAGCTGCAATTCAACATTAGGAAGTACCTGTCGCTAGAAAATAATAGAGAAGTTGGAGTTCCAAAATTCTATTCCAAACACAACGTGTTTATCGCAAAATTCAGTTTTTGTGGTTATCGGGAAATAAATCCAAAACCAAGCCTGAAAGCACACTAGAGCTTAGCTAGTGGAGACTCCACTTACGAATATAGAAGCTTCCCTCTCAGTAAAAAATGATCTGAAGATGTTATTTTTGTTCAAGACAGGAAGTTTGTTAAATTTTTCTAGTCCTACATCATTAATGCATTTTTTTTTCGCGTATGTACATTTAAGTAAGATAAAGAAATATAATTCAAAAAATTACTTATGTGTTTTCTTCGAAATATTAGTTCTGAGTTCTCTATGTAAAATTTTTTTTAGGATTTATGTTTGTCGGCCTCTTTGTTTCTACTTGCCTGTCTAATTTAGTGATTTAAAAAAAAATTAGATACATCTCATAAGATTCTTTAATTTAGTTTATCCAGTACTTCCCAACCATAATTTTCTGGGCGATAGTAAGGAAAATGTTTATTTAATGCGTGTGTGTGAAAATTAGTGCAATATTTATTGTAATAAAATTAAATTTTTTAACACATTTCATTAAAAAATGTACCTTAATTTGAAATGTGAAATATAATTCTAGAGCTTAATTTTATAACAAACAAAATTATAAATAGTCATTTAAAATTAAAAATCTCAAATTCCCGTCTGTCATACCTGTTTCTGTTCGAATATGAGGTTATAAAATGAGCTACACAAATATAATTTTAAATTTAAACATTAATTTTGTTATTTAAAAGTATCCTAAGTTTTGTTCACCGAATAAATAATTATTTTAAAAACCCACAAATTACAACAACCTACAGTTTATTTGTAACAAAGCTACAGTTCAACGACTAGGTCATTATCTACAGATGCTACAGGCCTACAATTCTTGGTTAAGTGGCACAATGGTTTGTGTACTTGTAACAACTGAAAATGATAACTTAGTCATTGAAACTTTTTTTTTTCAAATAAACTGTACGTATTTTTTATTTGGTGGTTTAAGCTTCCATAAGCTTTGCTAATTCAAAAGAACAACATTTTTTGTAACGTAGAGTAAATCTAGGATATTTGTGTACAAAACAATCTTATGATCGTACCTTACAATATTAAACTAAGGTGTAAAACTACTACAAGAAAGAAAAATGTTGTTCCAAAATGGTTTTATATTTTATTTTTCAAAACATACAAAATAAATTTATTCTACTATCTCAATACGCCTTAAAAATTACATTAAATAATACATTAATAAGTCTATTAATTTTTATTGGTGGGTTTAATAATAACAAAGATAAATAATTTAAAATAAATATATTACATATTTTCTCTTTCTCCATACTGACGATGTGGCTTAGCAGCCCATGACATCAAGGCGTAAATATGCACAATTTAGAACATGCATAGGTAGGTCTTTCAAATTCTTGTACTCTATACACACTTTGAATGATTATAAATAGATAATTTATAAAGACTTATTTATGACTTATCCCAGTTCTTAGAACTGATATAGTTCTGGTACAGAGGGAATTATAAACATCACTAATACTTTCTATGGATTTGGTAGGTTTTGTGTACCTTAAATTAAATGTGATCTTATCGCTCCTGATAATCATGTTTGTAGACTGGCTTCTTCTACAAAAAAATATAAAACATTATGATATATTACGAACGTGTTGGTAGACTCAGTGTTTATTTTAACAGAACACTTAAACAGTTCGAAAGATTTTTAAAAATTTTTGTAGTTACACGATATTTTTTTAATGTTCATAAAATTAGTTTAAAAAATCTTTTGCAATTATATGAACTAGTTTTTTTTGTGTGCTAAAACAAATTGCCTAGAACTACTTTCGTTAACATAAGCATTTGTTTTTACGTAAAAAAAAAAAAAAAAGTAAAAAAAATCATTCACAACAATAAAAACAAGCTTTTTTTCATTTAAAACAAATTTGTTTTAAAAACTTTTATAATTATTAAACGAGGGTTTTTGAATAGAAACAAATTAGCTTTAAATATTTCTTACGATGTTAAAAACAAATGTTTTTCTGCAAAACAAATTTGTTTAAAACATTTTTTTTACAAAGAATAAATAATTGTTTTTAAATATCTGTTAGAATGATTAAACTAGAATTTTTAAGCAAGAACAAATTACTTTCAAACCTTTTCTACAATGATTTAAACAACTATGTCAATGATATAAAAAAGTTTTTTTTTTTTTTTTTAATAATGATGTACCTACACAAATATATATATATTTTTTTACAATGCTACGAACAAGTGTTATTTACCCAAACAAAATTTGTCTTAAACATCTTTATAATGATATAAACAAGCTTTTTTTACCTCAAAGAAATTTGAAAGTATGTACTTTGACTCATTTTGATGAATTTACTAATTTATGTATTTTTGATTTGTGGTTATAAAATTAAAGATTTTTACAACGTTTTACGTGATACTTCATATAAAAATACAAAGTATTTAAATTAATGTCGCAAAAAATTATTTATTAATTTAAATTAATTAAAAACAAAGTATGAAATTTAAAAGTCAATTTTTCATTGGTGTCAAGTTTTTACATCTGTGATAAAGAGCTATTTATAATTCCTTCAAAGACATGTTTAATTTTGATTACGTTAAATAAAATGTTCATTAAAATCTGAAGTAGCCTAATTAGTTCAACATTATTGTCTTCAAGTGATTACAAAGGTTACTTAAATTATTAGTTTATAAAACGTTAGTAAACTCCTTCAGAAATCCTGTTGTAGCGATTTTTTCCTTCATAAAATTTAGCCTTTTGTCTTTTTCAAAACCTGAAAAAGAGAATAACGACTGTGTTTTAGTTTATTAGTTATTAAACAAATTTCAAGTTCAATAGTTTTGTCTTATTTAAAATCAGTCAGATGAAAAACCATGAAGAAAGCACGCACACAATAAATCAATGTTTCAGTTCAAAAACTAGACTTATACAAAAACACCACAATCTATAGATTATCTTTCCTAACCATTTTATTTATTTCATAATTTTGAATCAAAGAAAGAATGTACAACCCCCCCCCCCCTATTTAAATCTCTAATCTGTGTAGTCGAGGAAAATATAATTGTTTTCACAAGTAGAATAGAGAAATTTATACCCTATACGATTACAAAAGCGGTATCTTAGTGATTAGTATAACAATGTCTATCACATTATTAATTACCATGTGATTTTTTTCGATCAGCTGTTATAATTTTGTCATTATCACATTTTCACCATACTTTTTAATGATTTCTGAAAACTTCTAATAATAGAAGTATAATATGTTGACAAAGTCACAATAGTTTAATTACAATAATATAAACAATCCTAAAATATATTAAATCGTATGAAGTCGAAGGTGTTCAGTGTAAAAATAGTTATGGCTTTAGGCTACTCAATAATAATGGAAAATAATTATCTTTCTTAATGTTGTAACTTTTCTGGTTATTTCTTCGCAGTAGGTCGTTACAAGGTCATGTACTAAACTTCTCAGAGAAGGAAGAAAGGTTGACAATCCCGATAAAAACCGTTAGTGAATTGCTCCGTTGGCAATCTGGTTAAACTGGGGATCTGTTGGTTTTTGTTTTATTGTTTAGTATCTAGTTCTGTTTACCTGGTCCCGATTGTATATATTTTTTAGTTATTTTGATATTTCAGTGCTAGTTTTAGCCCTGTGCTACTTACTTAAAATTACCATAAACTTAGGCGATGAGGTTATGTTGGCACTTTTCGTGTATTTTATGATCAAGGATTTTCACTTCATGAGTAGAGTGATCCATGCTCTTTCCAAGGAGAGTATTAATAGTAATTATCGTAATAAATTATACCAATCATATAAACAATCCTTCATTATCTAAAAACTTTAAAACGTGACTACATTTTACATTAATTTTAAAATACAAGGAAATTAATCCACTCACACAAAATGTGTCTAATGATTTTAAGTATATAAAATGTATACAATTTTAAATTTGTAGTTAAGTGATCAATTTATGTAAATGAAATAGAAAGGGTTAGAGAAAAATAAAAATGCACGGATGTAATGTTAGATACAGTTAATAATTATATATATATATATATATATATATATATATATATATATATATATATATATATATAGGGGTCACGTTTACACCACATATTGACAATTAATCTTTACCTTAAAAAAAGAACTTGTGTGGCAAAATATGCAAAAATACTACGTCGTAAAACATTAAAATAACATTTTCAAATTCAGTAAACCGGTTGGTTTTTGAAGCGGTCAGCAAAATAACAGTTACATAGCTTTCCATGTTTTTTCTGTAAAAGAATGATTTTCTTCCCAGTAATACTCCTAATTTTATATAACATTTAGAGACAGATTATCATCTGTCTGCTATGCTTACAGGTTTAAAAATTAATTTAAAATTATTATAAAATCTTTACCTTTCCAGAAGATTACAAACACACAACTAATCTGGTTATCCCAGCTCTCTAAAGATGTTTATATTATTGTGCTGATATTTGACCTTAACCAACTCTTGTTCACTTCCGACACTAACGCGGTTCGACTATTAGATGGCAGAGAATCTCTTTTCTTATACAATATGTTCTCAATTTTAAAAAGTTTTTGATTTTATATTGAGGAACATTCTCAAAAACGTCAATATTTGGTTAGGTTAGGTTAGGTGGTAAGTTAAAAACTACTTCATTACCTTGTTATTATTTTAATGTGAATGAAATTATATAATAAGACATAATTTATATGGTTTACCATTTCCAGACTTCTAACACTCTGTATACTACAGATTATTTCTTTCATCACTACACAAACAAACAAATTGATCTGGAAGTATTTGTCAAATGCAACCGACACACTTTTGTTTATTTCTTATATTCAGATAACAAACAGTCCCGAGATGTCGGGGTGATGGACGAATGTAAATAATCAAACAGCTTACTTGATGTATACAATGATGCCGACTGGTGTTGCAGCAGTAACAAATATAACTCTTTGTTTACTAATGACTCTAAGAAAAGTGTTTTGGACGCTTCGTGCCAGTAAGATATTTTGTCGTTATGATGACAGTTTTGGTAGGTTTTTACTGTTGACTATTGCAGGTGTATAGTGGTTTCCCTCTTATAGTGATTGCAGAATAATAATTGGCTAAGCATGAGAGGTCCTGTTTATCACTAACATTTGACATTTCTTCTGTGTGTTGTTTTGTACCAATCGTTATACAACTTTAGAGGTATAAATCTTTGAAATTAGGCTGAACGATGTACGAAGCTCATTTAAAAAAAATAAGATCCGTTTGTTATAGATCATAGGAAACTTTATTGTAGAACAAAATTTCAACAGTCAATACTAATATGTTGTTGTTTTTACATTAATCGCTGTAGCCAGGGCCTCCATCTCTCATTGATTCTTAATCGCAACTAAAAATCTCTAGAAGAATAATAGACAGCTGTAGTTTCCAATAAACCGAGGGAAAGAGAATATAATAACAGTGCTTGGAAATCGTTAATTTGGGCTAGTAGTCGAGAGGTTACATCCGTCTTTTCATCCTCCATTTTGTGATAAATTATGGATTTTGATGGGACACGGGAATCTTCTGTATTGCCAATTTTGTTAAACTGTTTTTACACTTAAACACCCTCTGTGTTGTAGTAGGAAGTGTGTTTAGGATATTATTTGTTTTAATTAATTATTTTAAGACGATGTTGGGAGATGATGTTAAGGTTCTTGATTGGGTTTGCGTTACCTCAATGTTTTGGATACGATTTAAAATAATTTAATGTTATTATTGCAAGGACCTTTACAGTTATGTAATATGCTGTTTTATTTTTGGTTAAATTTATTCAAAATTTACTATTCTTAGAGTGTTTTAGTATTGTGATTATATATCAACATATTTATATACTATTATTATTAAGTTTTTGTTATTCATAGTTTTATTTTTACTTTTAGAAAACATTTAACCTCTATTGTGTTTATGCAATGGTGTTTTGAATTGCTTTTCTTCCTTCCGTCTCTCCTACAATACAACTAACAATTCTTGATGATTGACTATTTACCTTCAAACATAGTGCCGTTGATATTGTGGACGACTCGATATATAAAACTTCCAAATAATAACTACAAGACTAGTGAAGGAGAAGAGAAGAATTGAAACGAAGATGACCAGTATGATATAGAATGTCAGTGAATTGTTGACTATGTTGACTACTGCAGTGCCAACGATATCTTGTGGGCAAACTTCAGCTGTAAACATAAACATATTATGGGATTATAACTATATGTGAACTTTCACATACTGTAATCAAAATAAACAATTTAAAAACATTATTTCTGACATCCACAAAAACAAAAAATAATATTCGTTATCTCTCCAACAAGAATATAAAAATATTTTTGTAGAATTAATTGTTTTTCCTTGTATTTCGCCTGGAAGATTGTTATATTATTTATATTTAAATATAATTTGATATTACTTTGTTTGTATATTAAATGTGGTTTAAAATGTATAAATATATCTAGATTGTTTATTTAAACATTAATTTTACTGTATATAGTTCATGACCATAAGTACTTCCTTTGTGTAATGATTTTACTAATATGAACTGTCATGATGAAAGATTTTACATCTCAGCAATGGGATGATAGAAAAATTTCCAATTAATAAAGAAATAAAAATTGTGACAATAACATTCCCAAATCAGAATCCAGTACTTCTTTATGTAACTAGGTGTTTAGTATAAAAATATTAGTAAAATAACGTAAGGAAATTGAGGGAAAAACTAAGTTAAAAAAATTTAAAAATTTAAAAATAGATAAATTAAAAAATATTTTATAGAATATTGTTAAAATAAAAGGAAAATAAAGAAGATTTTTCTAAAAAGCCTTATTTTAAAAATAATTATTAAGTAAAGTTAAATTGAGTTTTAAATATAATAAAATATGATATATTAATTGTATTTATCAATTGTATATTATGTGTAAGAATATATTATGCAAATTTCAATTTTTTAAAATTATAAATAGATGCCAATTTCAGTTAAAAAGGCATAAATGTAATAATGTACAAAATCACACAAAAATAAGAAAAAAGGGAGGAATTGTAATTAAAAGCACATAAAATGATTGTTTTATGATGGCACAATAAAACAATACCAACAAAAGAGCACTTTTAAAATAAATTTCAAAATAATAAATAATTATATAATAATAGACTAGTATAGTTTTCACAAAGTATAAGTAGAATTTGTAATTGTTAAATAAAGCGAATTAGGGACAAAATCAGTTTTTCCCCAGTTTTGAACACGGAGCAACATATTTACGTAATGAAAACAGTGTATAAATCCAAAGTGTGAAAAGTAGCAGATCGAATAATAGCGAAATCTGCGAACGTATATTGTACATGAACGAGACTAGTACAAAGTTAAATGACATTCTTAAATTGTAAAAAATTCAAATAATCCAAAACTGAAATCAGTTGTTTCAAAAACAGTTACGGGAAACAAGTTATAACTATTTTTCAAAAAGAAATGATTTTAAACAAGATATCTCGTTCAGACATTCAGGTAGTCAAAGTTCGAAACGCAGCTAGCTTCCCCGCTGCATAATTTCCCGACCGGGGAAAATGTAATTTTATCAGGTATAAAGACTTTTTTCTGCAATGTAAATTATGTACAATGTTTAATTAAATCAATTCTAAGTGGGAAAATAACTTTCTGCCGGGTTTTCAGCTACTTTTTGTATGAAATCTATAAATACACTAGTTAGTCTTGACGGGGTTCTCTCTATTTTTATAATCAGTTCAATAGTTGTGCTGGTATTTCTCTAAGATTGAACAAACTACTTCTGAGGAGATCTTGACTATCCTGAGGGACTCATCATCCATCAGCATCTTCCAGACCACACACCGAGGGAGCAAGGTAAAGGAAAACTCAAATTACCAAATTTTACCAAATTAGATAAAATTTGTAATAATTTTTGTAAAAGTTAAGAATAAACAGTATTATGTTTTTTAAAAGAAAATAGTCTGCTTTGGGGAAAATTTAGTAAATGTCCGTGTAAAATTAATTTTTCTCTTTACTAAAATTTAAAAAATATTAATATTAAAAGTTGAATCAAAAATAAATTGAAGTTTTAAATACGTATAAATTATTAAATTCATATTTGCAACCACGAACACTCACCTTTGTTTAAACTTTTTTACATTGGAATAGCAGGTAACAATATGACAATATTATTAGTGGCAATGCAATAATTAAGAGAAATTAAAAGAATTATTTTGAGTACATTAAGAAGAAATAAAATTCTATAAGTTGAATGATTTAAGGATATATATGTCAAATAAGTGAAGAATTATTTCTAGTGTTTGAAAGAATTTTTCTATTGTCTGTGTCGTTAAAATCCTACCAGTTGTATTTGAGAAAGGAAGGAAGAAAATTCAAAGTTTTAGTAGTACAGATTTGTTTAAAGTACAACTGATGAACACATTAAATAGTAAAATCAACTTTAACTAATCCAAGTAATATAGGTCAAGTGTTCTGACATAAATTCTAAATTTACTATTGTAAAAGTTAGAATTATTCATTTTGTTTCTGAGAATCATCCCAATACGGCGCTACACAGAGATAGGGTCAGTATTAATTAAAACATTTAAATAAGTAAATAGAACTAAGTGGGAAATAATTAATGCAAAAAGCATTGTTTGATTTTCACATATTAATATTGAATAATAAATTGTATTGGAAAATTGGAGAGAGTTTAGTGTATGAAAATTATAAATTTCGTACAAAAGAGGATTGTTCGATTGCAGAGCCTGAAGCCGATCTCGCCCAGGAAGACTAAGGACACGGAGGACAAATGGTTAGAGGTGTATTGAACATATATAATTTGTTATTGTATGAATTGTTATTGAAATAAGATTGTGTCTAGAGTAGTAAGGAGGAGGAATTTTTAAGAGAGAGTTTGAGAGGAGGACTTGGTTTGACCAGTGTAGTAGCTGGGGGTGGTGGATAGGTCCTGAGTGACGAGTCTCAACACACATATTTTGAAATATTGTTATTACACAGTATCTTTACATTTGGAATGGTTGGCATTATTTTACCGAAATGTAAAAGTAATCAGTTTTATTAGCTTCCATTAAAATAAACTAATTTTTCTCGATTAAGTTTTTTATTTAGTGTTTTAGGAATGGTTCATCTTTTTATCTTTCGTTGTAGATAATCACAGCACTGTCTGAACTGAACAATAGATTTGAAACCTTCAAGTCAATGGTCTAATTCAAGTCTAATTGGATACCCTAATTTCTAGGAGTAGTCAAAGTGGAACCAGACATATACTAAATTTTGGTTTTTGTACTGTTTACTTGGCAACTGTAGTAAAACAATTTGATATCTTATTTTGTGGTGGCTATATGTCAAAATTAATATTTGCTTTACCTTGAGAGAACATTTGATTTCCAGATTGAGCCGTGTTTTTGAAAGCCTCCATTTTCACATTTGTCATACTAAGTGTAAAGCCATTGTCAGCACTGACTGATGTGGTGCTTGTACACTGCCTACTGTAACCTGTAGTGGTCGTGAACAGATTCAGTTCCTTGGCTGTTGAAAATTCCAGAACTTGTCCTGAAAACAATATAAATATAAACAGCCATCAAAATAAGTTTTCCAAAAATAAATATCGGAAAACAAATTAGTGCCCTTAGAAATATAAAAGTAATAATTTTAAAAATATGAAATAGTACACATATAACTAGGGGAGCGAAGCGAAGTTATGTTTGAATAAAGTCGGCCATTTGGCATTTCGATTGCGTGTTTCCTGTACAGTTATGTGCATTGACATTTTGAAATAAAATTTAGAAATAAAGTTTTTTATAAAACCGATTTAATTTACAATGATTAAAAAAAAATTCGTTTTAAAATGACAACTATTCAAGAACAGTTACTCCACGACTTGAAGGCTCGCACAAGGGTTCTTCGACTAGGAATAAAGCCAAAGTATTAAAGTAAATAACATTGAGATCTAACTGGGAGAATTAGTTCTTAAAAAGGTGAGGCTGGAATATACAGGATGAATGATGAACAATGTAGCAAAAAATCTGAGAGATAGTACACTTCATTTGCAAGAAAATTGAACATAGTAAATCCCTCATCTTGCTTTGTTTCTGAGATAAAATTTTTCGCGTTATTTAGAAAAAGCGTGATTTTTTCAGTTAAATTTTTATTCTCGCTTTATATTTACCTAGCAAGTAAAGTATATCCCCTTTTCCAAAAATTAAATTAAATTTTGTATAAAACAGAACCAACATCAGAGAATATGAATATATTACAAGCCCTCAAACGTCAACAAGGTGCTTGTAATAATAAGGGCACCTTTTTATTTTTTATTTTATTAAGGTGGTGTTTTGAAAGCTTTCTTAAAATATAAATTTTGTTTTACAAACAACCAAGTACACCTATAGGTGTTCAAAAATCTACAGCTTTTCATAAGCTTTCCAAGAGTATAAGCGAATCGCTAATTCTCTTTTTCGTTCATAGAATTATTGTTCCAGAATGTAAAAATTCTTGATCGAATATGAAGATATTTTATGATTTGGTTCTTTATTTGATCAGATAACTGCTCATTATTTGACCTGATCACTTAACCTTGACAATGGTTAAATCTGGGGTTAAGGCATTAAGGACAAATAATTCTAGGGAGGTAGTAAAGGATGATAATCACATCTACATCAGAGGAAGCTACCCTCAGGACAGCTGTGCGCGAGTGAAAAGTCGCATCCTGCTGGAGGTGACACTGCTTTATAACACAGCGGATCTAAACTGGGAGGTTAATAAACATTCCCCAATCTAAGCTGTAAAGTGTCCTTAGGGTATCCTAAGGTTAAACCGTACCGATGGATGAATGTACATCCTGGGAGTTACTAAAGTGATCTTCAAAGCTCCTAAGGTTTATTCAAAGGTAGATCTAACCAAGAATCTTGAAGTCCAGAATAAATCTCTCAAATCCGATGACTGGAGGGTAAATGATTCAAATAAGACCGAAATGTACCAAACCATAGTGGTCTTAATAGACTATACCTCTTTGGTAGCTTTAAAAGCAGCAGACATGAAAGCCTACCTGGGATTTGGTAAAATATATTTCACCATACTCCACAAGAAAGACAAGCGGTTGAAAAACGCCCGTGGAGATATTCCAGTGCAACTTCCACCACAGTAAGGCTGCTTCTGCAAGTCTGTCAGCGCTTTCTCCCTAAGAATATAGACCTAGCCTTTATCCAAGAACCCTGGATTAATGGAGGAACGATAAAAAGGCTGGGAGATGGAAGAGGTAAGGTCATATACTACAATGGGTTATATAATAACCTGCGAACCTGTATTTTGGTTAAGCATAAAATGAGATGTCTGCTTATGCTTGTTTTCTGTTTCAGAGATATAGCCACTGTGAAGATCACCTCCCTGCGGATCCGGGAGAGGTAAATGAAACATCATCATGAGCTCGATCTACCTTCTCTATGATTTGCAGGAGGCTCCACCCTCTGAAGAACTAGAGACGGTTACGACATTCGGCGAAAAAGAGAAGGAACAATTCCTTTCAGGATTAGACTCCAATTCTCTTTCTATTATGCCAAACCTTCAGGGCCAGCTGGCTTATGGCTTTATACCAATAGCAGGAAGATATAGTAAATTAGTTTTCATACCGAAACCAGGAAAGCAAATTACACAAATCCCAAAGCTTTTTTATCAATATATTTAACCTCATATGTTCTATAAACAATGGAAATAATAATACAAAATACCTTCAAAATGGAATTCTTATTAAGAATCCTATTCACTGTAACCAACTTGCATACAATCAAGTAAATCTTGTGAAACAGCCTTGCATCAATTGGTAAGCAAAATCGAGGAATTAATAGATGACAAACTATTTGGGTTATGTGCATTTCTAGACATAAAAGTGGCCTTTGATAATACTGCTTATCAATGAATCATAGTGGCAGTTAAAAATCGAGGTGTAAAAACATTATTAGCAATTGGTTAGAATCAATCGCAAGAAGGAAAATAATCCGTGAAACTCAGTATGGAGAGAAATTAGATGTGTTAGCCGTGAGAGGTACTCCCAAGGAGAATTCTCTCACCAATCCTGTAGAATATGGTAGTTGACTCCCTAATAACTGAACTAAGTAAATTGAGTATTTAGACACCAAATAATAATGCTGATGATATTGTAGTGTTGATAGAGGTAAATTTTTAAATGTTCTTGCAGAATTATTGAATGGAGCATTAAAGAAGATCGACGACTGGTGTAGGAAGGAGGGTCTTATAAATAATCCGGGTAAGACTACCATCACACCCTTCACGAGAAACATTAAAATAGACAAAATCAAGGTAAGTCTAGTAAATACTAACATAGCTTTCAGATGAAGTAATATGTCTAAGTGTTTCTCTGGATAAAAGAATCACCTAGAGTAAACATGAAAATTAATTACATTCTGCAGAAATCTGCCAGATCACGTATGGCTTGTAAGCGAATCTTGGAAAGAACTGAGGTCTCTATCCAGCTATGACCAAATGGCTTTTAGGTATGATAATTAAACCTCAGATACAGTATGGCGCACTAGTTTGGTGGAGAAGAACACTTCTAGATATTACTAAGCGTAGGTTAACGAATCTAAAACATTTGCCCTACCTATGTATATCAGGAGCTTTTATAAGTACACCTACAGCAGTAATAAAAGTTCTGTTAGGAATAGCTCTACTAGACCTTAGCATAATAGCTGAGACAAGTTCAGAGGCTTACATAATGGAATACTCTGGAATGAGGAAAGGAAGCCGTTGACAAAACGTACACAGCACCATTCGTAAACACAAATCGTATAATCACATACTTACTATGAAGTAAAAAACCTCAAGGACTCTACCATTTGAAGTTATAATAGAAAAGAGGAAGGATATTGACAGAGACTGGTTTCTAATATAGAATAGTAGAAAATACTATACTGATGAATCTTGTATTGATTTTGGTGTAGGTGCGGGAATATATTTAAAAAAATGTAAGTATTTATATAATGTTTAAAATGTATAATATTTGGGAAAATAGGCAACTGTATTCCAAGCAGAAGTATTTATGGCAATTATGGAATACGCACAACTGTGCCTAGCAAAAGGATATTCCAATGAGTACAGTCGGACAGTGAGGCTGCTCTAAAATCTGTAAGCTCACACAAACACTATTCATCAATCATGAGGGATTTTCACCGAACCTTAATTAAGCTTTCGACCTAAAACCAGGTAATACTTGGCCAGATACCAAGGCATAAATGCTAAGGAGGCAACGAAAAGGCGGATAAACTGGCAAAAAATGGATTCAAGAAATCCTTCATTGGACCATTCAACAATGACACCTTTGTTGGTGGTGTAATGGTGTAATTTGCTATGTGACTTTTAAAGCAACAAGCAATCTGACTAGGAAAATGCTGTCCTTTTAACCAAGGGCGTAGAAATAAGCTAGTCAGGAATAAGAGGTGCACAAAAAACCTTTTGTGCTCAAGTGTCTAGGGGTTAAAACCCGCTACTATACATAATAATAAATGGTTAAATCTGAAAATGTTGGCAATTATTTCTGTCTTTTGTCGAGAGTTATTATCAACCTAATTTCACTGCTTTCAATTTAAAAGAAAATAATTGTAAAAATATTATAAGTGACCGCTGTTGAATGTTAATTAGAGAAAGAAAGTCTAAAATACTTTCATATTTAATCACCACTTTTGATTTTTTTGGACGCAATAATTTTATGAATGAAAAAGTAAATTAGAGATTTGCTTATACCGTTGGAAGAGCGGTAGTTTATGTAAATGTTGAAGACCTATAGGTGTAGTCGTTTATTTGTAAAGCAAATTGAATTTTAACAAATATTTTAAAATATTCAATTTTTCATAATTGGTGGATTGTAAATAATGCATATTCTAGTTTTTAAAAACTATGTTGGTTTTTTCTTATTGGAAAAGTAATGTAGTTTTTGTAATGGGGTGACTTTACTTTACTTTTAAATGGGGTAGTCGTCTGCAGTACCTTTTTTTTTTTACTTTGAGCTAAAGTGTTTTAAAAAAATGTGTGTTTGTACGCCTCGACCGGATATTTACTTCGGGTGTCCTTGTTCCCGAGTTCTAGTTTAGTAAAAAATAAAGTTCTGTTAATTTTAATGATTGTAAGGTTTATTTTATTTTGCCAAAAAAAAAACAATGTATGTAGGGCCCTATGTATATTTGTAAATATGTCTTTAATTTTTGTCAAAAAGATTCGTTGTTTGTATTAACTTATACTACCAACCGTAGGTACTTGGTAGAAATTCCATTGTTAATAGTCTAATTAAATAAAAGGCAATTTGTACTTCTATAATATTTATTTGTACTCACTGTAAGCTGTTTTTGACAATGCCGTAGTTGGTCATTAAAAATATTATGGAAGTACAAATTGCCATTTATTTAATTATTAATTGTTTGTATTACCTTATTCGTATATATATCTACAGACAAAATACAAATTGTCAACTTAAAACAGGATATTGTTTCGCAACATGTACCTGGCATCGCGTTGGGTAGTGTATCAGCTACAATTGTTCCAGACACAGATTGCACATGGTAGGACGTGTCATTAGTTTGGACAGTAAAAGTGACATTGTTGAGATGAGTAGTGTCTGTCACAGCTCGTCTACTACGAAGTACGTTGTCTGTAGAACGCCATGTAAAAGTAATGTACTGGATGTTGGATGAACATCTTCCTGATGTAATTGCATTTTGTGGCATCGCTATATTAATGTTTACCTGAAATAGATGACAAATATTAATGTAGACTAATCTGGAGGTTGTTGCATTATATTAATCAGAGACTAAAGGATATATGATAAGAATTAAATGTTTTGTTTAATTAGAATTGAAAGTAAAATTGATTTTTCACAATGGTTACTAATAATAATTTCTACATGATAAGATTTAACTATTTTTTATTTCTTTATTTAAAAGATATTTCAATGTATTGTTTGGTATTTGTAACATTTGACAGCCACTCACATATGTTATTTAATTCGTTATATCCTTCAAATAATGAGGAAATGTAGCATAAACAAAATTTATAGTGACGTAATATTCGGGTCAGATTTCAATTTTTAGGGTCAGAAATCTACAGGAATGAATTAAATAAAAATCTAACCGGGGGAATTACTTAAAAACGTCTGGTCAACCCCCCCCCTTCTATTGAGATCATCGAAAGTTATTTATTGTTATAAATAATAAAAATATTTACATTTTCTTTACCTAACAAAGAGTGAAAAAATGACTATAAAAAAGGTTTATGAGATAATGTAGCCAAAATAAGAACTTTTTTTTTAAAAAGAAGTAATTTGTTTATACATATAAAATTATATAATACATTTGTTGAACATTTTCAGCAACCGTAAGATCACGACTTTTATTTTTCCGGGAAATTCCTTTATAAATTAAAAAATTTGACGAGAGGCAAAACATACTTTTCTTTAGTCAAACTGCCAATATGAATTTTACTAAATTTGAGAAAACGTTTTTCACTTTAGTTTTCAACTATAAAGCTTAGGACAGGATTTTCCTGGAAAGTATCCTTTTTTTTGAAAGTCAAAAAATAATAGTGTTGAATTTTATTTTACACTTTTTGGATTTTTCAAATGGTTATATCTCGGAAAATGTAATATGTTTCTATTATATATATAATACTAGAGTAAAAAGTTCTTATTTTAGGTCAACTTATCTAATTGGGTTATTGTGTTTACATTTATTGTTTATAACAATGATAAACTTTTCCAAAAAATTTTCCGGATTTTATTATGAGACACTCCGGTGTATATTTTTGTTTCATCCACTCTTAGATTTTCCAACGTTATTTGACTGAGTGGATAGTAAAGTGTACAAAGAAACAATAAACTTTACTTTGTACTAACTGAAAATATAATTCAATTTCCTGACCCATGGTGTTTATAAATGTACGGTAACAGGAACCCCACGACTAGTTGTTAGTCTAGTTAATGGAAGTCTTTTCAACGTGTTTCATAGCCTGTCACATGGACTATCTGATCATAAGTCTCTAATCTTTCTAGTGTAATTGACATAGTTGATGAGTCTCTGATACCCATAGATGAATCATCAGTAAATAAACTGATAAAATGAATTGACAAGAAAGGTAGACATTTCATAAAATACCTGTTTTTGTGTTAGTTTAGTGTCAGTCTTTTTTTTTTAAATGTGAGTGCATATTTTAAGTTTAGACAATTCTTCACAGACAACACAAATTCCAAACCTCAACATGTTTCTCCACAGTCTCATATCTTCTTAAAGTGTAATTTGTATATTTTAACTAAACACTATGCAGTATCCTTCAGAATATAATATAAATAAATCAGGCATGTATTCTGTGTCTGATCATGAGTATTGAACAGCAATATGAAGTAAATATTCTAAATTGTATGTTAATACTCAACCAAACAAAGAAAAATTAACATTAAACTAACATGTTGTTCACAACACAAGAAGGAGAAATAAAAGAAAATTGAACAAGTTAAAAAACTATATAACATTTTAAAAATAAAAAAATAAAGTTAAAAATCACAATAATAAGTGAGGAGAGTGATGAAAGGGAAATGATCAATTTAATGGCTAGGACATTTATATTGGTAAGCGACGACAAGATTTTCTATCTTTAAAACTATAATCATGTCTTTTATAAAATCCTTAAATGTTTAATTTCTTACTGTTATGTATGTATATTTCGTAAAAGGGATATTATTACATATAATAATAGGTATTTATTTAACCACTACAGTATTTTTTACGATGAAAAATTTCCAAATAAATTACACAAGTAATACGATTAATCAATGCAATAACTTTTTAAATAGATTAGTAGTTAGTAATATTCAACAAAGTTCCTTATTATTACTATAATTGATTGAGAATGACATAAAAATACTGGCAATTTAAATTTATACAAATTAAATTAAAATTTATAAACACAAAAATTAATAATTATTTCAGTGTAGATTTGCCTAATGTTTAAAAATTTGAATTAGTTGAATACATTCGATATTTTTAGTGCAACTTTTATGTTACACATCTAAACAACTAAAGGTACCAGTATAGATTTATAGCCAAACTTCAAACTATTATTCCTCCTAGAACGGAATAACTAGTGGTGACAAGTATCATAAAGATGAACTCAAACTAGAGTGACTTCAATTAGAATTCATAATACTTTAATATCTTATACTTCTTGAGTAGACTTTATTGTATGAATTCTAGATTATGCGGACTTTGTGAATAATTTATTGATATGACAAGAACTAATATTAGTTTGATTATATTAAGTTTTTATTAAAAAATTGGAAGATATTAAAAAAACAAATAAACAAATTTGGTAATTATATAGAGTAACTGTTATAGCCATTTTTATTTAATTAAAAAAAAATTCCTTAACTACATAACTTATTTCTTAAGAATAAATTAATTTCTCAATGTGGAAATCACTTTTCCTCCGAAAATCAAAATTTAAAAACAAGGAAATCCACGTATAAACATAATGGCAATTCTTCATATTTGCTTCTCGTAAGTTACTAACGAAATTGCAATATATCTGGGATCACAGTTAACGTGAATTGCTGTCATTCCTCCAATATTTATTTCTAACAGCTGCGCAATTATATCGCTCTACATATTAAGGTAAGCAAAATTATTTACCTAATCAAACCAACGGCTGGTTTGTATATATAGCCACAAGGTCAAATGTGTTGATTTGAAACCAAATCTTTCTACATAACCTCTAAATACCTGGTGATGGAACTGTTATTGTAACGTCGTAAGTATTAGTAGAAAATACTTACGATTACACAAAATAGTGGATTAAAATAGGATTTCATGAAAGTGTTCAGTAAATTATGTGCTTCAAATAATATAAAATATGAAATATTAAACCAGTTTTTATATCAATTTTATAGTGAAAATTAAAAAAGCTGTTAATATGAGAAGTTCCTTATACATAACATAAAAAAATTGGATTTGAAATGGAAAAAAAAGAAAGCATTTATATTTTCTTACCTTTGAACTATTGATAGTGGTGTAAGTGAATTGCAGAATAACTGATATTTCAACGAGGATACAGACATTTCCATTAACATCAGTAACATTTCCACTCAAAATTGGAGGTGGTGGTTGAGTTGGAGCAATAGTAGTAAGAAGCGATGTTACTGAAGAGGCTTGTGTGGTGCTTGCTTCTGTTGCATTAGTTACTGAGACTTGTGTGGTGCTGGCTTCTGTTGCATTAGTTACTGAGACTTGTGTGGTGCTGGCTTCTGTTGCATTAGTTACTGAGACTTGTGTGGTGCTGGCTTCTGTTGCATTAGTTACTGAGGCTTGTGTAGTACTGGCTTCTGTTGCATTAGTTACTGAGGCTTGTGTGGTGCTGGCTTCTGTTGCATTAGTTACTGAGGCTTGTGTAGTACTGGCTTCTGTTGTTGCATTCGTTACTGAGGCTTGTGTGGTGCTGGCTTCTGTTGCATTAGTTACTGAGACTTGTGTGGTGCTGGCTTCTGTTGCATTAGTTACTGAGACTTGTGTGGTGCTGGCTTCTGTTGTTTCATTAGTTACTGAGGCTTGTGTAGTGCTGGCTTCTGTTGTTGCATTAGTTACTGAGGCTTGTGTAGTGCTGGCTTCTGTTGTTGCATTCGTTACTGAGGCTTGTGTAGTGCTGGCTTCTGTTGCATTAGTTACTGAGGTTTGTGTAGTGCTGGCTTCTGTTGTTGCATTCGTTACTGAGGCTTGTGTAGTGCTGGCTTCTGTTGCATTAGTTACTGAGGCTTGTGTGGTGCTGGCTTCTGTTGTTGCATTCGTCACTGAGGCTTGTGTAGTGCTGTCTTTTGTTGCATTAGTTACTGAGGCTTGTGTGGTGCTGGCTTCTGTTGTTTCATTAGTTACTGAGGCTTGTGTAGTGCTGGCTTCTGTTGTTGCATTCGTTACTGAGGCTTGTGTAGTGCTGGCTTCTGTTGTTGCATTCGTTACTGAGGCTTGTGTAGTGCTGGCTTCTGTTGTTGCATTCATTACTGAGACTTGTGTAGTTCTGGCTTCTGTTGTTGCATTAGTTACTGAGGCTTGTGTAGTGCTGGCTTCTGTTGTTGCATTAGTTACTGAGGCTTGTGTAGTTCTGGCTTCTGTTGTTGCATTAGTTACTGAGGCTTGTGTGGTGCTGGCTTCTGTTGTTGCATTAGTTACTGAGGCTTGTGTGGTGCTGGCTTCTGTTGTTGCATTAGTTACTGAGGCTTGTGTAGTGCTTGCTTCTGTTGTTGCATTCATTACTGAGACTTGTGTAGTTCTGGCTTCTGTTGTTGCATTCGTTACTGAGGCTTGTGTAGTGCTGGCTTCTGTTGTTGCATTCGTTACTGAGACTTGTGTAGACCCGGCTTCTGTTGTTGCATTAGTTACTGAGGCTTGTGTAGTGCTGGCTTCTGTTGTTGCATTAGTTACTGAGGCTTGTGTGGTGCTGGCTTCTGTTGTTGCATTCGTTACTGAGGCTTGTGTAGTGCTGGCTTCTGTTGCATTAGTTACTGAGGCTTGTGTAGTGCTGGCTTCTGTTGTTGCATTCGTTACTGAGGCTTGTGTAGTGCTGGCTTCTGTTGCATTAGTTACTGAGGCTTGTGTAGTGCTGGCTTCTGTTGCATTAGTTACTGAGGCTTCTGTAGTACGGGCTTCTGTTGTTGCATTAGTTACTGAGGCTTGTGTAGTGCTGGCTTCTGTTGATGCATTCGTTACTGAGGCTTGTGTAGTGCTGGCTTCTGTTGCATTAGTTACTGAGGTTTGTGTAGTGCTGGCTTCTGTTGTTGCATTCGTTATTGAGGCTTGTGTAGTGCTGGCTTCTGTTGCATTAGTTACTGAGGCTTGTGTGGTGCTGGCTTCTGTTGTTGCATTCGTTACTGAGGCTTGAGTAGTGCTGGCTTCTGTTGTTGCATTCGTTACTGAGGCTTGTGTAGTGCTGGCTTCTGTTGTTGCATTCGTTACTGAGGCTTGTGTAGTGCTGGCTTCTGTTGCATTAGTTACTGAGGTTTGTGTAGTGCTGGCTTCTGTTGTTGCATTAGTTACTGAGGCTTGTGTGGTGCTGGCTTCTGTTGTTGCATTCGTTACTGAGGCTTGTGTAGTGCTGGCTTCTGTTGCATTAGTTACTGAGGCTTGTGTAGTGCTGGCTTCTGTTGTTGCATTCGTTACTGAGGCTTGTGTAGTGCTGGCATCTGTTGCATTAGTTACTGAGGCTTGTGTAGTGCTGGCTTCTGTTGCATTAGTTACTGAGGCTTCTGTAGTACGGGCTTCTGTTGTTGCATTAGTTACTGAGGCTTGTGTAGTGCTGGCTTCTGTTGTTGCATTCGTTACTGAGGCTTGTGTAGTGCTGGCTTCTGTTGCATTAGTTACTGAGGTTTGTGTAGTGCTGGCTTCTGTTGTTGCATTCGTTATTGAGGCTTGTGTAGTGCTGGCTTCTGTTGCATTAGTTACTGAGGCTTGTGTGGTGCTGGCTTCTGTTGTTGCATTCGTTACTGAGGCTTGAGTAGTGCTGGCTTCTGTTGTTGCATTCGTTACTGAGGCTTGTGTAGTGCTGGCTTCTGTTGATGCATTCGTTACTGAGGCTTGTGTAGTGCTGGCTTCTGTTGCATTAGTTACTGAGGCTTGTGTAGTGCTGGCTTCTGTTGTTGCATTCGTTACTGAGGCTTGTGTAGTGCTGGCTTCTGTTGTTGCATTCGTTACTGAGGCTTGTGTAGTGCTGGCTTCTGTTGCATTAGTTACTGAGGCTTGTGTAGTGCTGGCTTCTGTTGCATTAGTTAATGAGGCTTGTGTGGTGCTGGCTTCTGTTGTTGCATTCGTTACTGAGGCTTGTGTAGTGCTGGCTTCTGTTGCATTAGTTACTGAGGCTTCTGTAGTACGGGCTTCTGTTGTTGCATTAGTTACTGAGGCTTGTGTGGTGCTGGCTTCTGTTGTTGCATTCGTTACTGAGGCTTGTGTAGTGCTGGCTTCTGTTGCATTAGTTACTGAGGCTTCTGTAGTACGGGCTTCTATTGTTGCATTAGTTACAGAGGCTTGTGTAGTGCTGGCTTCTGTTGTTGCATTCGTTACTGAGGCTTGTGTAGTGCTGGCTTCTGTTGTTGCATTAGTTACTGAGGCTTGTGTGGTGTTGGCTTCTGTTGTTGCATTCGTTACTGAGGCTTGTGTGGTGCTGGCTTCTGTTGTTGCATTCGTTACTGAGGTTTGTGTAGTGCTGTCTTTTGTTGCATTAGTTACTGAGGCTTGTGTGGTGCTGGCTTCTGTTATTGCATTCGTTACTGAGGCTTGTGTAGTGCTCGCTTCTGTTGTTGCATTCGTTACTGAGACTTGTGTAGTGCTGGCTTCTGTTGTTGCATTATTTACTGAGGCTTGTGTAGTGCTAGCTTCTGTTGTTGCATTTGTTACTGAGGTTTGTGTAGTGCTGGCTTCTGTTGTTGCATTCGTTACTGAGGCTTGTGTAGTGCTGGCTTCTGTTGTTGCATTCGTTTCTGAGGCTGGTGTAGTGCTGGCTTCTGTTGCATTAGTTACTGAGGCTTGTGTAGTGCTTGCTTCTGTTGTTGCATTCGTTACTGAGGCTTGTGTAGTGCTGGCTTCTGTTATTGCATTCGTTACTGAGGCTTGTGTAGTGCTACCTTCTGTTGTTGCATTCGTTACTGAGGTTTGTGTAGTGCTGGCTTCTGTTGTTGCATTAGTTACTGAGGCTTGTGTGGTGCTGGCTTCTGTTGTTGCATTCGTTACTGAGGCTTGTGTAGTGCTGGCTTCTGTTGCATTAGTTACTGAGGCTTGTGTAGTGCTTGCTTCTGTTGTTGCATTCGTTACTGAGGCTTGTGTAGTGCTGGCTTCTGTTGCATTAGTTACTGAGGCTTCTGTAGTACTGGCTTCTGTTGTTGCATTCGTTACTGAGGCTGGTGTAGTGCTGGCTTCTGTTGCATTAGTTACTGAGGCTTGTGTAGTGCTTGCTTCTGTTGTTGCATTCGTTACTGAGGCTTGTGTAGTGCTGGCTTCTGTTGCATTAGTTACTGAGGCTTCTGTAGTACTGGCTTCTGTTGTTGCATTCGTTACTGAGGCTTGTGTAGTGCTGGCTTCTGTTGCATTAGTTACTGAGGCTTCTGTAGTACTGGCTTCTGTTGTTGCATTAGTTACTGAGGCTTGTGTGGTGTTGGCTTCTGTTGTTGCATTCGTTACTGAGGCTTGTGTAGTGCTGGCTTCTGTTATTGCATTCGTTACTGAGGCTTGTGTAGTGCTGGCTTCTGTTGTTGCATTAGTTACTGAGGCTTGTGTAGTGCTGGCTTCTGTTGCATTAGTTACTGAGGCTTCTGTAGTACTGGCTTCTGTTGTTGCATTCGTTACTGGGGCTTGTGTAGTGCTGGCTTCTGTTGCATTAATTACTGAGGCTTCTGTAGTACTGGCTTCTGTTGTTGCATTAGTTACTGAGGCTTGTGTAGTGCTGGCTTCTGTTATTGCATTCGTTACTGAGGCTTGTGTAGTGCTGGCTTCTGTTGTTGCGTTAGCGACGGGGGCATGTGTTGTGCTGGCTTCTGTTGTTGCATTCGTTATCGTTGCGTTGGTGATAATTGCTGTTGAACTCGCCATTGCTGGAGTTGTTGTACTACTGTTTGCTATTGTCAATGCTGTATTCGCCGTCGTCATTGTACTGCTGAGCGCTGTTGAAGTTGATGATAGACTCACAGTCGACGAGGCCGTAGTAGTTGATATTGGACTAACTATCTCCGGAGTTGACGTACTAGTGTCTTCTCCTGTTGGATTGAATGTCGCTGGCGGTTTACTGTATTCTGTACATGTACACAATCGCGCAGTCGAACTTTTGTTTATCGTTGTAGAAATTGGACTCGCCGTCGCAGGAGTACTGTAGATTGCTGCTGTTGAACTCACAGTCGTTGAGGCTGGAGTAGTTGATATTGGTCTAACCGTCTCCGGATTTGGCGTACTGGTGTCTTCCCCTATTGGATTGGACGTTGTTGTCGTATTGATGTTTTCTGCAGATGAACTCAAAGGCAGAGTCGACGGCGTCGATTTGTCCGTACTGGTGTTTGTTGTTGTTAGTGTTGAACTCACCGTGACCGAAGCTTGCGTAGTTTCTGTTCGATTCCCCGTCGTTGGGGCTGGCGTACTGGTGTTTGCTGCTGTTAGTGTTGAACTCACCGTCGTCGGGGTTGGCGTACTGGTGTTTGCTGCTCCTGTTGATGTTGAATTGGTCGTCGCTGGCATACTGCTGTTTTCGGATATTGAACTCTCTGTCGTCTGCGTACTGCTGTTTGTTGTTGGGCTAATTGATGATGAGGCTCGCGTACTTATGTTTTCTGCTGCTGATAGATTCGACGTCGTCGGTGCTACAGCACTGGTGTTTGCTTCTGTTGCTTTTGTGCCATTTACTGAAACAAATGCCATTAAAAAAGGTTATCTATTATATATTGTTTTATCAATATTTATTCATTGTTTCGAAGCTGTGTTTATCTGTTGTTACTGTATATTGTAAGGAACTTTTCGTTGATATTTCACTTATTATTTATATGCGTACTATAAAAGTAGTAATCTTGTTTATGTACTGTAGTTACAGATGTATTGAAATCTTCGATTTACTTAAATCTTCTCTCACGATTAGGTTTTATTTTACTTAATAGCCCGTCAGAATTAATAAAAAAACAAATAAATTTTCGAGGAGTTTTCTTTCCATCAAAATTTTTTCATATAATTATTGTTTCACGTGTATATAACAAGAATCTCATAGTGCGTACGCGTCATATTGAGGCAAGACATATTTAAATGGACTTTTATAGAGAAACAAAAAGTGCATTTTTACGCTTTTCTCGTAAGTTTTACAAATATAATCGTTTAAAATTAATAAAAATTGGTTGGAATTGTTTTTCCCTACGGTTTATTATACATTATTTAACACTTGGAGTCATTTGTAACCCTTAAAGGGCCACAATTGCATCAAAAAGTACATAATTTGCATGCATAGGAAAAAAAAAAGAAAAAAACATAAACGCTTCAATATTGAAAATATTATGGAAACAATTTTTGATTAGTGGTTTTCAGGGTCGTTGATTATGAATCACAAAAGAAAATTCAAAATGGCGAGAAATTTAAATTAAAAATGTTATTTTTACGTGTTTCACTTTAAATGTGAAAGAAGGCAATAAAAATTGGTTGCGAATAGTTTTTTTTATTTTTTTTTTATTTTAAGTTTTTTCTTTCCAGTTTTCACTCCTTCCCTGGCCCGTATCCCTTATTTTTCAAAGCATTTGCAAAGAATAAGAATCTGCAGTATAGAGTTAGGTATTTAAAAAAAAGTTGAGATAACTTTTTATTGAGGGTCGCTGATTTCTAATCTTGTCGAGTTAAATTTTAAAATTCTCTATTTCTGACTGAAAATGGCGCGGATTTTAAATACGATTTATTTGTTTACTCCTTATTTTTTAGCGTCCGAAGAATAATAATATGTGTTACTAAAGAAACAAATAAATGTGAAATTTAAAATACTTAACTCTATGTAAATGCTTATGATTCTCATTCTTTGTAAATGCCTTGAAAAAGAAGGGATATCGGGAGGGGGGAAGGGGTAAGAATTGCAAAACAAAAACAATCGCGAAAATCAAAATTTATGAAACAAAATACACGCAACCCATTTTTATTGCCTTCTTTTATATTTAAATTGAAAAAACTTAAAAAATAGCTTTTTAAAATTTTAATTTCACACTATTTTCAGTCAGCCGTTTTGAATTTTCCAATTTTCTTTTTGATTCGTAATCAGCGACTTTGAAAACCAATAATAAAAAAAATGTTTCCATAACATTTTCAATATTAAAGCGTTTATAATTTTTTTTTGTTTTCTATGCGTGCTCATTGTTAACTTTTGGATGCAACTATAGGCTCAAAGTGTCATAACTCCAAGTGTTAAATAATGTATAATTAATTAATAACAGAGCAAAACAATTCCAACCAATTTTTATTAATTTTAATCGATTATATTTGAAAAACTTACTAGAAAAGAGTAAAAATGCATCTCCCCCCCCCCCATAAAAGTGAATATAAATATGTCTTGCCTCAACATCACGCGTTCTCACTATGTGATTCTTGTTATATACACGTGAAACAATAATTATATGAAAAAAATCTGATGGAAAGAAAATTTCTCCAAAATTTGTTGTTGTTTTTATTATTAACTAGCTGTACCCGGCCACGCGTTGCTGTGGCTCATCTGGTTAAATGGAAAATAAATAAAAGACATAAATATAAAGACATTAATTAAAATATGTTTATTTTAACAATGCTTGTGGGTACACAATATTTTTTGTAGTTCCATTGTTTGTGTATATATACAGATTATCTGGTTTGCCGACTCTAGAACACGCAACATATAATTGTCCATGTGAGAAGCAATCCGTTTCTAGATCTAAGCCACGCAATTCTAAAGATTGGCCCTGAGCTAAATTAAGAAAACAATATGTTACAATCTAATTTAAAAAAATGAATATTAGAATTTAATAGTAGGCCTATTTATATATGGTAAATGATATATTTTATAAATTGAAAATTGCCTCTTTTAATTATAACAATACAAAATCTCTATCCTAATTAATATTCCCGAGAAAATAACATTGTGTACAATAACCTGTTTTAAAAAGTTATTATTTATGTAACATTTAGATAAGTTTTTATTTAAATTGTAGGCCTAACTGTTACAATTTTATATTTGTATTTATAAAGATTCTTTAATTTTAAAATAAAGATATAAATATTGTCTTTTAAGTGTTTTTTATTTCATATTGATATATTAATTATCTTAGAAGTAATTAATTATATAGTTATGTTATTATAAAATTTGGAAGTGTAATACAGTTTAGATTATAAAATAAATGGGTTTTTTGAATTGTAGGCCTAGTTGTTACAATTTTATGTTTTGTATTTATAAAGATTTTTTAATTTTAAAAGGAAGATAAAAATATGACCTTTTAATTATTTTTAATTTTATATTGATAAATCAAATGGTTTATTAGTTATTAATATTATAATGATGAAAATAGGTTATGACAAAAAATGTTATTTGAGTTATTGTAATTTTTTTATTTAATGTGGTTTAACCAAATGAAAGACGGTGAAAAAATACAACAAATTATTTATATTCACGAAATTAATGCTATGGTAAATGTTATTGTCCTAACGTAATGTCTTACAAAATAATTGATTTAAACATTTGTTAATTAAATCTATCAACATTTTATTTAACATCAATACATTTTGGAAACATTGAAAATATTTAGTATAGTGTGTTTTGTTTTTACTTCAACAGATGTCGTTGTTCACAAAAACCTATCTTAAAAGATAGAAATCCAAATAATATTATACAGTTGTTTGAAGTTTGAAATCAGCTGATAATGGAAATATAGGAAACAGTAGACTACAGCTGTTATTATTATAGTCCATAAACATATGTAATGGCGCTTGCATTTTTGTTAAATATTGAGCATATTTTTTGTTGTTTTTATGTTCATTAGATGCTACAGTTTTTCAAAAAGTATATAAAAACACTCGTGGATTCGAATGGAATATTGTGTCCAAATTTCAAAGCAATCGGTGAAGAACTTTCTGAGATTATCGATTTTGAACAAACGCACATTTACATTTTTATTTATATAGATTCAGACGGACTATAAGCATTACGTCTCTTAAGAGTACCTAATGTACTGAATAGACTAAATAAATATATTTCCCGTATTCGGATGTCTGACTATTTTAATTTTTTTAAATAATAAGCTACCATTTAGAATGCAGCTCTCGTTGTTAATAAAACAAAAACTTACACTCCATTTACAACCCGGAATACTATTCAATTAAAATTAATTTACCTCCATTCCGCTACAATAATGTTTCTATAGAGTTTCTGTACATCGTAGAGTGCACTGTTATCAACAAAAACTAAACATAATATTTCCTTTTTGTTTAAGATCGAGACGGCAGTCAATTTTCATTTTAGTTTTTGTTGTCAGGTATTCCTGAGTTTTTAATTTGCCACTCTGGTGATTAATTTTCATATTTTAACAAAATGATGGAAATCAGTAAAGTCAATTAAAGAAACTATGTTTTTTAATTCAATTGACGATTTTTTGGTTTTCTATATTTAACTCCGGAACTAACATTTATGTCAACGCACAATATTATTTTAGGGTCCTTAGAGGATGAATTTTAGTAAAATTTGATGAAATCTGTAGAATCTATTGTAACAAAATAATAGTATCTATCTGAAAATAATAAGTTTTGGAAAACAATACTTTATAGTGAAAACCACTTTTTACATATTCAAAACGGAAAATTTTACCAAAAACTCACCTTTGGTATTTTAACGCGTCAAATAACTTTTCCTTCAATACATATAAGCGAGAGAGTAAAACTGTACATTATTTATCAAAAATGTTAGTTATTTTCCCACTTCATTACCTAACCTAACTTTATAGATGTCATTCTAATCTAATCTTAGTCAACCCAATTTTCGTTATTTATTATTTTGTTTTATTGAGCACATTAATTGTTGCAAACTTTTATTCATGGATTACACTGAATAGAATTACATGGATTCTTTTATTGGAAAAGTGTCATAAGTTTACCTTAGAACGTTTAGAAATTAATAGATTCTTTAAACAAAATGGGAGGGAACCTTTGCTTAGTATGAGGGGGTGTGTGATATGTTACTTTCCTTTGGTTATGGTGGGGAGTGTTAAAAAAACAGATTATTTATAAAACTCAAACTACAGGAATTAAGAATAACTTCTCTATTGCAAAGACAACCATTGGAGTTCGGCGAGTAGTACAACACACCAACTACTTGGTTGTGGGAAAATCATATTTTGTGTTGTATGTTATTTGTTGTGTTTATTTTCAGTATTCGACAGCAGGTATATCCCTACATTTGCGTGGTGGGTGGCAAAAGGGATAGGGCCACGATTAATGGGAGAAACAGATTAATTGTTGTACTACTGCTGCGTACATTGCTTTAGTTATAAATGCGCCCCTTAGATTTATTTGATCAGTTTATATAAATCTGTCTGGTTATGTAATATTAAATGTGTTTTCCCAAAGTCAAGACCTAACTTAAACGTTTTATTTCTTATTATGGGACCCGAAAACAATAGATTCACTCAATTTGTACAAATTTCGTAGCTCCGTTTTCAAGATAAAATTTACAAATACACAAAATTGAAAATTTTTATTATAAATGGAAACTACCTATAGTCTAAAGACGAAAGTGACCACACAATGGAAATAACTGCTTTGAAAAAATCTGAACCGTTGCTTTGTGGAACCCAAAAACAATAGATTTACACAATTTTAACAAAATCCTTCGAACCGTTTTGAAAATAAAACGTACAAGAATTGCTAGTTTAATATTAGATAGATACTTAAATAAACCCATTTCCATATTTAGGCTGATAAGAAATAAAAGAATGGTAGTAAGAAATGGTTGTGACAATGATAGTGTGTGGGGGGGGGAACTAATACTCCCACAACCTTGTCTTTAAACCACTCCTTTCTTCTTTATTTTTGTCCGTTACATCTCTCTTTTATTTCAATTGTAGCCTAATTATTTCTAACACCGAAACATTCATAGGTTAATAAAGTTAATTTCGTTTTCTCAAATATAAACTTGTTTATATTTAAAGTTGAGTAAAACATGGAAATATATATAAATAATATTTTAATTTCTATATTTGTCAATGGAAAATATATAAAGATTTCATACCAATATTGGTTGTGATTCCTGATAGTCCTACAAGCAACGTGTAATATTTAAAAGCATCGGATTGCAACACATTCTGTGGAAATACACATACAAGGTGGATTGTACTTTATGTAAACGTCTCGGTAGATTTTAATCAAATGTTTTTTGTTGATGTTTAAAAGTGAAAACCTCTCAGTCATCATCACCTTATAAGAAAAAGAAGAAGACAAAAGTATGAAGTAAACAAATCCTTAGTCCTCGAATAATCTAATAGCGTTATGGTCGGAAGAGAACAAGAGTTGGTCAAGAGAGACCTGATAGGAAGTGTAGATCCAGGTAGGTTCCCTTGGGATTGCCACCCCCAGTACTCACTACTTCCAGTAGGCCTATATGAGCTTAATGATATTTGTATCATGATATCAAAAAGATTAATTTAAGATTTTTATAAATTAGTTTTACAGATTTTGATTTAATTTGGCAGGATTATAAACTTTAAATTTTATTTTCCTTTAACGCAAGCTATTGACGCCGCCAATAAAATGCAACCTTGCTATGACTCACTTTCATATAAACTCGGACACCAGTTACTGATCCTACTCTTAGAAGAAATTTAACAACTTTTTGGTTCCCTCTAAATTTGTTAGTAATTGCTTTAGAGTGGCAGTTTTTCTGAAATTATATTAAAATTTAGTGTGTATATTCAGCTTCATGAAAAGCTTAAAAATTTTGAAGTCGGTTGGAAATTTTCCGTATAGTGAGCAATTTTCAAACCGTCTCACAAAAGTTAATTTTGCGCACTTTTGCAATATGTACGTATTTTAATTCGCTCTTCGGCAGAGGATCGGATTAACGAAAATAAACGAATAAAATTCGTGTCAAGCAAATGTGTTGTGAAAATTTCTGATTGTATTTTGTTATATTCTCTAAATGTAATGCCTCAAAGTTAGTTACTTGGGCCTTGTAGGAAATGTTAACCTGTATTTGTAGATTAAGGGGTCTACAGTTGTTACCGGGCCTGGAAGCTGTACATATGTGAAGTAGCCTGTCCTCGTTACGCCCCTAACTGTGACTCGACCCAACCAGATCTTGTAACTACGAATATCGCAAAGTAAGGTTGGAAACTACAATTTTAACAATAACTTCGCTATTAGTCATTGTACAGAAGTAGGGGTGGTAAAATTACATGTACAATAAAAATGTGCAAAGGGTTATTTAATTTAATGTGTTAAAAGTTGAAAAACACGAGATATGATCAGAAAACTGTTTAAAATAGTCACCACTTCATATTACTGTCTTATTTTCGTGGCCGCTATCGTGATTACGAACAGAAGACAAACTACGGAAGGACGGCAGGACGGAAGGACGAAGGACGTAAGGACGGCAGCGGAAGGACGGCAGGACGGAAGGACGGAACGACGGCATGTCGAATATCACTTTTGAGATTGAGGCCAAGAAACGTAAAAATCGGTTAAAAACAGAGGTCGAAATCTTGTCGAGAGCTAAAATTACCCTGTACTTTGTGTAAGATTCCTAGCACTTGATTACTCTAATATTGTCAGATTCGGAATACAACAAAAGTTGGTTAAGAGAAGCTTCATAGGAAATTGAAAGATAGGTATATAACCTAACACTACAAAAAATTGGTAGAAACCTCGGAATTACCATTCCTGTACTCCTGAGGGATAGACAATTCAAATTCGTGGTAAGGAAAACGCAGTCGAGGAGTTAAACAAAGAAACATTACTGCATTGAAAAATCTTCTTCTTTAGTGTAAATTTAGTTTATTATTATTTAGTAGAAACCTATTTGGCCAATCGTAACCTACTAAATGAGTTTTCCCAAAGTCGAAGTCTAAAAACTTTTTCACAAAAGAAAACTGTAGGTTTATTATACCTAATTTCAACAAAATCCTCACTGCCGTTTTCATGATAAAATGTACAAATATACAGATGGTTTGTTTAGTAATATGCAACGGATCTTCTTAGTAAATGTATTTCACACGTGAAAAAAGACTTACATTCTCTTAACCCTTGGTTTTATCAACGTAAATCTGAATTTTTACGTCTTATCAATAAACTACGGTGAAAATTAATTCAAAATAATTGAATGTGAAACTTTTGGTGATCTTTAGGGCTCATTTTAAAAATCCTAACGTTAGCAAATTCAAAAAATAAATGAGTTTTTCCAAATTCGAGAGCTAGCTAAATCTCTTTCTCACTACCGAAAAAAATAATTTATCTTAATGGAATATTTCTTTTTGATTAATTGCAACTTCCGAGTAAACGTATTACATTAGTTTATAATCAATCTAAGCGTGATTTATTATATATTGGAAACAGAAGTTGTGTACAGGTGTTAACATCGAAATAAATGTTTGCGAATCTCAATATTTTTGTTGGCCTTTTAAAAGACACGTTTTCTAAAGTTTTATCGTCATTTAACTCTATAAACGAGTTTTCCCAATGTCGGGAGAAAATCGCTTTCTCGACCGGAAAAACAGCGGATTCACCACATTTCAAATGCTTCGATAAAATTACCAAAATAATATTTATAAACACAATAATTGCTGGTTTATTTACTTTACTTACCAAAATACAGGCACAACACTAATATCCACATATAATTCATCTTCTCTGTCCGGTATCTGTATTACAAATGATCAGCATCATATACGAACGGCGTTATCAGTCCTACAAGGTTTATCTTGTTCAATATTATTAAAAATATTATCTCTGCAGGAATAGAAACCTTATACAGATGTACGAAACTGTAATATTATACCCAATACTTGAAATTACTTCTAATTTATAACGTAATAAAACTTGTTCTTAATAAGAAAAATTGGTCTTAAAAACAGTGATCGGGTTGTTTTCATTTCTCCCCCCAAAACAACAAACCGTAGTGTTTATTTACTTGATGTTTTGCAGATATGTTTGTATTAAGTGTAGCAGTTAGATGCTACACTTCAGTAACGTTTTATCAAAACTATAATAATCATTTTTTTTTAATCATCAATCAAACCCTCAAAGTTCCCAAAATGTCATATTTTGAAAAGAATGCAAAAAGTACTTATTTGCAGTTAGAGGCTACACTTCAGTAATATTTTATCAACATTATAATAACCAATTTGTTTTTGAATTATTTATATTCTTTCTTCATCAATCAAACCGTCAAAGTTTTCAAACCGTCATATTTTGAAAAAATACAAAAAAAAAATTGCAGTTAGAGGCTACACTGTTTTATAAACGTTATAATAACCATTTCTTTTTTAATTATTAATATTCTTTCTTCATTAATCAAACCGTCAAAGTTTTCAAACCGTCATATTATGAAAAAAATGTAAAAACTACTCTTTTGCAGTTAGAAGCTACATTTCAGTAACGTTTCTTCAACATCTTTATAATCAAATTTGTTTGGATTATAAATATTTTTATTTTATCGACATATTCTCATGCTGGACTGATTTTCAGATATTACACAATTACGATGACGTTCATAGTTTATTTTCCATTTTTAACAGAAAGTTTCCAAACCCTCATTTATGAAAAAAATGAAAAAGTACTTTTCTATCTTTAGAGGTTAGATTTTAGTACATTTTATCACCAATATTATAGCCAATTAGTTTTTTATTATAAGTATTCATATTTCATCTAGACCTACATATACTTGTATGTATTGGGAAAATTTTGAGTTATCCTACTATTACTTCAACGCTCATGTTTTATTCTCCCTTTTTAGCCGATAGCTCCCAAACCGGTATTTATGGGAAGATTGCAAAAAGTATTTTTCTGCCCTTAAAGGACAGATTTTAGTAATTTTGTATCATCAGAATTACAGCCAATTAGTTTGTAATATAATTATTCATATTTCAATAATTTATACTATTATTGGGCCCAAATTTCGACAGCGCTGATGGTTGATTTTCCCTTTTTAACAGATAGCTCTCAAACCTATATTTATGAAAAGATTCCAGAACGAACATTTTGCCCCTAGAGGTTAGATTTTAGTAACATTTTATAAACACCATTATAACCCATTTGTTTCTATTATAAATATTCATATTTCATCAACATGTACTCTTATTGGGAAAATTTTGAGATCTTCAACAATTATAAGGATGCTCATGTTTTATTTTCCTTTTTTAACAGGTAGCTCTCAAACCAAGACTTATGGCGTGATTGCAAATCGTACTTTCTCGTTCTTAGTGGATAGATATTTAGTTATAACAACATTATAATCAATTTGTTTCACCCCTTCTCTGTTTTAGTTATCTACGTATAGTAGGTTTGCTAATAGCAACATTAACGAACTACTGTTTGATCGTGACTGATCTTCAGTATCATGGCCACAGGAAACTGAATAAGTAATTCCTCGAAATGCCGTTGTGACGAAAGACAAGGTGACAGTTATTTGTGAACCGTAATATTTATTACTTTCGACTCTGCACAAGGACTTGGATCATTAAAATTATATTTCACTAATATTTAAAAAATTTGAAAAATAATTTACAGTTAATTTCTTTTCAATATAAACTAACTACATATATATTTAATAAAAAGTATTGCTATAAGCTTTAAGATGACATGTCGAGATAATTTTCCAATCATTATTATTCGAGTAAATAGTTTAACTTTTTTCCTATGGACATTGAATTCAAGATGGGGGTTATGTTTATAGAACCTTAAGATTAAAGTATTTTTGTATTCTGTTAAGACATAGAGATTGTCTATTTATTGCCATTTGTCTATTTATTGTCTATTTATTGCCGACGTACAATTTCCGCTTCGACTTTCCTTGTAGTTACACCTTTATTTGTTTTGATAAAGATTAACATTATTGTAATAAAATTGATTTAATCTCTGTAATTTCTGCATTAACATTACATAGAAAGAATCTCGACATCAAATAACCCTGTTTTTTTTAAATTTAGTTTATTGTTTTAAACAGAACACAATTAAAGACTACAGGGAAAGAACTTGATGTCACATTTTTTCAGGAGAGAATTTTTTAAATTTAAAATTCAGTGATTATGTTAAGATACGTCTTACAATTATTCAATAATTTTTTTGAAAGGTTTGCTATATTGGTTGTTGGTTTATGCTTTAGTTTTATTAAAACTTATATTACATGTTATGGTTATTATATTTTTAATTCGTCTACACGAGTTTATCAAGTTTTTCCCCTGTAATGTAGGACTTATCATATTATTTCCTTGTACAGTAAAATCATTTAATGACCGTTTTATGTATAGAATAAAACACAAAAATTGAGCTAATATGTTATTAATAGAAAAAGTATCAAATTGAACATTGTAAGAAACAAGTATTTTAAAACATATTTATAGTTTACAGTTAGTTCAATTACTTGTCATGGTTCATTGAATGGAAGTTTGACCTTAGTTTTAATGTCACAAAACTCATTGAGTGACTGGGTCAAACCCTGTATGGGGTTTTTTCAATCGATTATATATTGCTACTTATCAAGTTATTACCCTGTACTGTGTTACTCTTAGAAACTATACAATTAAAGATACAAAGTGGTACAGAAAAGAAAAATGTTAAAAATGGACTTATCATGTTCTTTCTCTGTGGTCTTCAAATGCTTCCATACTTTATTAAAATACTTACAGAGAGAACAAACATTTTGTAGACTTTAGAGTTATCTACCGATACATTAATAACGAATAATGACAATACACTATATTTTTCAACGTGTTGATAATGATGGGTAAATCAAATCACATTGTGAATGCAGTTTATTAACACATTTGTTTATTTACTCATTCTATCGAGCCTTATACAAACATAAATTGTATGGCAATTGTCAATTATAAACTATAACTTATAACAATAAAGTGTATATTTACAAAAACAATAATCCTGAAATTAAAAACATAAAACTAACCACTGAAAACAACTTGTATACAAATATGCAAACACATACACATTCAAATATAAAAATTTATATAATTAAAAGTAAAAACAATTTAAATAAGTAATACTATTTAAATTTGTTTATATTGTGCCCTCAAGAAACTTAATTACTGAATAAAATTCACTGACTAACAGAATCTGTTTTAATAATGAATTTTTAATGTTGACTTCTATTGGCTTCTTAAAATCTTTAAGTTATTTATTCATAAAACGGACTCCGGATAGCAATTTTTCAAAAGCCAGCAACCTGTACTATTGTTCGCGGAAATTATATCTCCTATGTTCTTGTGCACCAATATTACGTGCTGAAGGACGCTTCAACTTATATTATAATATTACTTTTAAGATTATATACTATCTTGATATTACTATCATTTTTAAATACAAGGAAAGGCGAAATATTCAGATATTTCAAAGCATTTCTATAATTCAAATTAACCGCTTTTGAAATGAATCCGTTTGGCTCGTCTGCTTAGTAGAGTTACTATACAGATAAATTCCATAATAATTTAAACTGGATGAAAACTGACCAAAGTATGTTAATTGTATAAATTGTTCAGGAACTTTAGCAAGAAGATTACTGAGTCCAAAATAGATCAATGTGGGACACAGTAATATAAACAAATTTGATCGGATAATGCATTTTCAACCTGTACCACTTGTTTGTTTCGTGTATGATTTAATCCATATACCTTATAATTATCAAACAATTTAGGGAAATTAGCACTATGAAAAGCCTTGGCGAGATCAAGTGTTTATTTCTGTACATCCAAACACTGTTGTTGCATGAATAATGGGAAATTTTATGTTTACGATCATCTCTATAATAATTTATCAGTTTGGAACTGAATCAGTTGTTCAAGGTTGCTGATTTTTATATTTCATTGGTTTTTTTTATATATTCGTGGAAATCGGTGAATCCATAGTTAGACTGATTTCTATTTCTAATATTTAGTTTTTTTCAGTTTATGATTTAGAAAACTATAAATAGTATTTTTACTTAACGCTAAGGTACTTCCACTTTGTAGTTTTGTTTTTGAATCGCAGTAAAATATCAATGACTCATCGCCCGATCTAATATTCTTTATAAAATTATTTTCAATAAGTCCAAGAAGGCAAAAGCATACATTTGTTCTTTTGCTTTTAATTGAGATACATTGGAATCGTTTTAGTATTAAGCGAATAACTTCATCTGATAACAATCACAGGAGAGTCACTGCCAATTCGAAACGTCCTTGATATTCTAACAGTTAAGGCGTGATGTTTTCCACCTTAAACAGTTTCTTTTTTACTTCCTACAAACTTACACATTACAGACAGAATTACGTAAACCTCTGTTTGGAACATCGATTCATACCTACCAGTGGGCTTGAACCACAGAGATTCAGTTCCTTGACAAATACTCCAGAGTCCCCTCCCCACTTGCCTTGGAGTAGCTTATACCCTAATTGTTAATAAGCTCCATCCCTTTAGTGAGTTTAGTTTAGTTACCTAAACCCTTATTGTGAGTTTAGTTGTAATAGTATTTAATTAATTGTTTGTACAAAGTGATTAAGATTGCAGAGGGAGGAAGATGTAACTCAGTTGGCAGAGCGCGTGATTATCACACCGCAATTCCATCTAGTGAACAGTCAAGGTTTACGCAGGTTTGATCCTATCCCTATGATGGCATTGCGTTTTTTCGTGTATTATTTATGCGCCCGTCTTTATAGTCTAAGGAAGGTATATAAAGTAGAGGTTAATGGGGGGGGGGGATTACAGAATTTGTAATTTCATCTTTGAAGAAAACTCACGTAATAATAAATATCTATCAATAAAACTATCTAATCCATGATAAGCTTAGTAAAGTCTGTCTTTCGGTAGGTTTTTAAAACCCATTGTGGCGTAATACTCGTATCTTTGATTATGTGAATTAATTATTCTTTTTTATTAAATGGGGCAATTTGTACCTGATAACGACGTCCCGTGAAGGTTAAATGCTTATTTTATCTTGTGTTGTTCACTTGATAAAATCACTAATTCACTTTTGAAGTAAATCATTAACCTATCGCAACTAAATTGATTGAAACTATTTTCAGTAAATTTTAATTATGGATAGCCTAAATTTATCAAACCAAATTGAAATTTTGATTCTATTAAATCTGGCAAACATTTTGAACAAATCTAAATAATTATTATTGGAAGTAGTCTATTTTATACCGGTCGGTATGTTGAACTCATTAAAAAAGGTTTACCAAATTTCGCATGTGACTATATTAACTTGAATAGTTAAAATTCTCCATCCTCTACCACAAATACTATAAACACAATTTTTTTTAGGTATTTTAGGTACGAAAGTAAATGTATTGATTAATTATTGTGACTTGTGAAACTCTGAATCATTATTTTCAGAATTTCGCTAAATATTGCAAATTAATACTAATTGTAATAAATTTTAAACTAATAATATATTTTATAAAAATATATTTCATCAAAATTTTCCATTAATTATTTCGTTCAAATTTCCAAATGTTGAGGAATTGGATCACTGTTCTAGAGATTAAGTGTGACAATTGTAGGTTCTTATTTTGACTTGTATGCTGCTTTTCATCCCTTGTATTGTGTAGTTCTATCACTTGTGGTTCTTCCTGATCATTCTTGTATATAGTCTTAATTATTTTGACTTGTATGCTGCTTTTCATTACTTGTATTGTGTAACTCTATCACTTGTGGTTCTTCCTGATCACTCTTGTATATAGTCTTAATTTTATTTTGACTTGTATGCTGCTTTTCATTACTTGTATTGTGTAGTTCTATCACTTGTGGTTCTTCCTGATCATTCTTGTATATAGTCTTAATTATTTTGACTTGTATGCTGCTTTTCATTACTTGTATTGTGTAGCTCTATCACTTGTGGTTCTTCCTGATCACTCTTGTATATAGTCTTAATTATTTTGACTTGTATGCTGCTTTTCATTACTTGTATTGTGTAACTCTATCACTTGTGGTTCTTCCTGATCACTCTTGTATATAGTCTTAATTATTTTGACTTGTATGCTGCTTTTCATCCCTTGTATTGTGTAACTCTATCACTTGTGGTTCTTCCTGATCACTCTTGTATATAGTCTTAATTATTTTGACTTGTATGCTGCTTTTCATCCCTTGTATTGTGTAGCTCTATCACTTGTGGTTCTTCCTGATCACTCTTGTATATAGTCTTAATTATTTTGACTTGTATGCTGCTTTTCATTACTTGTATTGTGTAACTCTATCACTTGTGGTTCTTCCTGATCACTCTTGTATATAGTCTTAATTATTTTGACTTGTATGCTGCTTTTCATCCCTTGTATTGTGTAGCTCTATCACTTGTGGTTCTTCCTGATCACTCTTGTATATAGTCTTAATTATTTTGACTTGTATGCTGCTTTTCATTACTTGTATTGTGTAACTCTATCACTTGTGGTTCTTCCTGATCACTCTTGTATATAGTCTTAATTATTTTGACTTGTATGCTGCTTTTCATCCCTTGTATTGTGTAGCTCTATCACTTGTGGTTCTTCCTGATCACTCTTGTATATAGTCTTAATTATTTTGACTTGTATGCTGCTTTTCATCCCTTGTATTGTGTAGCTCTATCACTTGTGGTTCTTCCTGATCACTCTTGTATATAGTCTTAATTATTTTGACTTGTATGCTGCTTTTCATTACTTGTATTGTGTAGCTCTATCACTTGTGGTTCTTCCTGATCACTCTTGTATATAGTCTTAATTATTTTGACTTGTATGCTGCTTTTCATTACTTGTATTGTGTAGCTCTATCACTTGTGGTTCTTCCTGATCACTCTTGTATATAGTCTTAATTATTTTGACTTGTATGCTGCTTTTCATTACTTGTATTGTGTAGCTCTATCACTTGTGGTTCTTCCTGATCACTCTTGTATATAGTCTTAATTATTTTGACTTGTATGCTGCTTTTCATTACTTGTATTGTGTAACTCTATCACTTGTGGTTCTTCCTGATCACTCTTGTATATAGTCTTAATTATTTTGACTTGTATGCTGCTTTTCATCCCTTGTATTGTGTAACTCTATCACTTGTGGTTCTTCCTGATCACTCTTGTATATAGTCTTAATTATTTTGACTTGTATGCTGCTTTTCATCCCTTGTATTGTGTAGCTCTATCACTTGTGGTTCTTCCTGATCACTCTTGTATATAGTCTTAATTATTTTGACTTGTATGCTGCTTTTCATTACTTGTATTGTGTAGCTCTATCACTTGTGGTTCTTCCTGATCACTCTTGTATATAGTCTTAATTATTTTGACTTGTATGCTGCTTTTCATTACTTGTATTGTGTAGCTCTATCACTTGTGGTTCTTCCTGATCACTCTTGTATATAGTCTTAATTATTTTGACTTGTATGCTGCTTTTCATTACTTGTATTGTGTAGCTCTATCACTTGTGGTTCTTCCTGATCACTCTTGTATATAGTCTTAATTATTTTGACTTGTATGCTGCTTTTCATTACTTGTATTGTGTAGCTCTATCACTTGTGGTTCTTCCTGATCACTCTTGTATATAGTCTTAATTATTTTGACTTGTATGCTGCTTTTCATTACTTGTATTGTGTAGCTCTATCACTTGTGGTTCTTCCTGATCACTCTTGTATATAGTCTTAATTATTTTGACTTGTATGCTGCTTTTCATCACTTGTATTGTGTAGCTCTATCACTTGTGGTTCTTCCTGATCACTCTTGTATATAGTCTTAATTATTTTGACTTGTATGCTGCTTTTCATCACTTGTATTGTGTAGCTCTATCACTTGTGGTTCTTCCTGATCACTCTTGTATATAGTCTTAATTATTTTGACTTGTATGCTGCTTTTCATTACTTGTATTGTGTAACTCTATCACTTGTGGTTCTTCCTGATCACTCTTGTATATAGTCTTAATTATTTTGACTTGTATGCTGCTTTTCATCCCTTGTATTGTGTAGCTCTATCACTTGTAGTTCTTCCTGATCACTCTTGTATATAGTCTTAATTATTTTGACTTGTATGCTGCTTTTCATCCCTTGTATTGTGTAGCTCTATCACTTGTGGTTCTTCCTGATCACTCTTGTATATAGTCTTAATTATTTTGACTTGTATGCTGCTTTTCATTACTTGTATTGTGTAGCTCTATCACTTGTGGTTCTTCCTGATCACTCTTGTATATAGTCTTAATTATTTTGACTTGTATGCTGCTTTTCATTACTTGTATTGTGTAGCTCTATCACTTGTGGTTCTTCCTGATCACTCTTGTATATAGTCTTAATTATTTTGACTTGTATGCTGCTTTTCATTACTTGTATTGTGTAGCTCTATCACTTGTGGTTCTTCCTGATCACTCTTGTATATAGTCTTAATTATTTTGACTTGTATGCTGCTTTTCATTACTTGTATTGTGTAGCTCTATCACTTGTGGTTCTTCCTGATCACTCTTGTATATAGTCTTAATTATTTTGACTTGTATGCTGCTTTTCATTACTTGTATTGTGTAGCTCTATCACTTGTGGTTCTTCCTGATCACTCTTGTATATAGTCTTAATTATTTTGACTTGTATGCTGCTTTTCATCCCTTGTATTGTGTAGCTCTATCACTTGTGGTTCTTCCTGATCACTCTTGTATATAGTCTTAATTATTTTGACTTGTATGCTGCTTTTCATCCCTTGTATTGTGTAAGACTATATACAAGAGTGATCAGGAAGAACCACAAGTGATAGAGTTACACAATACAAGTAATGAAAAGCAGCATACAAGTCAAAATAATTAAGACTATATACAAGAGTGATCAGGAAGAACCACAAGTGATAGAGCTACACAATACAAGTGATGAAAAGCAGCATACAAGTCAAAATAATTAAGACTATATACAAGAGTGATCAGGAAGAACCACAAGTGATAGAGTTACACAATACAAGTAATGAAAAGCAGCATACAAGTCAAAATAATTAAGACTATATACAAGAGTGATCAGGAAGAACCACAAGTGATAGAGCTACACAATACAAGTGATGAAAAGCAGCATACAAGTCAAAATAATTAAGACTATATACAAGAGTGATCAGGAAGAACCACAAGTGATAGAGTTACACAATACAAGTAATGAAAAGCAGCATACAAGTCAAAATAATTAAGACTATATACAAGAGTGATCAGGAAGAACCACAAGTGATAGAGTTACACAATACAAGTGATGAAAAGCAGCATACAAGTCATAATAATTAAGACTATATACAAGAGTGATCAGGAAGAACCACAAGTGATAGAGTTACACAATACAAGTAATGAAAAGCAGCATACAAGTCAAAATAATTAAGACTATATACAAGAGTGATCAGGAAGAACCACAAGTGATAGAACTACACAATACAAGGAATGAAAAGCAGCATACAAGTCAAAATAATTAAGACTATATACAAGAGTGATCAGGAAGAACCACAAGTGATAGAGTTACACAATACAAGTGATGAAAAGCAGCATACAAGTCAAAATAATTAAGACTATATACAAGAGTGATCAGGAAGAACCACAAGTGATAGAGCTACACAATACAACTGATCACTCTTGTATATAGTCTTAATTATTTTGACTTGTATGCTGCTTTTCATTACTTGTATTGTGTAGCTCTATCACTTGTGGTTCTTCCTGATCACTCTTGTATATAGTCTTAATTATTTTGACTTGTATGCTGCTTTTCATTACTTGTATTGTGTAGCTCTATCACTTGTGGTTCTTCCTGATCACTCTTGTATATAGTCTTAATTATTTTGACTTGTATGCTGCTTTTCATTACTTGTATTGTATAGCTCTATCACTTGTGGTTCTTCCTGATCACTCTTGTATATAGTCTTAATTATTTTGACTTGTATGCTGCTTTTCATTACTTGTATTGTGTAGCTCTATCACTTGTGGTTCTTCCTGATCACTCTTGTATATAGTCTTAATTATTTTGACTTCACAGGTTTAGCATTATTACTAGTTTTAGTTCACTAGGCTACCAGACCTACGTTGGAGGTTTTCACAATTCTCGTATTATAGATTTATCACACAGTAACGGTAGTTGATACTTACTCTCAAAATGTCGTGAATTAGAGTTTATATACACAAATGATGGTAAATGTGCGATTAAATAAGAAAAATATTGCAGTAATCAGTAAACTTGGAGTAGTTAAGAGGCAAAAACTATTGAGTTCAAAATACTTTTTCGAAATATTATGTTTAGGATATCAAATAAAACTAAGAGTTTTTCTGATTACAAATATGTATGTTTATTTGATGAAAAAAGTTGTGTTGGCACTAAGCCACTTAAAATACTTGGACTTTATAAAAATAACTGCCCCTCTAGGCTTAAGTCGTGCAATTTTAACACACGCTTGTCTCTTTTTTATTCATTATATTTCATCGCCACTTTTAAGAAATTTGTATAAAAAATTTAATTATTCCTTGTATTAGCTCTCCTACCTTAAACTTTACATTTGAGAGAGTAAGGGGTAACGTGTTGTGTGAGAGATAAACTTTGACATCATTCTGAAATAATCAACGTGTTTTCATAACATTCAGCCAGCGATATCGTATTCATAACAAATAAATTTGTCATCACAAATCTGGTCATAAAATAAGAAATCGTTTTTACATTTCCTCTAATTATACTTAATAACTCTTACCAGATTTGGTTTAAAATCATAATCCCTAAGGAGGACACCCACCCGTATTAAACTTAAAAGTTTTGCCACCATCGAATTAACGGTTCTTTAGTTATAATATTAACCATATAGATAACCGTGTAAAAACATTGCACAAACTTTTCCACTTATCCATCCCCAAAACCAAATAAAATCAACCAAATCTATTCGTTACAAAAAAATTCAGTAGGTGAAAATGAACGATGAAAGTTGTCTTTAAATAGTATATATTAAATGTTGAGCTTGATTCAAAAACAAACAAACAGAACACAATTCTCACAAAAAATACGCCTAAGTATCAGACGTGTTTCAACGACAAGGTCGTCCTCTTCAGTGATACACGAGCTACACCAATCAAACTATAACTATAGTTTGTTATACTATTTAAATAGTAACTAAAGATTTTTTTGTTTGTTCCATAAAGGCATTTTCAGTGTAACTCGTATTTCATTAAATGACGAAGGTTCATTTTTAGTTTTACCAATTAGCCTATTCCTGAACCATAATATTTTTAAACTTGTTATTTTGTACACGGATTTGGATAATTAATCTTCTTATTTCACTAAAATTTGAATGAAAACAGAAGGTCGATTTTGAAATTTATGCCTTTTCTAGCAACACCTTGGACGATTTTTTGTATACCGGAATCACACCCAAGAATCCAAATTTTTGGAGAGATGGCGACCAATACTTAATTAAGTACTTAATTTAATACTAATTTATTGACTTAATTAGGTCAATAGTTTAATGACTTCTAATAATTGTCGAAGTCCTTAGAGGCTACACAAGAGCAAAATTTGGTGACAGCTACTCTCAAATTTTGAGATATCGTAAAAATGAAAAAAATGTCTCACCAAAATAGGCTCGATACCAAATTTTATTATAATATGTTCATGCCTTTGGGTTTTACAGCATTCCGTACACGAAAGATATCAATCCAAAGCAACTTTCTTAAACTCACAGGACCTCAAAACTGATATATTCGCAGGAACTCTACATACGCTATTTTATACCCCATAAATAAACGGACAAACAAACCTCATTCCACAAATGTATTCTAATGTGCTCAAAACTAACAGAATTGTGTTTTGTACACTTCCATAATACCTTTCTTCTACGTAATTTTAATGTAAAAACAGGAAAAGAGTTTGTTTAAAATTGAAATGGTGTTTTTAAACATTCTCTAAAGATGACTCATTTTGTTGGGTTGCGTAATCTGTGACTCATTCTCAGGTAGAATGCAGTTCGAAGGTTATCGTCTCACAACACAGGAGTTCTCGTTTTACGTGTATTTTATTGACTAAATACAGCAACATGAGGGTGCTGACGTGTTCTATGTCTCAACTGAGACATTATATTCTAAATAACTTTATTTGCTCTTGCGTGGTAATATGTTAAGTTGTGAACTAATATTATTACGTTTTTAAACTCTCTAGGTTTTATTATTTCTGGGGGGGGGGGAGAGAGAGAGATTTCTTTATTTATTAACATACACACTTTATTTCTTTGTAACCCCATCCTAATGCAATACCCTTTCTCACAGGAAGTTTCTTAATTTCAATTAGAAGTCTTGCTACTGTATCTAAACCCTGAAATATAATATAAATCTTAAGGTGGTTTTGCTCACAAGTGCCGAGAGTGAATGGTACCAGTGTAAAGGTGCACTTAATGGGAGATACCGGACAACCTTTCAGGGAAATTTTTGCTTTGCCGTCATTTGCAGGACATTACGCACTTTTTGGCACCTATATTACTCGTGGAAACTATATGGAATCAGCGGGGGAAACCGGCAGAGAACCGGTCACCAGCTGGAAGGTCACCCATCAAAAAGTCTGGGCAAAGACCGGCCTCAGCCTCTTATAGCTTGATGGTGTCTCCTGTTATTTTAGTATACTCTCCTGTTGACTTCCGTAGGGTACCAATCTGATTGTATGGTTTTAGACTTGTTCTAGTCTAGTTGATTCCTTGAGGCTGCTCACTTTGCTTGAGAATTGCCTTCCAGGAATCCAGTTTGGCTTCTCTTATATCTTCACTGTATGCTGTTTGAGCTGAGTGATGGTTTCTCCAGTCACCACTTTGCTGGAATCGTTAAAATATTTCCTTGGACTTTCCTCCTGCGATCAAAATCAACAAGTTTATCAAATGGGAAGACCTGAAAAACTGCATTACACCAACTTGTAGGCATAATTAGAAGAAAATATACCTATGCGTCTTCTTGGATATAGAGGGCGCATTTGACAATACATCATATGAAACAATGGTCCACATGCAGAAGCATGTTTTGAAGCCCGCTATATATAAGTGGGTCGTCTCCATGTATAGCAGGAGGCTCATCTAATCCACCTATTGGGTGAATTGCTTAAGTTCGTGGCCACAAGAGGTTTCTCAGGGGGGGGGGGCGATACATAACTACTTCTGTGGAGTCTGATGATGGATGGCCTCCTGGAAGAAATTAACCAGTCAGGAATATACATCCAAGATGACAATTGTATGGTAAGGATGGTAATTGGCAAATATGATGACACTTTCTCGTACAAAATGAACGATAGTCTGAGGAGTGCCAAAACCTGGAGTGCGAACGAAAGCCTTATGGTTAATATATTTAAAACTACCATTATTCATTAATAAAAGGAACTTAACTGCCCTAGGTAGACTTACCCTGGGAAATGTGCGACTTAGAACGTCCGCGTCGGTCAGATACATTGGAGTAACATTGACTGACGTGGGATGCACATCTGGGAAACGTGACCCATCAACTAAATAGGAATTCCTGACGTGGATATGCTTTATTTGTAACACTTGGGAACTTAAGCCTCACATAGCCTTATGGCTCTATGAAATTATCATCAGACCTCAAATTACGTGTATGTAGTGGAGTAGTTTGGTGGACTAAATTCTGCCAAATTACAACAGGTAACAAACTGGAAAGTTTACAGAGACTCACATGCCTATGTATTATTGTAGCCTTTAAAAGCAGTCCTTCAGCTGCACTGGAGGTACTCCTTGGACTACTGCACCTACACATCTATTTATTGTTGGAGGCGAAGAAGTCTGTCATACACACTTAATAAATGCCAACGAATGGAGAGAGCGCCTACCGAAGAAGGCTCACTCTAACATAGCAAACACTGTACTGGTGTTGGAAATGACATCAGATGTCATGAACACTGAATACGTCTTTACCCGACCTTTCTCAGTAAACGTTGGAAGGAGAGAGGACTGGAACGGGGTAGTACTATAGAAATCATAACCTAGTAAACTAACGGCTTCTTCATGGGGAAAAACTCTGGATACGGATACGGATACAAAACAACTACAGGTCTCACTTACTTGGACACTTACTTGAACTTTATATTTTCCGACAAAACAACTACAGGTCTCATTTACTTGGACACTTACTTGAACTTTATATTTTCCGACAAAACAACTACAGGTCTCACTTACTTGGACACTAACTTGAACTTTATGTTTTCCGACAAAACAACTACAGGTCTCATTTACTTGGCCACTTACTTGAACTTTATATTTTCCGACAAAACAACTACAGGTCTCATTTACTTGGACACTTACTTGAACTTTATGTTTTCCGACAAAACAACTACAGGTCTCATTTACTTGGACACTAACTTGAACTTTATATTTTCCGACAAAACAACTACAGGTCTCATTTACTTGGACACTAACTTGAACTTTATGTTTTCCGACAAAACAACTACAGGTCTCACTTACTAGGACACTTACTTGAACTTTATATTTTCCGACAAAACAACTACAGGTCTCATTTACTTGGACACTTACTTGAACTTTATGTTTTCCGACAAAACAACTACAGGTCTCATTTACTTGGACACTAACTTGAACTTTATGTTTTCCGACAAAACAACTACAGGTCTCACTTACTTGGACACTAACTTGAACTTTATGTTTTCCGACAAAACAACTACAGGTCTCATTTACTTGGACACTTACTTGAACTTTATATTTTCCGACAAAACAACTACAGGTCTCATTTACTTGGACACTTACTTGAACTTTATGTTTTCCGACAAAACAACTACAGGTCTCATTTACTTGGACACTAACTTGAACTTTATATTTTCCGACAAAACAACTACAGGTCTCATTTACTTGGACACTAACTTGAACTTTATGTTTTCCGACAAAACAACTACAGGTCTCACTTACTTGGACACTTACTTGAACTTTATGTTTTCCGACAAAACAACTACAGGTCTCATTTACTTGGACACTAACTTGAACTTTATGTTTTCCGACAAAACAACTACAGGTCTCATTTACTTGGACACTTACTTGAACTTTATATTTTCCGACAAAACAACTACAGGTCTCATTTACTTGGACACTTACTTGAACTTTATGTTTTCCGACAAAACAACTACAGGTCTCATTTACTTGGACACTAACTTGAACTTTATATTTTCCGACAAAACAACTACAGGTCTCATTTACTTGGACACTAACTTGAACTTTATGTTTTCCGACAAAACAACTACAGGTCTCATTTACTTGGACACTAACTTGAACTTTATGTTTTCCGACAAAACAACTACAGGTCTCATTTACTTGGACACTAACTTGAACTTTATATTTTCCGACAAAACAACTACAGGTCTCATTTACTTGGACACTTACTTGAACTTTATATTTTCCGACAAAACAACTACAGGTCTCATTTACTTGGACACTTACTTGAACTTTATATTTTCCGACAAAACAACTACAGGTCTCATTTACTTGGACACTTACTTGAACTTTATGTTTTCCGACAAAACAACTACAGGTCTCATTTACTTGGACACTTACTTGAACTTTATATTTTCCGACAAAACAACTACAGGTCTCATTTACTTGGACACTAACTTGAACTTTATATTTTCCGACAAAACAACTACAGGTCTCATTTACTTGGACACTTACTTGAACTTTATATTTTCCGACAAAACAACTACAGGTCTCATTTACTTGGATACTTACTTGAACTTTATATTTTCCGACAAAACAACTACAGGTCTCATTTACTTGGACACTTACTTGAACTTTATATTTTCCGACAAAACAACTACAGGTCTCACTTACTTGGACACTTACTTGAACTTTATATTTTCCGACAAAACAACTACAGGTCTCATTTACTTGGACACTTACTTGAACTTTATATTTTCCGACAAAACAACTACAGGTCTCATTTACTTGGACACTTACTTGAACTTTATATTTTCCGACAAAACAACTACAGGTCTCATTTACTTGGATACTTACTTGAACTTTATATTTTCCGACAAAACAACTACAGGTCTCATTTACTTGGACACTTACTTGAACTTTATATTTTCCGACAAAACAACTACAGGTCTCACTTACTTGGACACTTACTTGAACTTTATATTTTCCGACAAAACAACTACAGGTCTCATTTACTTGGACACTTACTTGAACTTTATATTTTCCGACAAAACAACAACAGGTCTCACTTACTTGGACACTAACTTGAACTTTATATTTTCCGACAAAACAACTACAGGTCTCATTTACTTGGACACTAACTTGAACTTAATATTTTCCGACAAAACAACTACAGGTCTCACTTACTTGGACACTAACTTGAACTTTATATTTTCCGACAAAACAACTACAGGTCTCACTTACTTGGACACTTACTTGAACTTTATATTTTCCGACAAAACAACTACAGGTCTCATTTACTTGGACACTTACTTGAACTTTATATTTTCCGACAAAACAACTACAGGTCTCACTTACTTGGACACTAACTTGAACTTTATATTTTCCGACAAAACAACTACAGGTCTCATTTACTTGGACACTAACTTGAACTTTATGTTTTCCGACAAAACAACTACAGGTCTCACTTACTTGGACACTTACTTGAACTTTATATTTTCCGACAAAACAACTACAGGTCTCATTTACTTGGACACTTACTTGAACTTTATATTTTCCGACAAAACAACTACAGGTCTCACTTACTTGGACACTAACTTGAACTTTATGTTTTCCGACAAAACAACTACAGGTCTCATTTACTTGGACACTAACTTGAACTTTATATTTTCCGACAAAACAACTACAGGTCTCATTTACTTGGACACTTACTTGAACTTTATATTTTCCGACAAAACAACTACAGGTCTCATTTACTTGGACACTAACTTGAACTTTATATTTTCCGACAAAACAACTACAGGTCTCATTTACTTGGACACTTACTTGAACTTTATATTTTCCGACAAAACAACTACAGGTCTCATTTACTTGGACACTTACTTGAACTTTATATTTTCCGACAAAACAACTACAGGTCTCACTTACTTGGACACTAACTTGAACTTTATATTTTCCGACAAAACAACTACAGGTCTCATTTACTTGGACACTAACTTGAACTTTATGTTTTCCGACAAAACAACTACAGGTCTCACTTACTTGGACACTTACTTGAACTTTATATTTTCCGACAAAACAACTACAGGTCTCATTTACTTGGACACTTACTTGAACTTTATATTTTCCGACAAAACAACTACAGGTCTCACTTACTTGGACACTAACTTGAACTTTATGTTTTCCGACAAAACAACTACAGGTCTCATTTACTTGGACACTAACTTGAACTTTATATTTTCCGACAAAACAACTACAGGTCTCATTTACTTGGACACTTACTTGAACTTTATATTTTCCGACAAAACAACTACCGGTCTCACTTACTTGGACACTTACTTGAACTTTATATTTTCCGACAAAACAACTACAGGTCTCATTTACTTGGACACTTACTTGAACTTTATGTTTTCCGACAAAACAACTACAGGTCTCATTTACTTGGACACTTACTTGAACTTTATATTTTCCGACAAAACAACTACAGGTCTCATTTACTTGGACACTAACTTGAACTTTATATTTTCCGACAAAACAACTACAGGTCTCATTTACTTGGACACTAACTTGATTTTTATGTTTTCCGACAAAACAACTACAGGTCTCATTTACTTGGACACTTACTGGAACTTTATATTTTCCGACAAAACAACTACAGGTCTCATTTACTTGGACACTAACTTGATTTTTATGTTTTCCGACAAAACAACTACAGGTCTCATTTACTTGGACACTTACTGGAACTTTATATTTTCCGACAAAACAACTACAGGTCTCACTTACTTGGACACTAACTTGAACTTTATGTTTTCCGACAAAACAACTACAGGTCTCATTTACTTGGACACTAACTTGAACTTTATATTTTCCGACAAAACAACTACAGGTCTCATTTACTTGGACACTTACTTGAACTTTATATTTTCCGACAAAACAACTACAGGTCTCATTTACTTGGACACTAACTTGAACTTTATATTTTCCGACAAAACAACTACAGGTCTCATTTACTTGGACACTTACTTGAACTTTATATTTTCCGACAAAACAACTACAGGTCTCATTTACTTGGACACTTACTTGAACTTTATATTTTCCGACAAAACAACTACAGGTCTCACTTACTTGGGCACTTACTTGAACTTTATATTTTCCGACAAAGTGACGACAAGGTAAGAGAAAAAAAAATGTGGCAATTTTCAAGAAAAATGAAGCGTCACCCCATTACAGTGTCAATGTAGTAGGAGAATCTCGCTAAGATAAATTTTGGGATTGTTGGGTTGGAAGGAATGGTCGTGTTTTGGGTCAACAAGGAGCCCATATTTGATCGCTGTGATTTTGATGTTGCTTAAAACAAAACAATTTCGGTCATCGTCGCTTTACAAAAAAGAAGAAAAGAACATAAAATAGAGACCCCTAGCTCTCGAATGTCTCTAATAGAATCAGAGTAGTTGGTCAAGAGAGACCTAATAGGAAAGATGACAGAGATGGATCTACCCCAAGACTACATGAATAAATATTTTAGCTAATCAGATTACCTCCGGATTAGTGAGCCCATGAGGAGCTGACCCCCTATGAATGATTTTCTTCTGGAGTTACGTTCAAAACATCGTCTACGCTGAGTAAATTTTGAGATCTATGACATTTAAGAGAGAAAGTAAAAAACATTGGATTATTTTACTGAATCTTTTGTTATAAAAATAAATAATCACCTGAACTGTAAGGTTAGTTATTTTACCTCCAAATCATGGACACCTTTTTTGGTGACTGTATTATTCCAGGTTTAAAATTATGTAAATATAATTTCCGTCGGTATAATATGGAGTCTCAGGATGTTTTGAGAACTACTTGTAAGACGCAAGTATATATAAGTTGAATGGGTTTTTAATAATCTAGTAGGAAAGGTTAAATAAGTAAATACCTAAATTTAGACATTCAAATGCTTGTCTCACTAGCCAAACGGATGGAACCCATCTACTACATAATAAAGACATTTCTGATACATAATAAACACTTTAAAAATTCCGTCGTACTAAAATGAAAAATGAATGTGTAACTAATTCATAAACATTGTCACCCTTTACAGTTAATCCATCACTGTAGACAGTTCTTATTCTTCTTTGACCTTTACCCCATCCATCTATCATACGACACTCTCATTGTTCACGGGTTTGTCAAGATGTTCTAACCCACCCTCTGATAAAATTTATTCATCAAGCAACGAATATTTCACGCATAATTTAAGTTAGTAACAAGTGTTGTGGTCGGGGTCGGGGTCACGTGACCATTACTTCAAATCTGACCTGTTATAAAGGGAACAAGAAAATTCTGTTTGTATAAGCAGCGAGGGTGTCGAATATCTTGAAACGTTTATTAGTGTTTACATAAACAGGTTGTGGAGAGTTGTATATAATGTAACAGTATGGTTGATTGCTACAAGGTGAATAGACCAACATATGAACTAACATTCTCACACCCCTATCAACAAAATCAAAAATTAAAATGTCTTAAAAGTGTCTCCTTTACTACTTATAAATGGGGGGGGGGTAATTTTATTTATTCCTAAAGTTTCCCCGTGTATTTCTAATGCGAGATAAGTTGGTAAAGGAGCTACCGACCCTCATATCTAGATTTCGTGGTTTTTGTTTTATTTTTTAATATTTTGAAAAATATATATAGCCTAGCTAGTTTTGCTTCTGTCATAAAATAGTGCTAAATGTAATTGCTTGAAAGATTATTTTTTAAAACCCCCAATCAAGATTCATTTTAGATTTTCGCCAGTTTTTCCTGAGCAGTAAATTTCTCTTACATGCGATTTCGCACAATGATTTTTATACTTAATATTCAAATTGACTAAAATAAGAATTACATCGTGCATATGATGGTAAACAATTAGTTTATTTTGATTCTTAGAGATTACATAAATTAAAACAAAAAATAACAACAGTTTTTATAAAAACGTTAATTTTTCAATTTGGTCTGATGGACCTAATGCTAAATTAGGAGACGCCAATATTATTAAATTAAAAGAATCAACTCAAGTTATACCCGAATAGAGCCATCAACTAAATTTATTCAAAAATAATATATTCGATTTTACTACAGACATATGACAAACAACTTTTTTTAAATCACTTTTTAGCCTCAGAAAACGTCAAAAGAGATATCAGCGAACAACACAGGGTCTATTTGTTTTGACCCAGTATAAAAATTTCTCTATTCTACGTAGGGCCTATATATCACAAAGTAAAAATACTCTGTACTAACATATAGTCTGCAGCTTCATATAGTCATAATAACACTCGAATTTTATAAAACGAATTTTATAATAATTTTACATGTATCTGGTTTTACGATGCTCATGATAAACTGATAACAGTATATATCTGAAGCTTGAAACTTCCAAATTTTAACAAATATTTTGAAAATTGTAAAATATTTGTTCTTTTTAGCACTAATTATTTACCAAAACAGTAAAAAACTAGTAGATGGGGGCCATCATAATATTTAGCCAGCCCTTTATTACAATGTAATACTTGGGTATTGTAGGAAATGTTAAAATTGTATTGTTACATCAAGAGATCTTATCCAGTAGGATAAATTTAAAACAATTTTTACGCAGCTTTTCTGAATCTTGTAAGTAATTTTGTATATTAATAGTTTTTAGACTGCTATACCCTAAAGGACCTCTTTAATTAAACAATATTCACTTGTTTCGTCGGTGACAATGTCTCAACCCTAGCCGAAGCTGTACAGTCAGTGACAATGTCTCAACCCTAGCCGAAGCTGTACAGTCGGTGACAATGTCTCAACCCTAGCCGAAGCTGTGCAGTCGGTGACAATGTCTCAACCCTAGCCAAAGCTGTACAGTCGGTGACAATGTCTCAACCCTAGCCGAAGCTGTACAGTCGGTGACAATGTCTCAACCCTAGCCGAAGCTGTACAGTCGGTGACAATGTCTCAACCCTAGCCGAAGCTGTACATATGAAGGAGCACCCACTTGCTATGCTAATGTCGGTACGCCGGTCCTGCCGAATTTCGTAACTATTAGATTATCAGATTTTTTTTCTCGGGAAGTCAGAGTTTGAAATTAAATTTCTGATATAACATCGTTCTAGAAACACTAGAATATAACAAGCGACCCCCAGTTGAAACGCGGAAATTTAGAACGCAAATTTCTTTAACTGTTACTTGTGTATTTGTTTGACTTCATGTTCAACCTTAATATGAAACAGAGTGATCCGAAATTGTACGGCAATATTTCGAGAGCTGAAAATACGAAGAAGAAAAGATAGAAACATTGGACCGGTCCGTCTGTCAGCCATTTTGTGTTTTTACAAACAACATTAGTTTTTAAATAGATAAAATATTGAGTGAAAATTTAGTATATGCATTATTTATGTAACAATTTACAGTTATACAAGAAAATCGAGACTTATTTTGTAGATTTTCAAAATTGTGGATGTTCAAAATGTTTAATATCTCGGAAATAATTAAAATAATTACAAGCATCAAACGATGTTTCTCTTTTCACGAAAAACAAATTATTTCAATTTTTTCTGTAGGATAAACAAGTTTTCGAGTAAAGAATAAAAATCCGTTAGTATTAAAAATTAAAGTGTCAACTTTAAAAGAATGAAAAGAGGTGACTTGTGTTTTAATATTAATTAAAATATATACCATATTTTTTTTTTTTATTTTTCCACATATGTTTACATAATATAGTCTACATATTAACAAATATCTTATGACATAATTTAATTTTCAACAAATTTCGTTTGAAATGTTTATTAGTTATTAAGTAATTTTATGAATTTATTGGGAAAACATATAAAATATTTACATTAGTATTAAAACACCAGTCGCCATTTTGAAACTGTTAAGAGAAACAATTTAAATTTTTGTACATTTCTGGGCAATGGGTTAAAAAATTATTATTAAAATTCAAAAATTAGTTTAAGTTAGTTTTGTTTGTTGTAAACGATTATCAATAAATTATATTTTTAGTTTTTTTTTGTTGATAAATCAGTTATTGACCTACAAGAAAAATATTTTTTAAATTGTTAAAAATAGAAAGATTTTGAAAAATCTGCAATGCTTATAATTTTCGAGATATTCTACAACTCTTTTAATATACACCATTTTGAAAATATACAAAATAAAATTTTGGTTTTCTGGTATTCCGGTAAAAGGTTACATAAATAATCCGTAAACCAAATTTTCAATCAGTATCTTATTTACTTCCAAAGATATAATTTTTTGTCGTCGTAAAGAATTTTTTAATTTATCATAGTAGAAATGTGGGGTTTGTACCTTTACATACATAATTAATTGAAATGTGCAATTTTTTTTTATCTAATTTATTATTATAAGTTAAATAAAATACGAGATATGAATAAAAAACTGTATAAAATGACCGCCATTTTGAAATTTCAATTCGATTTCTTGAATTTCAATAGGGTTCTTTATGAGAACACTAGGGTATACTTGCCTATACCAAATTTTATTTTCATATTTTAATTTTTTTTATCTTTATTGTGCTTAAATATAGACGAAAACAACAACATATCGAAATCAATTTTTCGATTTCCTGAAGTAATGAAACGGGAAAATCAGTGAAAAACAAATGTCGAATTTGTGGTCAATTACAAAACTTGCCTTATATACTGGATAAATAAAAGTCATGTGGTAATCGCCATTTGCAAACAGAATTGTCTTAAGCTTAATTGTTTTCCAAACAAAATCGTCTTAATGTGAATATAATGAAAATACGTTATACATTGTAGACGTAGGCCTACAATAGATCCAGTTCTATCACGCCTTGCATTATTCATCTGGCAGAGTAGGTGGTGTTGTTATTCATATTAGGCTATTGCTGCCCTCCTTTTAGATTGACAGTAGCTGAAGAATTAGAATCTGTACGTTAATATAAAGCCCTAACCCTAGGTGTCTATTGACACTTCCCACGCTTCGCTCCATTATTTGCGTTACTAACAAAGTAGGGTCGTTAAAAATAAATCTGTTTAAATTGTAAAGTTACCAGATGTTACAAGTAAAATATGTTGGGGTCCAGTGATGGTATTGGCGATGGGGTGTCAACTAAAACTACATTAGAAGACTCGAATAAGACTGTCTTTAATTGGTAAGAACAATTCAAGGCCGTTTAATCGATCACATTATATTTTGTAGTAATTGTAATTGTAATTTATTTTATTATAATAATTTTATAATTTTCATGGAATATTTTTTGTTAAATAAAACCATCTGCTATTTTTAATACGATTTTCACAAATAATTTTCCATTTATTCTCCTTCACTACGTACCAGTAAAAATGGCTTTATATTTCTCTCAAGAAGGCAAAATAAAAACGTTAAAAAATGAAAGTTGATTTAAAATACTTTATTTTTAAGAAATCAATGAGTTCAAAGGCCTCAGAAGAGTCGTTCTTTAAGGTGAAGAGTGAAATGTATGTGAAATTAAGTTATTAAACT
>OY740774.1:46232756-46366575 GCA_963513935.1 Aphrophora alni
AAATATAAAACATCAATATTTATTATAACGGCTTTGAAAACAATCTATTTTGTTTGATGATTCAAAATAACAATTTATACTAAATGTGTGAAAAATTATAAAATTGGCGGGAATTGAAAGTGACTTTGTTTATACGTACACTAATTTCCCCACAGTTTGAACTAGTGAACCGTGTAAAGTTAAGCAGGCTTCCCTATTTGATGACGTTGCGAGTGTTACCAACTCCCCCGTCTACACTAGTCTATATAGTAAAGACGTTAAAATATACAGGGTGTAATAAAAGTCCTTGGACGATTAACTAACTTTTAAAGTAGAACTTCGAAAGCTGAAACTTTAGCAATAAATTATGGTGTGCAAAAAACTATTTTTTAGCATTATGAAGTAAATTCCCCTTCATATAATAGTAATTTTTTGCTGTTATAATTTTGTATCCTTATTATTTTCCTTAGAATATATTTTGAAGTAAATTGATTTTTTTTTTAATATTTGACTAGCCACCATTTTAGATTGGAGTAAGCTCCTATCTAAAATGTCTAGAGTGCTCAGTTATTTTCTATTTAACAAGACTTTTAAAAAGAGGTAGGCCTATAACTTGGTTTCACATTACGCACTAAAACCCCCATTTTAGGTTGCAGGTGATTTAAAAAAACTCTGTAAATATTAGATTGTCCGATGCATGTACATGTTCTATTTATTCACAATATCTTTTAATAAATTTACCTTATAATGCTACAATATTTAAGGTTCAGCTTTATGCCTATTAAAGTTTAAAATTTATGTAACAGTCACGGGATTTTTTCACACCCTGTATTATAGCTACAAATGAGCTCATAGTTGATATAAATCACAAAATGCATATAAAAGCGACTAAATAAATAGAGATTAGTTAGAGCTTCTAACATAAAGTTAATAACACAATTATATAAATTACAATTTGCAGTTTAACTTCCTGGAATTTTAAGGTAGAGTCTGCCCGTTCAAAAATAACATATTTACTGGACCTCTTTCTTTCACGTTATATTGCATGGAGATATTACTATTCTATCCACTTTAGTTATAAAACATACATAATGGTAATTAAATTTCACAGCGACTTAATGAACTGTCAACATGAAACTTGCACTCACTAAACATGTCGTAAATCTTACAAATAGCTGAATAACATTTTTTAAATTTAATTCCTACAAAACTCGTAGGTTAGAAAATTTATATACAATTAGAAAAACAACATTGTGTACTTTTGAAACACAGATAGACAGATAAAGTGGTCATATATAAACAAAATAACAATATTTGATCTGTCTTTAGAGTCAATAGCCGTGCTGGATAAAAACAGTAGAGTTCAGTTCAGTACCACCCACCAAGATCTCAGCTGGCCCTTATGTCAGGTACCTCTCATTAGCTCTGTTATATTTCCGCTTCGTCTACCCTTTTGTAGGAACCTAATCATAGCTTTAGTGTTTGGTTTTACAAAACAACTTTATCATTTAACATTAATGCGGTGGAATAAAGCATAGTTTTTTAAACAGCACAAGAATCTAATTCAAGTAATTACTTGCAGCTTGATTTTCCAGTAGAAATTTGCTGCCAGATATTTGTACAGAGTGATTATGAGAATAACGAATTTTAGTAATATAACTATGGATAGCTCAATATATCTTGTGTTATTATTTATTTGTTACAACTAATGTATGGTGACGTTATTGTTAAAACGTTTTTCATAATTATTTATACCAAAATTTTTTTTGAATCAATTTCTTGTATATACAAATTTACAAAAGTGTTTCAATTAAATGTACTAGTTGTGATGCAATAAAAATGAGACATATCCATTCATTTTATTTTTACAATTCAAAAATTATCTGTAAATGAAGTTTAATTTATAAACGGTATCAACTTTAATAATTGTAATTATATTTCTGTAAATATTGTTATTGTAAATAAAAAAACAAAGAAATTAAGATAATAAAAAAAATTAAATTAAATTAAATTTTAAAAAATATTCATTATTTTGTAAGAATCTGTCTTCTATCTACTGTACTTAAAATATATACCATCTCATAAATCCAGTTCTATTTATATTTATAAAAGGAAACATAAAAAAGGAAATTTCGTGTGAAAAGTAGGTCCTCACTTACAAAGTTATTTTGAAATTTATTTCAAGTTTTTTTTTTTTTTTTTTTTTTTACAGATGTTGTTTACAAACGAAAATTGAAAAATCCTTGGTGTAGTATACAATTGGAAGTAATTACCTCAACACAAACATAAACATCGGTTTATGCTATTGGACTGTGGAAACAATATTCGCTTCGCTATTTGGGAACTTCGCCCCTGACTCCCAGTGGGTTTTGACAAACCGGAGAGTTTTACCCAGAGTTGTAGATCAAAACATCATATTATAAACTTACAAAATCTAATCAATTGGACAACATGTTCTTAAGTTAATGATCATGCAGCATCGACACCATGCAGCATCGGTACAAATCACCCTTTTTAGTTGTTTTTAAATAATTTGTGAAATTATATTCATACATACATTGATGACAGATGTAAACATAACCTCAAAAAAGCTAATAATAAAATTCTAACAGCTGATCAAAAAATCACAGGGTTGTTAACATTGCTCTACGCATTGCTCTACTGATCACTATGGTAACACTTTAGGTATAAATGATTATATTTTCTATTTTCTCCCCATGTATTATTATTTTTTTAACTTTTCGTATAGGCCTATACATTTTTCTATAAAATCGTATATTTTTCCAAATCTCCAAGGATGGAGGGATCTTTGAAATGATAGATGTAAAACGATTGCAGATTCAGTCGTGGGATGTTGATTTCATAACAACAATAAGACTTAAGAAATCAAACATATTTTACAATATTTAGCACCGCGTAGAAATTCGTCGAAGGAACAACGTAAGCATAACTTCAAATTTAACTCAATAAGTTGAAATCAGCTGTTTAATAAGTCAAACTAAGCTAAACTTTGTTATATTGATGACTCTTATATTTCTTCATTGCATTATTTTCTTCCCATATAACAAATGAGATTTTTCAGAGTATTTTAAAAATACTGTATAAAGAGGACAATCACGTAATTTCTGTATTGTTTTTACATCATATTAGTATGTTTTTGTGAATGAGTGAATATTTGTGCAGTACAGTATAGATGAAACTGTTTGCTTGTACAGCACACAAAAACCTATATTCAGTTGTTAGTTTGATATTCTATCCTAAACCTGTGTTCTTTTATTAAGTTATTCTCAGCTGTTACTTAATGTTATAGGCTTACTGATCACTATATTAACGCATTATGCTTATCACACTATTCGGTTCCTCAGCTGTAGTAAGATGGACGGTTTTCTTGTAAGATGGACGTAAAACAGTGGCTCATCATGTAATCGTCAAGGTCATTGAAAAAGATAGAAGTATTAAGATAGAAAAATTATATCTTTATATAAATCCATTATTTTATCTTTTTGCAACTAAAGTAATAAACATTTATGTATTTATCTTCTCTATTACACACTCGGCTAACAACAGAAAGTTCCTGTTGAGACTTGGGTTGTTATGTACAGTAAAACAATCTCTAGGTGCCCTAGCTCGATCTATACCAGATACCCTTTTTCATGTAGTTTTGGGTTAGATCATATTTTTTTATCTATCCTCTAAGGTCTCTTTGACCAACACTTGTTCCGTTCCGACCCTGGCGCTGTTAGAGTACTCGATGGGTGGGGATCTTGATTCTATGTTCTTCTCTTCCTTTTTGAAGTGAAAACTTCTATTGGCGCGTTGGGTACTTTTTGGGATGAACTTTTTCAATAAAAATCGCGTCACGCACAGTAGCGTAATGCAACCTTAATATATAGACAACGGATACGCGCATACGTATTAAAACGAAAAATACTGCACTAACTTTCTCAAACTCATATACATAGTCAAACTAAAAATAATGCAAAAATGTTGCACAAACTTTCTCATATACCCATACGTATTAAAACTAAAAATCTACGAAAAATATTGCACTAACTTTCTCAAACTCATATACATAGTCAAACTAAAATCAATGCAAAAATGTTGCACAAACTTTCTCACATACCTATACGTATTAAAACTAAAAATCTACGAAAAATATTGCACTAACTTTCTCAAACTCATATACATAGTCAAACTAAAATCAATGCTAAAATGTTGCACAAACTTTCTCACATACCCATACGTATTAAATCTAAAAATCTACGAAAAATATTGCACTAACTTTCTCAAAATTCACATACATAGTTAAACTAAAACCAATGCAAAAATATCGCACAAACTTTCTCACATACCAATACATATTAAAACTAAAAATCTAATATTGCACTAACTTTCTCAAACTCATATACATAGTCAAACTAAAATCAATGCAAAAATATTGCACAAACTTTCTCACATACCCATATATATTAAAACAAAAATCATAAGTATATAAGCGTTACATACTGTTCAAACAAGTTTTCACTTCTAACGTGTGGTCTTAAGCACACCCAAATATTTTTTTTTTATATGGCGATGATTACCGAAAGGTTATTCCCTTGAAACAACAATTGAAACAACAGAAGTATGAAGTTGAACTCATATTGGCCAAGGTCATTGCTGTTCGTCGAATCTTCTGAACCCTCCTAATAGGATATGCGCCACTAGGGGCGGATTAAGTTCTTCTATCAAATTCGCCGATGTTTTATACGGTTTCTGTTAAATATTTCAAAAATCAAATTAGTCGAATTAGTAATTTTACAGTATACGTTCGAAAACAATATCGTAAAATATACGCGCCACTACGGAAAAATGCAAAATCCCCGATTCTGCAAAATGAAGTTTTTTGTACTATATGAACGAATTATTAAGTAGGCTATTATTGGTGTAACATTCCCTTCAGTATATAATTTTAATACAACTGTTGAAAAATATACACTATACTTTTTTCTATAAAACTTCGTATAAAAATCATTTATTTTTCTAAACCACGAAGCGCAGATTTTAACCACAGTTGACTTATGATATTAACTAAACAAAAATAACACTCAGGGTATTAACTAGAGATAACACAGTAAAAATAGTTGCTCAGTCAGAGATATGCGAGTCATCATCTGTCGAAACAAAACTGTGAATCACCAATGTTTGATAACTTGTCTCGACTGTGATATTACAGTATCGCTATGTCAGCTGATCTACAATGTGTGGTCTTCTGTCAATTCAACCCATTGTATATTTATGTAATTGGTTTAATATTTCGCGTGTGCTTTTTTTAGTAGTTGAGTCTCCACATTTTTGGTCTGGGGAGGGGGGGAGTGTGCAATTTTATTGTTTAAAGAATATTATTTTATACGAAAAATGTGTCCCTCTTTGGAGGTGAGCGTAATTTGGTATCACTAACTTAAGTTACAAAATGGTATAAAAAGTTGTTGATCTCTGTTTCTATAATTTCCTACAAAAAATGATTTAGGAATAACCTAGTTCTTATTAAATTACAATGAAAATGAGAGGTTGATGTTGACTAGTCTATTAAGCAAGTTGTTACATACCGGAAACCTAAAGTTTATGCATTCCGATTTAAAAAAATTAGCTATAAATATAGAAATTATTGATGTATTTTAATCAACCTTTATGAATACAAATGTTTCTAATGAAGATTAACAAGCATATTTAATTTGGAGTCAAAATATTTGAAATAATTATTTAACACTTTTTTATGAAATTTAGAGGTCTGATAAAACTAAGCCAAAAGGTCAGAAAGACTTGAATTTTCTTTTTATCAGTATTTTACACTTAATAAAGAGAGAAAAAAGTCGATACAATGTAGGTAACTTTGTAATAAGTAGGTAATAAATCATGAGAATTGTTTCAATGTGTTAGCGTAGTATAGTTCGAGGACTGAGTGCTTAGCTGTGACGTCACAATAGTCAGGTCGACAATGGCAGAGACCGAGCACACAGTTCATCTACATTTTATATATTAATCGAAATTATTGTACAAATATTTTTCTTAAGAACGCAAATCACTTTTTATCTAAATAATATTCTATGAGGCAATAAAATTAATACATACAAAATAATTAAAAAGTGACTTAATTTAAATAGATATATTTTTGTGTGATTTTAAATTTTAACTTTTTAAAAAAATTTTAGAGTACATAATAATTAATCAGATATAGTTACAGTAATTACGAAGAGGTTAAAGTGTCTAACTTCTTGTATTTTCCTTTTTTTGGTTTACACCTGTTATTAGTTTTTTCACAATAATTTATCAATAAAATGTTACCTGTAGAATTAAGAATTATTTTAATTACCTCTTAATTAGAATGAGTGTCACAATCATATATACTGTCCAAGAGTTGTTTATCTTGTAAACTTTTATAAGCAACTTCAGTCACAAAACACCTTTTATTATATACACTTGGGAAATCTTCTTCATGATTGTTTATTTAATGGAATATAAGAAAATAAAACTATCTTCACTATATGGTCAGTAGGATATAACAAACTCCACAACTTAAATTGCGAATTAAGGAGTAACTATCTTCAACTAAAATTTCATCAGGTAGTACAAGCTGAGTCTTACAAATATCACTTATTTTTTTAGAGCAACATAACAGAAGTACCCAGCTAGATAGGTTAGGTTAGGTTATTTTATGTATTTTTTCTTCATCAGAATTAGAAATTTTGTGCAAAATGAATTATTTTCTGGTTAAGTTTCCTTGGTTAGATCAGTCAGCCCAAAAAAAAACAGTCACATTTATGAACTAAAACCTTCATATTTTAAACTAATCAAAGATTGAATTCTTGTCTTTTTTTCACTTTCATATAGCTGCTTAATACTTATGTTGTACTGACCACTTGCTAACTGACGATATCTTCCAGGGAATCTGTTTGAAGTTTACCATTATAACACATAGTTTAAGCCCAGCTCCTCAAAACAGTATTTAATTATTTCAAGTAAACCATAAGTATGAGTTAATGCTGTATGAGTTTGAGAAATTACCTTGTATGACAATTTTCCTAACCTCCAAGTGTCTAATCAGTTAACAAAGTTATTCAAAAATTCCAATTTTAGATCAATAGTTTTACCTGCCACTACCGGCTCTTTAAATATGTCTTTTAACAGTAGTTGGTCTTTCAAAGGTATCTGGACCTAACAATCTTCCACCACTTAATAATAATATTTTTTAAATTTTCTGTTTCTGATGAACCATCAATAGTTCCTCCAAATATTTTTAAACCTCTACAGCATGGGGATTAAACACCTGGAGAGCTAATTTTACATTATACTTCTCTAAATTTGATGGAAACAAAGGTTTTAGTGACAGAAAATAACCAAATTTTAACAACTTGTCATGTTCCATGTTGTGAAGGGTTTTGTAAAAAGGTAAATTTTGCAACTTTTTCTTTTCCTGTCTCAAAAACCGGATAGCATAAAGCCGGATCTAGTTTATAATTCAACCAATGTCGTAAATAGGCCTAAGTAAAATAGATCTAGACTATTTATTTCTAGACATTCTAAATTATTTAATCTATTGCTTTGATTTTCTATATGTAAGAGTTTAACATTCAATTTTGGATCAAAATTATGACCTGAGTCCAAAAGGTGGTTAGTAAAGTTAGAGTTTCTATAGACATGCTTTATTTAATCCTTGAATAAAATAAAAGCCTACTGCTGTCAAAAGGATGTGGAAATACAATGCTAAGACTTTTGTTGGGTGAAAATTGACTCATGGCTTTACTGTTTACTGCATTGTTATCACTGATAACAGAGAAGACTTTGTAACTAATCTCCTTCAACTGAATAATTAAATTTTTAAATACTGATGCAGCATTGTCTAATTTATATTAGCATGTAGGTGAAAGGTGTATTACTTCTTTAATACTAGACTTGATACTAGTTATCATAAATACATAAGCTGCTGTAGGTAAATCACAATTGTTACAAGCTTTACCTACAATGTTACCTCTTGTAATCTAAGTATGGCTGTAAGTGAATCTCATCCATCACATGCTTCTCATCATCTTTCAAATATTTATAGGCCTATATATTTGCAGGATAAATATAAAAAGATTTACTTTCTTCTGCTGTTGGATCTGTTAATAATTTGTTGCAAACAGTTTTGACAGTTTTTGGACGTGGTAAAATTAAACAACCCATCTTTTTTGTTAGACTACAATTTAAACTGTTCACACATAAACTGTAATTCTGTAGATTCTTCTAAATCTAAACTCGACACTGTGTTAATTATATGAATGAAAGGTTAGGATTGTCATTTTTGTAAAAACTACTTTGAATGGGGCTACTACTATCTTCGGAAATACAGACAATTAACATTACTATACTTTCAAATACATTTGTAATTTCTTTAAGATTTGAAGAAAGAAATGGTGTTTCTTGCTTATTCGATGAAGTTTCAACAGCAATAAAGTGTCCATATATGAAGGTATGAACTTGAAGATTATTATTTACAACAACAGAATATGTAATTAATCGCCCTGGATCGTAAATTAGTTTAAACATTGTAATTTTATCCTGTTCTGTAATCTTATACCAGTCTGGTGGTAAATTTATAAATTAGATTGTTTTAACAAAGTCGTCATAACTATTGATAGATACATATTTTATATTCAACATGTTCTATTTTTCTTGCATCAATTGCTTCTGTTCAAGTAATTGTAATTTCTCACTTTACTTATCTTAATATTAATTGACTTCGTCATATAACTGGGGCAGTTAAGGAAAACTGTTGGGATTGCTTTACTTGTCCAGTTTTACTGTCTTGGGCACAAACTTTCCTTATTATGTAATGATTTTCACAGACGTTTGTGTTCTTAGTCGGATTCCAGTCAAGCCTAGGTATTGCAGACAGCCACTCATTACGCAATTTGATTTCAGTTGGAAAACTAAATAAATGAACTTACAACCGGGTACACAACACTTGTTAGGCGTTATTACTTATTTAACTTCACTACAAAACAATATTAACATTCACTAACATTAAATATTGACATAGCAAAACTTAAACACAAAAAGTGCCGTAGAGGTTCATTTTCTGTTTTTGGAAATTATCCCTGAGTGGTAAATGTCTTCAATTTAAGTTACCCACACATTCCGGCATTTATCTACACATTTAATTATCGGTAAAGCTTTTTATAACTTTATGGACTACTTCATACTTACATTATTTATTATTATTATTTCTTATTTTTACAAATAACTTTCGTACCACCATTTTGGTAGTTAAGTCAAAATCGTCAGTACGTTTTATATCAAAGTTTAGTAAAACAAGATGGTGACGCCTCAAATTATAGTCAAATACGCCCACATAACAACAATGTGTATGTTGGGCTGTAGAGCACTGCACAAACAGAAATGCCTGACAACAAACAGACAAATCGCTCATGAAACTTTTTATTTTAAATTTATTTAGGGTACCTCAGTTTTCCTTAAATTTAAACACGAATTTGTTACCCCATCACATAATCTTCTCTGTATTCCTTTTATATACCGGGTGTTCAAAAAGTCTGGAAACCCCTTAATATTAATTTTATTAATAAACGCATAGCAATGAAACTCTAGGATTACGTCCTCACTGTAGTTACCGACTTTTTGCTCATTTTAACTCTCTTTTTTCCCTTTGGGGGGACGTCCTGTGGAGGAAGTCTAAGAAATCTTAAATGTAAGCATAGGTCGAATTATACCTCATTTTAAAGGTCTTTGTTAGAGGAACACATTGCCGCAATCCCGACTGAAAAAGGACCATTCGTTTGGATATGGCAGCCTTTTACAATGTGTTAACTTTAAGTTGCGAAGAATAAGAGGCAGAAGTGAATACTCAACCGTGTTGGTTATGTTAGTGTTTTAGCTATGAGAATTTCACAGCTTGACATTGAATTAGCATTAAAATCAAACAAACTTTAAGAGGCTGCCATTTCCAAACGAATAGTCCTTTTTCAGTCGGGATTGCGGCAATGTGTTCCTCTAACAAAGACCTTTAAAATGAAGTATAATTCGACCTATGCTTACATTTAAGATTTTATAGACTTCCTCCACAGGACGTCCCCCCCCCCCAGTGAAAAAAGACAGTTAAAATGAGCAAAAAGTCGGTAAATACAGTGAGGACGTAATCCTAGAGTTTCATTGCTATGCGTTTATTAATAAAATAAATATTAAGGGGTTTCCAGACTTTTTGAACACCCGGTATAACAACCTAACCCTACTATATCAAATACCATTTTTTATGTAATACACTTACTGTATGAATTAAACTATGATTATTTTGCAAACTATGCATTGAAAGTCGTAGTTTATAGTCGCTAAAAATCATGCAAACTTAAACTATTTACATTGTTTGTCATTAACCAGATATTTTTTAACAAAGCGAAACAATTTTCAAGTCTCATAATCCATTAATATTGAAGAAACTGACACTTTTTGACACAAGGAATTAACGCTTATTTAGGTTATGGAGGAATGTGTACAATGACAACGAGAGTCAAATTTGTGACTACATTACAAGTATATGTTTACAGAGGTCTTGGAATGTGTTATATATAATAGTTACCTTCCCAGACCTATGTAGTTTAATTTACACACCATGATTGGGTATAATGTAACGTACAGCGTTTAACATAAAGATAGACTACTAATGCAGTCACAAACTTGACTCACGTTGTCATTGTACGCATTCGTCATAACCCAAAAAGCTTAAATTCCTTCTGTCTAAAATTGTAAGTTTCTTCAATATTAATGGATATCAAAACTTTAAAATTATTTAGCAATGTTAAAAAATATCAGATTAATGACAAACAAGATAAATAGTATAAGTTTGCATCATTTTTACCGACTAAAAACTTTATAGGGTGGCCTTCAATGAATAATTACTATTATTTTAAATGACAAAAAATTGAAAAAATCACGAAAAACTTTAAAATAAAAATTCTTCAAAAATAACACTCTGTCACAGATTTTAATTTATAATAGAATTAAGTAGGCCTACCTCTAGAGTACTGATGTTACCGTCAGTGATTCAGGTTATGAAAGACAGATGTTCGCAAATATTACAAAAACAAAATTTTAAATCCAAATTCAGAATTAATTGAATGCAATTACTAGAGTACATTTGGTTTATATAACGTTAATAAAAACAGTTTCTGGATTTTCATTATTCAAGAGTTGCCAATATATAAGCAAATAAGACAATAAACCGAGTCCTCCATATCAAGGAATGGTCATTTTCAATTGTATAAAATACTAATTTAAAGACTTCGTTTGACCGGATACAGAAAAGCAGATGAGTGAGCCGCCCTCGGGATGTGTTCCGCTGTTTAATATTTTTATTGACGTAGAATATTCATATGCTCATAGAGTGTGTATCCTACCCCATGAATAATTCTCCCAAATCTCTCATCAGTAAGGCTTCTTTCCTGGCGCGTGCTACCGAAGCGTACTTGTCAATGGTTGCCCTTCTGACACTCTGCCGTCCTGTCTATGTCTTTGTTACACTCGTTAACTGCATTATCTGTATCGACTTGTGGATTTAAATCACTTAGGATGTACACTACTGTTGGAAGAGCTTACAGGGCCGACTACAATACATTAATAATTATTAGTATGTAATATTACATCTAAATACGGGTTGTTTCAAAATGAATATCGGGGTTTTATGGATTAGTTACATTTAACTAACAATTATAAATAATACATCAAATGAAAGAGCAACTCAAACAGTTTTGTTGGTTACATCTGTGCGCATGGGCATTCACAGTTTCCTCTGTATTCCGTTAGAAAGCGCTAGTAGCAAAAATGGCGACTAGTGAACCGAAAGCTTTTTGTGTTTTACAGTTTGCAAGAACTGAAACTGCAGTTGCAGTGCAACGTGCGTTCCGTATTAATTCAAATGTAATCCTCCAAGTAATAATAACATCCGTTGATAGTATCGTCAGTTTGAAGATACTGGCTTTCTTAGGAAAGGGATGAATACGGGACTACAAAGAGTGATTGAAGAACGTGTTAAAGCACCAAGAAATCAGTTACGAAAGTTAGTCGTGAATTAGCAATCCAGTGACGTCTGTGTGGAGACGCTTACAACTACGTCTTTATCGTTTGCATTGTTACAAGCTCTAAAGCCTTCAGACTACAGTTTACGTGTCAACTTTGCAAACGGTGAAAATTTTTCGGATCGTGTGGTCTACAGTGTTTTACCTAAGTGGACATAAAGGATCATGTGTATGTGCCTCCGCTACCAGCTGACCTACCCGACATATGAAACAGGATTCAGGATTAAAGCAGTTTTAACAATTACTCCAGACACACTGATCACAGTTTGGGACGAACTCGATGTGTGCCGTGTGACGGTTTATGCTCACTTGTAGGAAAAACTGTTTTAGTTGCTCTTTCATTTGATGTATTATTTATGATTGTAAGTTAAATGTAATAAATACAACAAAGCTTAAAAACCCCGATATTTATTTTGAAACACCCGGTATTGATGATTACTTACTATTAATACTGTAGTTGTAGATTAATAACGAGCATGAGATTTACCATTTTTCATTTAACTAAGCATACATTCATTATTATACTGACTTAATAATGACATACAGTACAATGTATATCCGATAATTTATTTTAAGTCTCGCTTTTGGGGGGAAAAAAAAATGTAATAACCACTTCGTTAAATTAAAAAATCGACACTTCTAAGGGCCAACAGAGATTGTCAACAATCTATTATTTCGATATTATGGTAATTTTCTTCTCGCGACTTTATGTAGATTCTATTTCAAATAATAATGAATATTTGTATAATTTTATAAGGGGGTGGATCTACCCTTTTCCTGCAACAATAAGAAGGAAGTCTCGCCTCAATGTACACCTATTTAGCAGATTAAATAATCAAATATATATCTACGAACGAATAATCTATCAATAATAAAATAAATCTAACTGGTACATTTAGAACTCAACAAAAAACCTATTTACGAAACAGTAAAACAAGAATTCCTCTATGTTTAACCATTCGACGGAGCTCATTGTAACTCGGATTTGGTACCGTCACGGTGCGCAGGTTTGAGTCCGGTTGCTCACGTTAGATTTGTCCGTGTCCAGTCTTCATTAGAGAGTTAACCAAAAGTCAATACTTAGCTATTCGCTTTCTCTTAGTCGAAAATAAATGATAGTTTCACTCCATTTCGACAAAATTCTTCGTCCAGTTTTTAAGATAAAATTTACAAACATTAAAGAAATGCTCGTTAGGTTGCAAATTATTATTAAATGACTAATTTATAAAAACAAACTTTTTTTTATATTAGTGGGTGTAATTTTGTTTTACAGTAGTCTATTAGACATAAAAAAGGTATAGACATGAGTAAAAGAAATTACTACAGCCCTCCTTGCTATGATTTTGATCACGCCAAAAGTAATAATTATAATAACTAGAATGCATTTCCGTCTCTGTGACTTATTAATTATGTAGTAATTCTACTTACATTGACGCGTTTCGGAAATATTTTTTCCATCCTCAGAATATCTCGCTCATTTGAGGTCGTCACAATAAATAAGATTTCAACATACAACACAAAACACATACGTAACGCACGCTAACGTGTGCACACACGGACGTATATCAGTCGACTCAAATTACAAATTTAATAAAAATTGTTAAAGCCGTTTTGAAGAAAAACTTATATGTAGTCTTAACTCTTTTTTCTAATAAAGAGAGGAACCGAAATACAGAAATAAGTTTATTTATATTTACTAGCTTGTGCCTGTAATTTTATTTATTCTTTATGTTCTTCTTTTGGTGAAATAGTTTATAGCTTACATATTTTATCTTTCCTTTTCCTTCTACTTGCATTTTTGACACATGAATTTGTATTAATAATCACCATATTTCCCTGAAATTTAATTCATAATAGATAAACTTTATTTTGAGAAATTCTTCCTTTCTTTAACTGTAACTTGATTTTTATGTTTTTTTAATACCTCCTGAATAAGGTGTTGAGGGAAATCATGGCCAATGTGTTTGTAGAGAACTGGGGTTACATTTAGTGAACATTTTATCAAAATGTTTAATTATATTTTGAGAAAATGGATTTTTTGGGGGTTTTGTCTTGAATATATTGGTTCAAAGAAATATCGATTTCTGAAATATATATTTTAAAATACTTTACCCTGAGTCAGTAAGTTCTCATAAAACCAGTTCAACAGTTTCAGATAATTTATTCAAAAATAAATAAATTTTTGTAGAAGACACTTCAACATGTCTCTCTCTTTTATTATGACACGGAATTGATGCAAGAACTAAAATCTCAATACCACAATTATTCAAGTGTCTCTGTAAACAGCACACCTCTTTCCTTAGGTGTTTTAATATAATTCAATTAATCATTCATGTAAACACATACCTCGCGTAGTGAGACACAACAATATGCACAGACCAAAAAATAACAGAAAGCAATGTCACAACAACTGTAAAAAAACAAGATGAAATAATAAAATTTAATTGTTTTACACGGCGGCTTGCTTCATGTGTTTGTGATTTAACATTCATTGGGATTAGACAAGTGTAGTAAATACACATACAAACCCTGCATTGTTGCACTGCCTTGTCTGAAAAAAAACTGATATTTACCACCATCATGCTGATGATCCAATTTGTTGTAAGCTTAAAATTCGACCACTATTTATATTTCACTGTATATGAATTATATACAGGGTGTTTCAAAATTGTGTTACCAAACATCAGGAGGTGGTTCCGCACATTAAAACAAAAAAAAGTTCTTGTAAACACATGTCCGGAATTATCTAGTTTACCAGATATCGGCCATAATGTTTTTATTCTTTCTTTCTTTTTTTTTTTACAAAATAGTTTTTATCTCCAGAACGGCTAGACGGATTGAATTAAAACTTAGCATGGTACTCTAATAAGATAAAGAACTATTTTGGAAAAAAAAAAAAAAACAATCTAATAGAAAAACCCATTTCAAAATGGCGTCTGTTTAACTTTTTTAATTTAAATAACTCAAACAGGAAATTTTTATGAAAATTACAAAAGAAATTTTTCGTAACTCTTTTAATTTCCTGTCGAACTTATTGTCAAAACAGTCGGATAAAGGATTACAGTAGTAGTTTGAAGGACACCAAATGCCTATGCATTATTACCATAGATTTCGTTATCTACAAACTAATGGGGGCAGTTATACTGAAATCCTTTACGTCCGATTGTTTTGTTTTGATAATTATATTCCATAGGAAATTAAAAGAGTTAAAACGGTTTTGAAATTTTGCATAAATATTTTCAATTTTTTGAGTTATTTAGATTACAAAAATTTAAACAGTCACTATTTTTAATCGGGTTATTGGATTAGGTTTGTAATTTTTGTTTTTCAAAATAGTTTTTTACTCTATAAGGTACCATGATAAGTTTTAATTCAATCCGTCAAGCTGTTTTTGAGATAAAAATATTTTGTAAAAAAAAACTAAATGGTGGATATCTGGGAAAGTAGACAATTGCGGACATATGTTTAAAAGAACTTTTCCTTAGTTTTGATGTGGTGAACTACCTCTTGAAGTTTGGTAACACATTTATTTTGCAATATTCTCTATACAAATCCCATGAAAGTTATATAAAGACTTAGAAAAAATCATAGTGAAGACAAAAATAAGGCTGCCTGTTATGTTATAGTAATTTATTTATTTTTGTTTCACTGAAATTCGAAAAGGTTATCTATATAAACAAAAACATGTCCACGTCTAGGTAACGTAACAGTGACGTTTAGAGTGGCCGCATTTTAAAACGGTAGAGATTTTTTTTTTTTAATAGTGCGGTGTAGTTGATCAAATTCGTAAATTTCATAACAATTGTAGACGAAGTCCCTGACAAACATCCAAACAGAATGTCAAATGGTCGAGTTAAAACTTAAACCCGCTTCGCTCAGTTATTTAAAGTGAGAAGGAAATGGATGTAGCACATCCAGCTGAAGTTGGTCACAGCAATCAGTGTTTCTCCGCTATTAATTAGCCAAGTTCCTGTGTCCACATCTGTTCTGTAACCAATCTATACTTTACGCTTGAAATCAGAACTATAATAGATATTACTTCTGTGCTTTTCAGTATTTACAGTGACCACACGTTTCCGGTATTAGTCATTGACTGAATCATATAGGGCTAATCGGAGGAAAGTAATACTACTTCCGGTATATGCCGAGTTAGTGCAATGAAGCGTCCTTGGACAATACAGTGATCGATGAGTTAAATAAAGGTGAAAACATTTTAAAATCTTTAAAGAGCCCATGTTTTGGTTTTTAGATATTTTTTTCTGGAGTTAACTCACGTTATTATGGAGCTAAAATTTTAATTTTCTCAGATACACACATATAGTATAGAAGTTATGTGATGTGCGAAACAAATGTTTTTCTTCTCCAAGATCTTCAAGTAGGCTATACTTTGATATTTTAATATTTAGAATATCGTAGTATTTTGGTCGTATCCCTACCTCCTGGCTTTTTCTCATATTTTTCGTAACTCCAAATTTAAGGTTACCATTTTTAAAGGAAATAAATATTGTAAAACTCCCCCCCCCCATCCCTAAACTAAGCGTTACCTATGTCTCTGTCGTTCTCGTCAGTCAGAAGATAAAATGAATATAAAGAAGCTAAAATAAGCTTATAAACTTTAAGACGTAACAACTCACTAAATAAAGCAATCAACTTCAAATCCATCTCATTTTTTTGTAATTCATAACTAATTTTTCGGGATTTAAAGAGCAACTTATGAGGTATAGAAACGGACATATTTTAAAAAACTGAAAATGGTACAATTATGGAATTAAAATAATTAGTCAAATTTTGCTCACCCACAAAAATAAGGTCAAATTGTTGTGTAACTTCAAAATATCCGTAATAATCGATTTAAAAAATAAAATACCCCACCCTCCACCGCAGACAAAAAGTGTTTATAACTTATTTTACTCAATGTTAGTATTTTAATTCATGATACGAGCATTGTAATCAAAGGGATCTACACCTTTATTCATATAGTTTTGGACTATCACCCGTCTTGACCAACTATTCTTTTTTCCCAACCCCGAAGATATTAGAGTACAGTAGTTTTCGAAGGCTTTATGTTATGTTCTTTTCCTACTTAAGGTGATGATAACAGGTTTTTCGCATTAAAACAACAGGAAAAAATTAATATACATTTGTTTATTGTTCTGTCTTTTCACACAGAGACAGTAAATTAAGTAGGTATACTTTAATTTTATAAATTATGAAAATATTTTGGTGATGAAGATACTAATCATCGCTTACTGGAAAAAGATTATTGGTTTTTATAACGGAAATTGTAAATTTATTGATGCTTCTTGTTCTTGGAATAAACTTAAGTTACAATTTAGCTGAAATCAGACAGCGAAATCGCCTATGGTAGTGTGCAACCGTGTTTACAGCATTGTATTAGGGGAGATAAAGGTGAGTATCTGTAATTTGATATTTTTATTTTCTATAACTGTAGGCCTAACATCAATTTAACGAGTAAAATACCAAACAACACATCTGCTGTTGCGTGGTTTGTCAAAACATTGAGTGACTCTGTCGATTGGCTTTTCACCATCTGGCCTTGTCCATGATTGACAGCCTTCCCTAATTAGCAGCACTTCACCATTGTACATCTTGTTTACTCTGTGTTTGTTGTAATTGGAAATAAGAATTTAAATCCGTCCCTGTGATTGAATTACACAGAAAAAAAAACTCTGGTTGTAAAAGCATTCAATTTAACAATCCTGCTTGATAGAATGATTACGTATAATGTTCAAGATAAATTCAATACACTTCAGTTTGAAATTAATACATGGGGAAGCTATTAGATTAATTTTTATACAAATTTGTACACGATCGAAAAATTTCATGAAGAGTTTGAATATATCGAAAATTGTTATAAAATGTGGACAAAATTCACTTTATGCAAATCGGTTGAAAAACACTACACAAACTTTTTCACTCAGCCACCCCTAAAATAAAAAAATAAAACGAACGTAGTTAATGTAAGGTAGTTTTTTTTTAAACCAATTTAAACAACATTGGGAACAATAACTACTGTTAGAGTTTAAAAAAAAAAACAATTTGGTGAAAATCCAACTTTCAACTGTTCCGACACGAATTGTCTACGTCTTTGTAAGAAGTCAAAATTATTTATTTGAAAGCAATAAAAATCTTTAATAAATCAAATTGTTCAAAACATTCACTTTACTGCGGAAATTATAATTTCGCTCCTGACCACCCAAGTAAATTTTATATTAACACAGTTCATATTATCTATGACACATATTTTGGGAGATTTATCCGTTTTGAGGTTATCTGAGGCAAAAAAATGGTTTTGGAATAATGTCTGTCTGCCTGTTTGCAGTGTTATACAGCACAAACACGTGAGCCTATGTTTGGTATGTAGGAACATTTTGAGTTTTTTTTTGTGATAAATCACAATTTGGCCATAAGAAAATTAAAGATTCAAAATCAGCTTCGACGATTTTTATTACAATTTGCTCAAGAGACAAGACAACAAATATGAATTGGTCGCCATTTCTTCAAAACGACTTTTCGTAAGTTATCGGTAAAAAACCAAAAACTCGACACTGGGGCTGTTATATTAGACTCTAATAATATCGTTCAAATATGTCATTAAAAACTCAATTTAGATTTACGCTCAGGTCACATTTATGGGACAAGCGAAGCAAATTGAGGCCCTATTTAATATACCGTATTTTCAAAGCCGGAGTCAATAGTTTATTTTCTCGTTTTAACTGACAACAATCGAACTGACATTCTTAGAGTCGAATAGTTTACAAAAACTGACAAAAATATTAAGCTGATTTATATCGATTTTATTTTTTCATGTAGTGTAGCCTAGAATAAGGTTAAACAAATCAATATTAAACTTTTTACCCAACATATTTATTTTGAGCTCCAAAACAAGATTTTTAAATGATGTCTTTGATTTCTATGCACTTCTTGGAGTTTAAACAGGTAGACCGATTTGAGAAATTGTTATTACTTAAAGTTTGTGGGTAACCATAATATAAATCACAAAATATTTATTTTTTAAAAATATATATTAAAAGTTTTGATAAAATATAATTCCTAAAACCCAAACAATATAAATAACCAAATGAATTAAAACATAAGTTTCCACAAAAATCACTTAATTTTTGCAACACATGTTTGTGCACAAGTAGCAGCTGTGATGATGACTTGATAATTGAAACGTCGTCTTGTATGTGTTTTGAACAAATAAAGTGTTTTTTGTGTGGAAAGTTGTGTTTTAATTCATTAATGAAGTTTCCACAAGTGTAGCTCATTACAGTTGATCAAACAATATGCATTGGTCAACAATACTAATATAGACTTGTTTAAAAAGGTCGAATTAATCAGTCCTAGATAATTACCTATAATTTTGAAATTTGAAAGCTTAAAACTCAAATCAATATGTCAAACAACACGTAAAAAAATAATTAATAGCCTATGTTTAAATTTAAACCTGATCGGCGTCGGTTCAATTTTTTCCTCCTTAATTTTTCAAATTATTTATTTGAAATAATTTGTGCTGATTTAGAGATATTCGATCTTTTCATTGGGACAGACAACTTTTTACTGGGAATTGCGACCAAAGCTATTTTTTGTTTCGGGGTTTCAGGAGCTTTATTGTACGTATCAAAAATTTATAAAAAATTTTAATGCCAAAAATTCGGATTATATTCATATACCACTGAAATTTAAGTTACATTAAAAAAAGAAAGAAAGAAAGAAAGTAAAAATAAATATCTTAAATTATTAAAAGATATATTTATATATTTGATTTATTTAGTGTTTGTGGGTGTGTGGGTGTGTGTGTGCGCCTTTGTGCAATGTTTGTTTAACCGAGTTTCATTTGAGACCTAGCTTGAGTACGCATCTTTCTCCCTGATTGTAATTATGTTTTTTAAGATCTTTAGATTCTTCAAAGTTCATTACTGATCTATTTTTGACATGACTCAATAGTTTCAACATGAGATAAATAATTTTGTGTTCTTTCAAAACTTTATAACGTTCGTCAAAATATTAAGTGTCTATATTTAACCTTGGAGTTACTGTACAAAGTACAGACAATAATAATGCACACATCTGCACAAGCTTTATTTGACTGCTACCAAGTCAACAGGCTTCCCGGTTAAAGTACACAACAAAGTGTGCAATAACAATTCACGCAGATGTAGGCCTAGACGTTGACAAAGCGCATGCGTTGTGTGGACACGCGTCGAGATGGTTCCTTGATAAGAGTTTACGTCATTATTGTCATCATCACGCGCAAGCCTTATCACAGCCATCTTGACAACTTCAACGAGTTCGATAAATATTATTTGAAATGCATTGTTTATGATTTCATAGGTGAATGAGTGGAACATATGCCTACTGCGGTAACCCTTCCAACAGTTTGACTTGATTTGTCGATGGACGTTTCATGTAAAGCCACATCATTTTATACAGTCTAATGATTTCTACTTTCTCACATAAGCTATACGCATGATTCAATAAAATCTATGTAGAGTTTTTACTGAAAAAAATCCGTTTTGAGATCTTAGATTCTAAAAGTGATTTTTCAGTTTTTTAATGATGTCTGTCGTCTGTGCAGTATTCTACAGCTCAAATGTGTTGACCAATTTTAATAAAATTTGGTGTGTATGCATATTTTTGTTATAGCTCGAAAACGTTTTAAAAAATATGTTGACAACTCGAAATTTTGGGTGTTTCTGCCATGAGAAAAACACAAAGTTTAGATTCTCAAAATAAGTTCTAATATTTTGAACAATATTTGCTCAATTATAGTCTCTAAGGATCCAAACATTTAGTACCCATCCCTCCAGAAAAAGTCGGTTTGCGTTATTGTTAAGACCAAAAAATCGTTCATGGGGCTGTTATAAAGACGTAATTTAATAAAATCAGCTCTATCGATCTCATTCAAATTTTGGGGACTGTGAAGATTGACCCAAATCAATGCGCAAAATTCTAAATAATATAAAATTACCGGTGTATAATAATTTCCAAGAAAACGAAAATGAACCCTGGGCGTCGTCATTTAAACTTTTCATTTTATGCTTGACAGAACTGAGGAGCTTATTTTTAAATATATAAATATTATTTACAAAATCTAAGAAAACTTTCATGATTGACTTTCAATTTTTAAGTGATATTTTTGGTGACAAATAATTTTATTTTGTTTGTATTTCGATTTTGAATGAGAGTAAGTTTGTGCAATGTTTTTACACTATTTATTTTTAGGTTTAATAGTACTATGAGCTGACACGTGATTAAATCAATCATCAAATGAATGCTGTAAAGCCAAATTATTAAAAAGTTTTCTTATAAATAGATACAGACTATAGGGGTACCGAATAGAAAAGAGCCTCGCTCCGGTTTTGTCTCGCGCAGGTAGAACTATGGTGGGAGAGGGAGAGCCCGAGTTAGGCCAGACATACCCAGCCGCTGCTTCATTGCGTAGGGCTTAATATTTTCTTTTTCAAACCAACTACAGCGATAAAAAACTGTGAATGTGTATCGCCTATGTTCCTGACAACTACAATTAGTAAATTTAAATATTTTACAAAGTAAAAGACGTAAAAAGACATTAAAATATAGGTTTTAAATTCCTTTATATTATAGAAAAATGTAACAATTTATCCCCATCACCGCTCCAATCGCCTCCCCGCCATCACCCCTACATGCGTGCGCAAGCCACTCTCGAGATGACGGTTCTGCGCAGGTTTCTTTCTATCTGGTAGGCCTATAGTGAACTATCCATATATATATAATACAACTATTATTAGAAGACTACATTATTCGTATACAATATTATTTACATTTGTACAATATAAATAGTATTAATAAATTTAAAATGAGTATCATAAAACGTGTTTAATCACAACAATATTAAAATCCTATTCTACCTTCATTTCTGAAATTAATCTGTTTAATTCCCTTCTTTCTTGGGGCCCTGAACCATATTGTCCCCGCCGATATTACAAGATACGCCCAGAAAGTAAGTTCTGTCAAAAACAAAACTAGTACAGATACAGAAAAACTATTTATTGTAAAAAATCTACAAACCTTAAACTATTTTTCTACATAGAGCCCACCATTTTGTAGGCACTTTGTTATAGCGCTGCACAAGTTTTTGTAAAACTTTGCTGCTTGTGTTGTCAATCATGTGGTAATATGTTCTATGAGGTCGTCATCGTAGATATAGTTTCAACCACCTAGGAGCAATACAGGTGCAAAAAGAGATGGAAGTCGCTAGAAGTGTGGTCAAACTGGTCCCAGCCAAAATCCTACAAGAGTTGTCGCGATAAAATATCCACCAGTTGTATGCCGTGTCTGTGCAGATGATTTTTCAAGTTGTGAAAATTTGCTTGGGTTTAGTCTTTGGTGGTGACAAAGTGTGCCTCTATTCCGTCGATTGTAGTTTTGGTTCAGAGGTTTCATAAGCGACCCAAGTCTCATCTCCGGTCACTATTTGAGTCAGGAAGTCATCACCATCTTTGTCATATCGTGTCAAAAAGTTAAGTGCAATGCTCTGACGATGTTTTTTGTGTTGCTCTTAAAGAGTTTTAGCCACCCAATGATCACAAAATTTTCGAGAAAGTAGTTTTACAGAAACAATTTCATGAAGAAGTGATCTTGAAATTTGCAGAAATTCCATAGAAAGAACACAAATTGTAAACTTACAGTTTTTCTTGTACTGCACGAATCAATTTATCATTAACCAAAGATGGACGCCCACTTCGATCTTCTTCGTGGACTTGATCACGTCCTTACTTTGACGGTCGGACCCATCTTCCTACCATTCAATCACTCATGGCATTTTTTCTGCAAACCTGGTATATCTGTCGATGAATGTCAACTAGTTTAGTGTTCTTCGCTTTCAGAAAACGAGTTACAGATCTAATCTCACAAGCGGCGGGATTTTCAATTAACAAGCACTACATTACCGTAAACAAGAAACAGCGATGTCAAAATGGCGTCATGTACTTCTCCTTGACTCGGAGCAACTACAGCGCATGAACCAAATTGCGATCGCAGCGCTCCCGCGGCAAGACATACAAACGGAACTTAATTTCTGGACGTATCTCGTATATACTTCTCTGTTACTTCATCAGTTATGTTACAATCGAAGTTCCGGAAAGTAACACCTGCTTCGGATTACCATAATTACCTGACAAGATGGCTTACATCACCTTGGATTTCGATGTTGATATTTCTTATACTCACAAATAATATAGCCTACATTAGAAAAAACAAATTATGGGTTTTAACCTAATTTAGTGATTTGAGTGATAAATTAATATAAAATATCCTTACAAATATAAATCAGCCTCCATTTTAAAACACTCCTACCTATTAAACACGTTTATTTTATTAACATAAAAATTAAACCTCAAATTTTGGAAAATCCCCTCCTCTCCTATAATTACCTAGAGTTTAGAGTAATCATATGAAACTGATCTATAGATCTTGGACAATTCAGATCCGTTACGAACCCACCTCTTCCCATCTGTCCCCCCTCAAAGGACTTTCAAGAATGAAACAGAAAGCAAACGCATACTTAATTCTTTCTTAGGTTTCCGGTTCAATGTCTTTTAAATCGGCCATTTCCGGTGCTCAGCAGGTGCTTTGTTTATTTCTCTAGGTCATTTAAATCAGCTGTTTTAAATTGTAAATAGAAATATTCTGTTTGTATGAGAAAGAATGAAGGAATAGTTTTGGTTTTCAAGAAAAAAATCTTGCAAAACAATGTATACAAAATATAATCAAAATTCTATGTTTAGTTATCCCAAAATAACTTAAATTTGTATACTTGAATAAATATAATGTTTTGGAAATTTAAAATTAATTGTATGTACGTTTTAAGAAAATTATTCTAAGTTGAATATTTACGAGTATAAATTACATTTTTGATGACTGTACGTGAGAACCCATTACTGTTTACATTTCTGTGTTATTTTATTATAAATTATCTAAACAGGTAGTACTCTTAATTAAAAAAAATCAAGGAGGGTAGTTGAAACAAGAAATTATTAAATTTTGATCAAAATTGATTTAACCCTTCGCTCTCAGACATTTTTTACAAATATCTGCATAAAATCCCAGGCCTAATTTAGAACTTTTGCAGCGTTTTGTTAAAAAATCCATAACTCATTTATTTATTAATCAATTCTTATGATTTTGTTGTTGTTTAGTTTGTAATTAACTACTCTAAAATACCTAGTAGGCCTATTGTATAAATATATTATGCAAAAAATATATATTGTAAAATAAAAAATAACCTACCTAAAAAGTTTTTTTTGAATTTTTTTCTTCAAGTGCAGAAGAAAGAGATGCCAAAAAAATCGTGGGGCCATTATATATACATATTATTAAAATCCATTAAAAAATGAACACACACACCAAATTTGATTGAATTATTTTGATAAACAACACAGTAAGAACGTTTTTTTTTGTAAATTAACACATTTTCAGTTTTTCGCTGAGGCCATCATCAACTTAGAATGTAATTTATAACCCAACACAGTTTTTAGAAATATTTACAAATATTTACACAAAACATAAGGTTTTCAATTATAACAAGAGTTTTATTTTAATACAAAAACATCTAACCTATTTTTTATTTTTTTAATTTTCCGTTCCTTTTATTACATTTAGATAAACAAAACATGATTTAAATTGAGAAAAAGAGATAAGATAAAAAATAAAACTTTCTTTAACAACAAACTAAAACAAAACAAATAAATTGACACATGATATAATAATACATTACTTTAAATTAAAATACATAAAAACAGGAAAGGAAAACCAAAACAATATTACTTCTAAATCCTAAGCAAAAAAAAAATTTTTTTAGATATTAGGCTATCTAAAAAAATAACTAGACTAAACGAATCAAAAATGAATGAAGAAAAAAATACTAGCATTTTTGTGTTCTGGATAAAAGTTTGTATGCAGACCTTTTTTTGTACTTTGCACTTATAAGGGTAATTTTTTTTTTTGATATGAAAAAACTATAAACTAATAAATTATTTATACAAAAACTGAGAAAACATAAAGAGTAACTCAAAACACGATCAAATTCTAAACTCAAAGGTTATATACAAACAACAGGTGACATCAATTAAAAAAAAAAAAAAAAACAACAGCTGAGTTTGACAAGGCCAACATAATTACGTTTCACGAACAACTAAATGCCGATCGAATATGTAACATTTCAACATATATGGTAAGCTAGCTTTTCCCCTTCCCCAATGATTTTCATATATAATATATCTACCATATTTTAAATTGTCCAACAACTGTATTCTTCATATTGTTTTTTTATGATACTAATAATATCAGTGGCGGCGATAAGAACCCGCGGGCCCCCCCGCAAGTTTGTTCATCGGGCCCCCCTCTCCCAATAATTTTTTCCTGGATGTTTATCTTTTCGCCGGCCGGTGCCGGTGAGTCACCGCGATGAGCGACGTAGCGATAGCTGCATTACTTATCGGCCAACGGTAAACAATACAAATACTTCTTATCATGACATTAAATAATTAATACTGCTCTCTAAAAAATAATGGTTATTGTCGTTTTGGATGCACGATGCACAATCTTGTCTGAAGACATTATACCTTATTTTAGTAATTTCTTGACAATACTCATAAAAATATTTTTATGATAGGGGGGGCCCATGTGGCAGGGCCCGTCGCGGGGCCGGGTCCCGGTAAAATTTCCCGAAAAATCCCGGTCAAGGCTCGCGGGCCCCTGCACCGCGGGCACTGCGGGCTCACTATCGCCGCCACTGAATAATATGTATTTTGGAGCTTTGGCCTCGTATTTTACATTCCTGGTCTTTAAATACTCCAAAATTCAAAATAAATCCAATTCAAAAAACGGTTCGACCAATTTTGATAGAAGTTGTAATATTTACTTTCCAATTACTAGGTATTAGGTAAATTATTATGATTCTATGAAGAGTATTTTCGATAATTCTTCAAATTGACGTTTTCAACTCTTAGGCTATAGGAATAAAGATCTACTATTTTCTAAATGATCTCGTTCTGTCTATCCGACAGTCAAGAACTAGCGATCCGATTGTCTCGAAATGTTGGGCTTTGATGTTGGTTGTCCAATGACATGATTAGATTATAAACTAAAGTCATTGTAACGCTTACTACGATTCTACGATTATTCCAACACCAAACAAAAGAAAACAGATTCTATTTTATTTGAAACACCGACGTTTCAATGACTAATTCATCATCTTTAGTTGTTACACAAACTTTGTGACAGTGAACCAAAAGAGGCTTGACCAGTAGCAATGAACCAAAGTAGCCATACCCTCATTTCCAAGTACAAAATCAAATACAGGTTTTAGCCCAATGTCATTAACTAGTAAACCACTAGTTGAACAGTAAGTAGGCTACATAGCAACAATAATATTTTTTTTTATGCATTTTAATACTTATTGAACTAAACTATTATTAAAAATTTTGTTTTAGTGTCCAACGAAATGATTATATCCTGATCGAAATGACTTAATGGTTGGGGTGAGGTGTGAAAATAGAAAATGGCACTTATTTAATTATTGTCAGATTTTAATGAATCACATACAATTTATGTATTTTGAAGACCTAATTTGGAATCATTTTCATGATTCTTGTAGAAATGCTTTTTCTTGTATGTAGATTTTAAAAGTAATGCTATATTAAAGGTTTGAAACTTCTTCAGCTCTTAATATCGACTTACATGTAGTTAATACCAGCAGGAGATATGATTATCGTGAACAACTGAACAGTTTGGAGACTTTTGAAAAATTTCCATCTAAAGGTGGATTTCATTTTATTCCTTAAGAGTTTATTTTCAAAAAATAAATTGAAGTAGTTACTGAAAGACAGTGAGTGCATTTTAATCGTTGGGTGAATTTCTTTGAGCCACACTACAATAGTTTAAATAATACATTTCTTTTATACTTTTAATTTTATAAATTTGTTATATTTTTACGGTATGTGTGTGTAAATTGTTTTCCGTAGCTAGATGTATGTTTGTTATAGTTATGTACATCCGGATTATTGTTATAGGTTATACTTTCTAATTGACGATTGCCATACAATTTGAGTTTTAAAAATAAATAAATATGATCAAGTAAGCAAACAATATGAAAATAAATAAAAAATGTTGAAATATACTGTAATATCTGGTTATGGTAATAGTATATTTCACCACTAGGACCAAAAGTGAAGCTTTTCGATACAAGCTTTAGTTTCTTTTCATTCAAGTAAGACAGTCCGTGAAGAGTCCTGATTGATGACTTTTCATTCAAGTAAGACAGTCCGTGAAGAGTCCTGATAGATAGCTTTTCATTCAAGTAAGACAGTCCATGAAGAGTCCTGATTGATGACTTTTCATTCAAGTAAGACAGTCCGTGAAGAGTCCTGATTGATGACTTTTCATTCAAGTATGACAGTCCGTGAAGAGTCCTGATTGATGACTTTTCATTCAAGTAAGACAGTCCGTGAAGAGTCCTGATAGATAGCTTTTCATTTAAATAAGACAGTCCGTGAAGAGTACTGATAGATAGCTTTTCATTCACGTAAGACAGTCCATGAAGAGTCCTGATTAATGACTTTTCATTCAAGTAAGACAGTCCGTGAAGAGTCCTGATAGATAGCTTTTCATTCAAGTAAGACAGTTCGTGAAGAGTCCTCATAGATGGCTTTTTATTCAAGTAAGACGGTCCATGAAGAGTCCTGATAGATGGATTTTCATTTAAATAAGACAGTCCGTGAAGAGTACTGATAGATAGCTTTTCATTCACGTAAGACAGTCCATGAAGAGTCCTGATTAATGACTTTTCATTCAAGTAAGACAGTCCATGAAGAGTCCTGATTAATGACTTTTCATTCAAGTAAGACAGTCCGTGAAGAGTCCTGATAGATAGCTTTTCATTCAAGTAAGACAGTCCGTGAAGAGTCCTGATAGATAGCTTTTCATTCAAGTAAGACAGTCCATGAAGAGTCCTGATAGATAGCTTTTCATTCAAGTAAGACAGTCCGTGAAGAGTCCTGATAGATAGCTTTTCATTCAAGTAAGACAGTTCGTGAAGTGTCCTCATAGATGGCTTTTTATTCAAGTAAGACAGTCCATGAAGAGTCCTGATAGATGGCTTTTTATTCAAGTAAGATAGTTCGTGAAGAGTCCTGATAGATGGCTTTTTATTCAAGTAAGACAGTCCATGAAGAGTCCTGATAGATGGCTTTTTATTCAAGTAAGATAGTTCGTGAAGAGTCCTGATTGATGACTTTTCATTTAAATAAGACAGTTCGTGAAGAGTCCTCATAGATGGCTTTTTATTCAAGTAAGACGGTCCATGAAGAGTCCTGATAGATGGCTTTTCATTTAAATAAGACAGTCCGTGAAGAGTACTGATAGATAGCTTTTCATTCACGTAAGACAGTCCATGAAGAGTCCTGATTAATGACTTTTCATTCAAGTAAGACAGTCCGTGAAGAGTCCTGATAGATAGCTTTTCATTCAAGTAAGACAGTTCGTGAAGAGTCCTCATAGATGGCTTTTTATTCAAGTAAGACGGTCCATGAAGAGTCCTGATAGATGGCTTTTCATTTAAATAAGACAGTCCGTGAAGAGTACTGATAGATAGCTTTTCATTCACGTAAGACAGTCCATGAAGAGTCCTGATTAATGACTTTTCATTCAAGTAAGACAGTCCGTGAAGAGTCCTGATAGATAGCTTTTCATTCAAGTAAGACAGTTCGTGAAGAGTCCTCATAGATGGCTTTTTATTCAAGTAAGACGGTCCATGAAGAGTCCTGATAGATGGCTTTTCATTTAAATAAGACAGTCCGTGAAGAGTACTGATAGATAGCTTTTCATTCACGTAAGACAGTCCATGAAGAGTCCTGATTAATGACTTTTCATTCAAGTAAGACAGTCCGTGAAGAGTCCTGATAGATAGCTTTTCATTCAAGTAAGACAGTTCGTGAAGAGTCCTCATAGATGGCTTTTTATTCAAGTAAGACGGTCCATGAAGAGTCCTGATAGATGGCTTTTCATTTAAATAAGACAGTCCGTGAAGAGTACTGATAGATAGCTTTTCATTCACGTAAGACAGTCCATGAAGAGTCCTGATTAATGACTTTTCATTCAAGTAAGACAGTCCGTGAAGAGTCCTGATAGATAGCTTTTCATTCAAGTAAGACAGTTCGTGAAGAGTCCTGATAGATGGCTTTTCATTTAAATAAGACAGTCCGTGAAGAGTCCTGATAGATAGCTTTTCATTCACGTAAGACAGTCCATGAAGAGTCCTGATTAATGACTTTTCATTCAAGTAAGACAGTCCGTGAAGAGTCCTGATAGATGACTTTTCATTCAAGTAAGACAGTCCATGAAGAGTCCTGATAGATGGCTTTTCATTTAAATAAGACAGTCCGTGAAGAGTCCTGATAGATGGCTTTTTATTCAAGTAAGACAGTCCGTGAAGAGTCCTGATAGATAGCTTTTCATTCAAGTAAGACAGTTCGTGAAGAGTCCTGATAGATGGCTTTTTATTCAAGTAAGACAGTTCGTGAAGTGTCCTCATAGATGGCTTTTTATTCAAGTAAGACAGTCCATGAAGAGTCCTGATAGATGGCTTTTCATTCAAGTAAGACAGTCCGTGAAGAGTCCTGATAGATAGCTTTTCATTCAAGTAAGACAGTCCATGAAGAGTCCTGATAGATAGCTTTTCATTCAAGTAAGACAGTCCGTGAAGAGTCCTGATAGATAGCTTTTCATTCAAGTAAGACAGTTCGTGAAGTGTCCTCATAGATGGCTTTTTATTCAAGTAAGACAGTCCATGAAGAGTCCTGATAGATGGCTTTTTATTCAAGTAAGATAGTTCGTGAAGAGTCCTGATAGATGGCTTTTTATTCAAGTAAGACAGTCCATGAAGAGTCCTGATAGATGGCTTTTTATTCAAGTAAGATAGTTCGTGAAGAGTCCTGATTGATGACTTTTCATTTAAATAAGACAGTCCGTGAAGAGTACTGATAGATAGCTTTTCATTCAAGTAAGACAGTTCGTGAAGTGTCCTCATAGATGGCTTTTTATTCAAGTAAGATAGTTCGTGAAGAGTCCTGATTGATGACTTTTCATTCAAGTAAGACAGTTCGTGAAGTGTCCTCATAGATGGCTTTTTATTCAAGTAAGACAGTCCATGAAGAGTCCTGATAGATGGCTTTTTATTCAAGTAAGACAGTCCATGAAGAGTCCTGATAGATGGCTTTTTATTCAAGTAAGATAGTTCGTGAAGAGTCCTGATTGATGACTTTTCATTCAAGTAAGACAGTTCGTGAAGTGTCCTCATAGATCGCTTTTTATTCAAGTAAGACAGTCCATGAAGAGTCCTGATAGATGGCTTTTTATTCAAGTAAGATAGTTAGTGAAGAGTCCTGATAGATGTCTTTTCATTCAAGTAAGACAGTTCGTGAAGTGTCCTCATAGATGGCTTTTTATTCAAGTAAGACAGTCCATGAAGAGTCCTGATAGATGGCTTTTTATTCAAGTAAGATAGTTCGTGAAGAGTCCTGATTGATGACTTTTCATTCAAGTAAGACAGTCCGTGAAGAGTCCTGATAGATGTCTTTTCATCCAAGTAAGACAGTCCGTGAAGAGTCATCATAGATGTCTTTTCATCCAGGCAAGACAGTCCGTGAAGAGTCATCATAGATGTCTTTTCATTCAAGTAAGACAGTCCATGAAGAGTCCTGATAGTTTTTGAAGCAGTATGGCGAAAAACGAGTTTATTCACACGCTCTGTTCGAAAAAGTTTTTAATAAATAAATGGACAGTTACGTATTAAGACACTGTCGAGTAGCCTGTTTTGACACTAGTTTGTCGCGTAATTTCAGATGATGTTTCTAAATTAGAACTTAATATAAATGCAGTACAAACTTTCTCACACAGTCGTTTATAATCGAAATACCGCCCAAACAAAACTATTCGTCGCCGAATATATCAGAACGAGTTGTCAGTAAAATCAACCATGCCATCTTAGATTTTATATTATTTTAAACAATATTTAATTAAAGGTTAATAATTAACTGTAAAAGTCCCCCCACATGATCCTCTTATTGTGTTAAAAACACTAGAGGGGTTTCAGATGTCGTAACCATCCATCATCAGGTGTTATCACTCACGAGAAATAATGATAATATTAATTGATTGTTTTAAACACATATAAAACACAAAATGTGTCCGACGTTACCGGTACTGCGGAGGTGAATCTAATCTGCACGATGACATTCTCTTATCCGTCATCTTCATTGTGGAATTGCTTTATAAATTTCAAACTTTTCAGTCACACTCATGTACTGACCTTTTTGCACAATTTCATTACCTTCACATTGGTCTGCAAGTCAGTGTATTTGTGGGCAAAATTGATCAGCTAAGCAACAGTTATGGAATTGTGATTAGATTTAGGGAAATGTTATTAAAACCTCTTACCAAACGAACATGACTGTCTTATTTAATATTTGGGGGCAGTCATTGTAGACACCCGATTCATCACCTGATGATGGATGCTTGAGAGATCTGAAACTGCTGTATTGTGTCTACCATATTAAGTGGATCACGCAACAATTATTAACCATTAATTAGGATCACTGAACTGGGGACTTTTCCACAACACTATTTAATGTTTAAATAATTTATAAAATTGCTTCACTTGTGTCCTAAACTGGTTTTAATTATATTTATAATTAAATATACGCCAACAGTTAAACTTTATTTTATTTTATATTTATAAAATAAAATAAAGTTTAAATGTTGGCGTTCCAGGTTTATTAAAAAAAAAATTATTCATTAAATACAATTTTCCTTTACTTGCAATATTGTACATCGGTTTGGGTCATAATTATTCACGAGGGTCACATTTGAATGAAATTGATGAAGTCGATTTTGTGAAGGCCGATTTTTTGCCCTTATCGATAACTCACTAATCTGAATTTTTGAAAAGATGGTGATCAATACATTTTTTTTGGGCTACTATTGACAGAATTTGAATAAAATCGTTACAAGCCATTTTGAGAATATCGTACCAACAAATATTGAGTTCTTGAAAACAAAGGGGGGGAGGGAACTTCCAGAGATATCATCAAAATATTCCTACAAACAAAATTTGATTATAATCGGACTGGACAGACGAGATGCTAGCATTCTGCAGGTCTGAGAGAACCTACAACGGATATTCCACGATAAACTCGGCGTTGCTAAAACATTACATAAACTATTTCACTCATACGTTCCCAAAACCATTCTGCAGGTCTCAGAGAACCTACAACGGATATTCCACGATAAACTCGGCGTTGCTAAAACATTACATAAACTATTTCACTCATACGTTCCCAAAACCATTCTGCAGGTCTGAGAGAACCTACAACGGATATTCCACGATAAACTCGGCGTTGCTAAAACATTATATAAACTATTTCACTCATACGTTCCCAAAACCATTCTGCAGGTCTCAGAGAACCTACAACGGATATTCCACGATAAACTCGGCGTTGCTAAAACATTACATAAACTATTTCACTCATACGTTCCCAAAACCATTCTGCAGGTCTGAGAGAACCTACAACGGATATTCCACGATAAACTCGGCGTTGCTAAAACATTATATAAACTATTTCACTCATACGTTCCCAAAACCATTCTGCAGGTCTGAGAGAACCTACAACGGATATTCCACGATAAACTCGGCGTTGCTAAAACATTACATAAACTATTTCACTCATCCGTTCACAAAACCATTCTGCAGGTCTCAGAGAACCTACAACGGATATTCCACGATAAACTCGGCGTTGCTAAAACATTACATAAACTATTTCACTCACCCGTTCACAAAACCATTTTGCAGGTCTCAGAGAACCTACAACGGATATTCCACGATAAACTCGGCGTTGCTAAAACATTACATAAACTATTTCACTCACCCGTTCACAAAACCATTTTGCAGGTCTCAGAGAACCTACAACGGATATTCCACGATAAACTCGGCGTTGCTAAAACATTACATAAACTATTTCACTCGTACGTTCCCAAAACCAATTAAAAACCAACCAAAATTATTCCTCACTGAAAATGTCAATTCTGTAGTTATCATTCAAAAAGTGAAAAATGAACTATGAATGCCATCTTTGAAAATAGTATTTATATATTTAAATGAGGCCTAACGTGTCCTTTTTTGCCATAAATCTCAGTGTAATAATCTTACTTAATTAATATCCAGTTTTTTGTATTTTGAAAAAAAATCGTAATTTTTTCTTTTTTTCTTATGTTATCGAAAAAAGAAAAAAAACAGATATTTCTATAACCATGTCTCTAGGCTAAAGTATGCCAACATCTATATTTGATTAAAATCTGTCAGTGTGTTTGGGCTTTAAACTGACGGGCGGGGGGCATTACTTAAATTTCTCTATAGGTACTTCGTATGTGAGATATTAAATAACGTAAATGTGTATCGAATACTTTCTATTATAGGCCTATACATTGTAACTGCTTTCCTCCAGTAGTTCTATTATTTTCCCTTTAAAATACAGTTTATCTAAAAGTAATCTATTATAAATACCAGTTTTCAACATTATAAATACAGAAATATCTTCATCATTTCTATCTGACAAAGAAATATAAATTTTCTCCTCTAATATTTGCGTCCAAAATTGTCAGACATTTGAAGTAACTAAATTAAAATAATTAGAGTACACTAGTAACGTCAAATCTGACAGATATTCTCCTTCATAGACAGACTGATAAACCATATGGGAGATAGGAGGTGGGTGTCTTTGAAAGTGTGTATGTATCCGAAAAAATGTAAATAAATCTATTATATGTGCTTGAGTTTGCTAGTGAGCACGCTTCTATATAAGGATAATAAATTACTTTTCGTGACACTGCTTCAATAACAGCTCTTTTCAATAATGCATTAAGATGCTAAAGTTGTTCTTTTTATTCCTAGGACCTAAAAACATCAGCTGAGGTCCAGGTCATCAGCTGTTACTTCATTTATACGAATTAATTAACGATTGTAAAGAATCTACAAAAACAATTGATACTCTCGATTGTAAATAACCGATAAAACAGCTGTTACCATCGATTTTAATTCATTGTTGTATTTTTTGATATTATTCGAGTCCAGAAAAATGTCGGAAAATACAATGAATAACATGGAAAGTAAAGATATATTTTTAAAAAAGTCCAAGAAATACAATCATAGCCCGAAATATTCTATCTGACAATCGTCATAGTTAGTGTACTGTACCATTAACACAAACTAAACAGCTGTAATAGATGCAAACTTGTGCACACTTTTGAAGTTAAATAGGTTAAACATTTTAGTTTTTTGAAATAGTTTTCTGATATTGTTTGCAGCGAAAAATATAGTTCATCAGTAGGACGAAAAGAAGATTTTCGATCCTCCTACATTTTCCTTAAACTTGAGCGTGTATCGAAAAGCTTTACTTTTGGTCCTAGTGATGAAATATACATATACATATATCTAATTTTAAGTTATTTTGTGCCTGTTTAGTCTTAATCAGAATGCCACGCATTGTTCAGTGTTTTTCTTTCCTTGTTATTTAAAGGTAAATAACCTCTAGGTTAACATAGCTTTATAAAAAATATTTTAAAAAACAGCATAAAGCAAAGATCCCTAGCTCTTGAATACTATAATACCGCCGTAGTCGGGAAAAAACCAAGAGTTGGTCAAGAGAGACTAGATAGTAAAGATGAAATAGAGATATCCTATCCAAGGTTACATTAAAAAATGTGTAGATATAGCTAGGTCTCTGGAGATTGCTAAGCCCGTAATTACCCCTGAGTGTTTGTTCAGCGGTAAGAGGGTATAAATGCATGTAACAACTGAAGATGATGACTTAATGGTTGAAACGTCGTTATGTGTTAGATTGTACAAATTGTCAAGGAAAATTGAGTTTTCTTTCATTTGGTAATTGAAGTGTTGCTCGTTAAGGTGGATAGCCAACATTTGGACGTGAAGTTATGAGCTTGTACTATACTACAGCCGCTGGTTCTTTGCACTTGGATTTTTAGTGACGCACCGGATAGACAGTGGAAATGGCAACGTCGTCGTCTCGCACTGCCCTCTACGGCCGTATATCTTAGCATCACATCCAAACTGCGCGCGTATTATCGCATCTAAACAACAAAACTGTTACGTATTGTTCAGTTTGTGTTATGGAAATTAAATGATAGAGTGAACCTTTTAAACTGTAAATGTAATCATTTCATTTAATCTACGCAATTTAAATTTTTCTAAAGTTTTTGGTGAATAAATAATACTACATTTTACTGTTAACATATTATGTAATTCAAACGAACGCTTGAAACAAACTCTGGTTTATTTCAGTGAGTATAAAATTATATTATTTGATATACAGAAATAATATTGCTCAATTGATAACTCGAAAACCGATACTTTATTGTTAGACTACTTCTTGGAACGGAGCCAAGGAAACAACGTTGCCATATTGTGATATTTGTAAGTACAAAGAACGAACGGCTGAAGTATAACAGGCAGTCGCTGATTACTTTAGACAGTTTAGACAGTCTTTAGACAGTTTACTTATTTTAGACCCTTTTAGGATTCAGGTACCCTGGTAATCTATACCCTATCTATTGTGACAACCCCCCCTCAATAAAAAGGTGCTGGTGACGCCCATGTAACCAAATACCAATTTACCTTTTTAGATTTTGAATGTCTGTGTGTGTGTGCTAAAATTAATGCAGCATTAATTTATTTGAAGTTTTATTCAGAAAACACGGAACTGGCAGGTGTAGTTCACCTTCTCTGCAAACCATATGTGAATTACAAAAATAAATCCTACAATTCCAAGTAATTACAGCTTGTCATAAAACGGAACAAAGCGAACTATAAATACATTGCCGACTAACCGCAGTTCTAATTGTTTCACCACAGCTGTCCAGGCAACCCTTTATGCGGGCAAATTGAAAATCGAAAACTAATGATAGCTTGGGTGCCCCCTTGTGGTACGCGTGGCCCTTGTAGGCCTAACCTGTTATTAGAGTTAAATGCTAAACACACGGAATATCAATTAGCTTTAGATTATTAGATTAGATGCTAAATTAAATTTATGCTTATTAATGGAATTCCATTTTAGAATTTTAATTACTGTGATCCCCATCTTGAAATGTTGACATCATCATGGTCACTGAATTTTTGTACATTTGTGTTTTAGTAACAAAAAGATGTAGGTAATTTATAAAGGCATGTAACACTGTGACATGCTATTTTACCCACAATGTTTACTCTGTAATTGTTCAATTTTAAGTTCATTTTTTTTAGGTTAGTTTTAAAGTTATATTTTGTTTTTCTCGCATAGTAGTGTTTTGCTTTCATATAGTAACTTTTATGTTGTACTGATGTGGGAGAATCAATAAAGAAAACATAAAACACAGCTCTTGGCTTTTAAAACAAATGATGACTTAATACGATCAATGATATTTTAAATCCTGAAAATCCCTCGCTCCAAATATTCCCCCTAATACAGTTCTTTATTCATAATTTGTGAGATTTAATTCACCTAATAATAATAATAAGAAATAACTGGTATTATAAATTGTTAGGTGTAGTTGATTCCTATTTTTTTTTTTTAAATCAACAACTGGTTTATTCTGAGACCTACACTAAAAGTAATAACTAGATGTTCATCATTCAAAATACAATAAATTATCTCCCTTGTATTTGTTTTGAAAAATAAACAGTTTTTGAGATATTCGACAATAATTACATGGTTAACTAATAAAAGGTTACATAGAATATTTATAAATTTTAATAAAATATAAAATTTACGTTACCGTAAAACTAAAACAACAATGCAGAATTTGTTCTTACAAATTATCACTAAAACAAATATTGTATCAAGTAATCTTAACTTACAAAACAAACATTAATAGTCTAAGTAATACACTGTGTAAATTTCAGTCTAATTTGGTTTTCCTTTAGATGATTTAAAAAAAATTTTTAATAACGATTGTTAAATTTCAAAATCCCCTTCATTTCTGAAACGTGTACATGTATATCAATAGTTAAATTTGGGAAGGTTAAAGTATATTTCACACCAAGACTGGGCAATTGAGAAGAACCAACTAGCCTACATATTTTGATGAAATTGTCTATCTTCCAAGTAACCGAGAGATACAAAAATTCGCTACGGAATTCTCTCCGAAACATTTGTACGTAAACAAATTGGGGAATATTATTTGGGTTACAACTAAAGTTAAAGACACACATTTTGAATTAAATAAAATATAAACTGGCACGGGACTGGAGATCTACACCCATCAGTCTAGATTGCACTACTCCACTAAATCAGTTGTTTTCAGTTAGTTGAGTGTAGGGTAATGTGGTATTTATTTAAACATTTATTTTTCTTTAAGTGAGTAGAAACCTTATCTAATTTGTCATAGATGTAAAATATTTATCCTTTCAATAATTTATAGCTGTAATTAGGTAACCAAAGTAATGGCTGAATCACCATTACTGTACTATGTAATTACTGCTCCTTAGTGTTTTAAGTAAATCTATGTTCTTTCGGTTATTATGAGCCTAATGTACAAAATATGGTGTTCACCGATCAAAATTTTGAATATTTAGGTATCACTTAAATGTGTTACCAACTGTTTTTTAATATAAATAAAATTATTTATATTTGAATTGGAATATAAACTGTGTTTAGAAATAAACGATTAGAACGACATTAAAAATTGAATGTGTGTATTCTTCAGAAACGCAGGCAATGGTCTAGAGCAGCGGTTCCCAAACTGTGGTACGCGTACCACTGGTGGTACGCGGGAACGTTGCTGGTGGTACGCGAGTGAAGTTCGAAAATTGGTATACTCTACTAGTAGCGTGAGGGTGAGCGAGCAGCGGATGGAGGGGTGACAGTCGGAGTGGGAAAGATTGTGAGGGCGTGGAGGGGAGTAGCGCCGTTCAAGGCCGCGCGCTTTGTTATTGTGTTGTGCCAGATGCCAGTCAGCCAGTCCCAGTCGCCTGTCTGTCATCTCAGCGAGCACTATCTACTACGTAGCTCCGTAGAAAACCTAACCTGCAGTTTGACGTGTTGTTGTTTATATAGAGTTTGTGTCTATCAGTCAGTGAGAATAACATTGTTGGTAAGTGTTAGCTGTCGAATTGAAATGGATAAGTTTTTGGTAAGATCTACGTGTAGTAGTTCTAAAAAGCAAAGAACTTTGTCACCGGAACAAGAAAAGCCTATTGCAGCAGGAACAGATGCTGAGCAACCAAGCTGTTCCTCTACTTCTACGCCTTTGTTACGAACTTGTGAAAACAAAAAGAAATCAGGTAAACGTAAATATGATGAGAAGTATTTATCGTTTGGTTTTACTTATACTGGAAATTTCAGTGAACCTGTTCCACAATGTGTCATTTGTTTAGAAACTTTGTCAAATCATTCGATGAAACCATCACTTTTATTGCGTCATTTTAATACAAAGCATATCAATCTCATAAACAAGCCATTAGAGTTTTTTAAACGGAAGGAGTCTGAGTTAAAAGTGAATAAAGGAGCAATCACTTCATTTACGGGGTTAAACACTAGGGCTGTTGAAGCTTCATACAAGGTTAGTCTGAGAATAGCACAAGAACTAAAACCTCATACTATTGGAGAGACTCTAATTTTGCCAGCAGCTAAAGACCTTGTTTCCACAATTATAGGTGATAAAGAGGGAAAACAGCTCGATGTGGTTTCCTTGTCTGATAATACTGTTTCAAGAAGAATATCTAATATGGCTTTAAATGTAAAAGACATTTTACTCAAGAAAGTGAACAGTAGTAAATACTTTGCGATACAAGTGGACGAAACAACAGATGTCGCAAATTTGGCTCAACTGTTATGTTATGTTCGCTATGAAGAAAAATACTCAGTTGGTGAAGATATGTTATTTTGTGAAACTCTTTCAGCTCATACTACTGGAGAAGACATATTTTATAAAGTAAATGAATTTGTGCTCAGGAATGGAATGGATTGGAAGAAATGTGTTGGTATATGCACGGATGGTGCGAGAGCCATGACAGGAGCTCATAGTGGATTGGTAACTAAAATAAAAAAAGAAGCTCCGGAGGCACAACATATTCACTGCAGCCTTCACAGAGAAGCGCTTGTAACAAAACGCTGTCCAGCACAACTAAAAACTGTTTTGAACGAGGCTGTAAAGACAGTGAATTTTATTAAGAGCAGAGCCTTGAATTCACGCCTTTTTCGCAACTTATGTCAAGAAATGGACAGTATTCATAAACAACTACTGCTCCACACAGAAGTTAGGTGGCTTTCAAGAGGAAAGATGCTGACTCGCGTTTTTGAGTTACGTCACGAGATATTGATTTTTTTAACAGATTCTGATTTTGAGCTACGAAGTCGTTTTACTGATGAACTATGGCTGTGTCGACTGGCTTACTTAGCAGACATTTTTTCAAAACTCAATGATGTGAACATGAGTTTTCAAGGTACTTCTAATACCCCGTTTCGAGTGTGTGACAAAATTAATGCCTTGAAACAAAAAATCACCTTTGCAGATGATGAAGCCAAGAAAAGCAAGGTTTCGTTTTTTCCTTCTCTCAGCACTTTTGTTGAAGAAAATGAGCTTTCACTTAGTAAGACAGTTCTTAGTGATATCAGTGACCATTGTAACATTTTGAAGGAAAACTTGAGCATTTACTTCCCAGAAAACTATAAAGAACATTTGTGGATGAAAACCCCGTTTAGTGACATTAAGAAAATGACAATCCCAGAGAATCTCTCATTAGCCGAAAAAGATCAACTGTTCGAATTAAATTGTGACTCAGATTTGAAGGAAGTTTTTGATAAAGCTACCCTGATTGACTTTTGGATTCAACGACGCCAAGACTACGGTGAAATCGCCAACCGAGCAGTCAAGTTTTTACTCCCATTTTCAACATCCTACTTATGTGAAGCTGCGTTTTCTTCTCTTTGTTACCTTAAAAACAAATACAGAAATAGGCTGGCTTGTGTTGAAAATGACTTGCGTTTGAAGCTAAGCCCAATAAAACCAGACATTGCAACTTTAAGCAAATCGCTACAAGCTCATCCTTCTCATTAACTTGTGTGTACTTATGTTTGAATTTGTTGTATTGTTTTACAAATACAGTTTTGTTCTACACCTTAAAGTTTATTTATATTCTTTCATCCTAATTTTTATTTCAAAATAAGCATTGGTTATAACTATGAAAAGTTTAATTTCAACTAATTTATTTACAACTAACTGCAAAGAACTAAATGAACATTGTTTTAAAGTAAAGTACTTAAAAGGCTAAATGTTATTTTTTAATTATTATTTACAAACTTTACTATGTTGGCAATGGAATGATGATTAATCATTTTTATACTGGTGGTACATGAAAGGAGGACTTCATATTAGGTGGTACGCCATCAAAAAAGTTTGGGAACCGCTGGTCTAGAGCTAGAGTCGTGTCAAACAAGGGGTACCAATATTATGCTGCAGAAGAAAGTAAAGTTATACCTAATCCTGTAAGTTGAAATGTGTGCTTACGTTTGAATATTTTAACATTTGGAGTTGTTCTCTTGGTTTTCAACAAACTTCGTTTTAGGATGCTGAACTCGAATTTGTTATTAATTATGATCTAAATGTAACCATCAGGAGTAAACTGTGGCTTGAGTCAAACCTGGAAAAACTATTGGCACGTGGAGATTGCCATGCAGGATCGTTTTTCACTTTGTCACAAAGTTGTTTGTTCACAGTGCAAAGACCTCTGCAACAGTGGCGACAGTTTAAATAGCCCCTGATAAAAATGTAATTAACAAAAAAGTGTGACGTCACGATGCAGATCGCTCTTTAACATGTTTACCAACGTAACTACTGACAGAACACAATAATTTACAACTGAGCATGCGCGGGGCAATGACTGATAGCAGGCAACCACCTGGCTACTACCAGCATGTTATTTAAATATTCAGATCATCCAATTGATTACATGTCCATCTTGCTTGGGGTGAGTCATCGGCACTTTCATGTTTGCACATTATGCGGGACATCATTTGGTGTACCTTTATAGGATACGAGTGCGCAGAATCTTGTGGGTGCGAAATGTTACAGTGCCTTGATAATTCCAAATTATAATTCGTGGAAAAGAGAAAATAATTTTGACATTTAGCTGATTTAAAGTAGAGGTTATCATCCTGGTTATATTTAATACCATTAGGTAATATTGACAATTTAAAATTTGTGGTTAAACAAATAAATGTGAGTGGTGCTTTGACTGTGTTTTTGTGCATGTTCATCATGCTTTAATTATTTGTTAACAGCTTTACAGAATGCTCGTTAGATTAATAAAGACGAGAGAACCAATATTTAAGAAATAAAGGAATAAGCTTCAATGCACCAAGGTCATACGATATGTATACAAGGTTTGTTAACATTTTATTTTCCGTTTTAAAATCGCAATCATTCTAATCAATTCTGCACGGTTCTAAAGCGTTGATGCGGGTTCTCCGATTATGATACAGAGGGCCGGTGAACTATTAAATACAGGCCTAATAGTAAAAACAAGTAGAAATATATGAAATTTGAACTGATTTCTAAAATTTTCCTGTTTTGACAAATAAATGCAAAACTTGAAAAACCATTTCGATATTCATGAAGTTACTAAAATATCAAATTAATAATCATTTACATAACATTACACTGCATTGTTCTCTGTGATTTGATATAACTTTCTTGTAAACTAATTTCTATAAATCAAGGAGTAATAAACAGAAGTCAGATTGTTTACATTTTTAATTACGAGCGAAGTCTACTATTCAACGAATAATCAAAAATTTGTATTTTCTAAAATGACAGTTTGGATATTTCTGAACATTACATCAGTTTATATTTAGATTTCTATAAGAAATTATAAGATTGAAAATGACTGCATGAATCAGTTTCGTTCTGGTTCCTTTATTTTTCATGGTACTTTTTTAAAAATTTTGTTCTTTAAAGTATAAAGACCACTTTATTGCTTCCGTCATATCTATGGCATTTATATAGAATACTTGATTGGATTCACTCAAACTGTTTAAATCTATTATAAGAAGGTTGTCCCACGAAATATTTAAATTGTACTCAAGAACGAGTAGTCTGAATAAGACAAAATTATGTTATTTAGTGTGGGATAAGTGTCCCAGGGAACGATTTTATTTTGGACAAATCATGTTTTAAACTTCAGTGTTCTAATTTTAATATTAATTAAATGTACAAGGAGCACGATGGCGATATGTACAATAAGGATAACAATGATTCTCCGAACTACAAAAACAGGTTCGGAGAATCATTGTTTTCCTTATTGTTTTACTTTCTCACAGATGCGTAGTATAGATAAAGCTATATGACTGGTAAACATATCGGTGTAGAGTTATATATCTGTTATGAGGTCCTACGAGTAAAAACATATTTGTTTTTGAAATGTCTGTCTGAGTTTACGGTCCAAACACGTGGACCCAATTAAATTTGGGTTGTGGGCATATTTTTACCGTATCTCAGGACGTTCTTTTTTAATTTTGATAACACAGAATTTACAAATAGCTGCCATGAGAAAAATAGATTCTAACGATTTTGGTCAAACTGTTCTCAAGTGTAAACTCTAAAGATCCGCTTAAAACGTATTAAACCTTCTCTCCGATAATGTCGGTTTGTGTAAAAAAACAAAACAAAATTGTCATGGAGCTGTGATAACAGAAGTAATTTCTATCGAAAAAGACGACTTTCATGGTTTATTTTCGTTTTTTGACTGACAATTACCGAATTGACATTTTTGGTTGGTTTCTATTTGGTTTTGGGGATGGGTGAGAAGAAAATTTGTGCAAAATTTGTGCACTGTTTATTAAATACAGTAATACAATATTTCAAATTAACTATTGTTAATCCTGTTATTTTAAAACTTAAAATCTAATTTAATTTCTAACTATTTGTTGAAATCTCTACTAATATACTGTAGATTATCCCACAGGTTTATAACATTATATTTACACATAGGCTTTATATTCGTATAGTAACAATGACATGATGTGTTAACCAATCGATCTTTTTGAAGTAAATATCTGTTTTGGAGCTGCCTCAGTTGAAATAAGTGGTTTCTAGGCACTGTCCTTGCTATAAACTATTCTTGGGAGACCCGATTTCGATCAAACATATTTTAGACGTATCTTGAGATGTTTTTTTAATAACATCGTAATTAATTCGTTTCTTGAGTAAACTCAGCTACCGTAAACATTGATTTTCTCGAAACGGGCTTTAACAATTTTAATCTAATTTGTCATGAATGTAGATACTGAAGACACAATTAAAGCTTATTAGTAGCAATCCCAACAAAAAATCCTGTGTTGAGAATTATATTTTGGCAAAAACTAAAAAGCACCTCCTTTTTTAAAAGCTCAATTACAATCAAATAGGCTACAATTTGAGATTAGTACAAATGGACCCAGTTGTTAATATTTTGAATAAATTAAAAACTGCGTCCACGGTTAATTTTCACTTTAAGTGTTACTGAAATGTCATTTCTGGGGACGTGGCAGCGATTAGATTTTGTTCGGTTAATATTTGGTTTTATTGAGGAGTTTAATAGAATCTTTGTGCAAAGTTATTACACAGTTCATTTCAGTTATAACAACAAATATAGTCCCAAAGGAACTCAATTATCGAGATCTGCAGAGGAAACAGATGTTGAGATAGTTGAACAGAACTGTCAGGGGGAGATCACTATCACTTGTTTTCTGTAAGAAACGTATCAAACTAAACGGTGCTCAAACATTGGACTAACTTTCTCAAATGACGTCACATTACATGTGTGTAGTGGGTTGATTAAGAGAGACCTGATAGGAAAGATGAAAAAAAGGCTCTAAACCAAGACTACATGAAGAAATATGTAGATCCACGGAATTGCAAAGCCCTCACACACTTGAGAGAAGTAAAAAGCAAAATGAACACAATGGATGTCAGAGCCAAATAACCCTAATCCCAATCGTCTGTCCCAAAATATAAAATATTAAAGGAGAGTTTATTTACACAGAAGGATATAGACAAAATCATGTCAAAATCTGCAAAAAACTAAAATAAACTGAATATTTCTTATTTTAATTTTATTAATTTATAATAGAAAGAATGTACGAATACCTTTTGAATTTCAGGTATTCGACTGTTTTGGTTAAACAGCATAAAAAAAGAATTAGAAGAAAATCGCAGTTGTATTCCTGCGAATAAAATCGTATATTCCTGCTGATGACCGATTAATTCAAATTGATTTGAGATCCCACAGCACGAAATTATTTTCCGATGAGACTTAATTTTCCATTCTGCTTTTTGTTTTATTATTTCGTTTTAAAAATTATTTAGCAAACGTTTATAAATTTTAAGAGCAGTTTTAGAACAAAATTAAGTAATTCTTCTTAAAGTAGATTAGATATAAACAAAATGATGTAATTCTACTTAAAGTAGATAGATAAATACAAAATTATGAAATTTCTTTTAAGGTAAGTATATATACACAAAATTATGTAGTTTCACTTAAAGTAGATAGATTAAAAAAAAAATTATGTAATTCCTTATAAGTAGATTAGATATAAACAAAATTAAGTAATTCTTCTTAAAGTAGATAGATAAATACAAAATTATGTAATTTCTTTTAAAGTAAGTATATATACACAAAATTATGTAGTTTCACTTAAAGTAGATAGATTAAAAAAAAAATTATGTAATTCCTTATAAGTAGATTAGATATAAACAAAATTAAGTAATTCTTCTTAAAGTAGATAGATAAATACAAAATTATGTAATTTCTTTTAAAGTAAGTATATATACACAAAATTATGTAGTTTCACTTAAAGTAGATAGATTAAAAAAAAAATTATGTAATTCCTTATAAGTAGATTAGATATAAACAAAATTAAGTAATTCTTCTTAAAGTAGATAGATAAATACAAAATTATGTAATTTCTTTTAAAGTAAGTATATATACACAAAATTATGTAGTTTCACTTAAAGTAGATAGATTAAAAAAAAATTATGTAATTCCTTATAAGTAGATTAGATATAAACAAAATTAAGTAATTCTTCTTAAAGTAGATAGATAAATACAAAATTATGTAATTTCTTTTAAAGTAAGTATATATACACAAAATTATGTAGTTTCACTTAAAGTAGATAGATTAAAAAAAAATTATGTAATTCCTTATAAGTAGATTAGATATAAACAAAATTAAGTAATTCTTCTTAAAGTAGATAGATAAATACAAAATTATGTAATTTCTTTTAAAGTAAGTATATATACACAAAATTATGTAGTTTCACTTAAAGTAGATAGATTAAAAAAAAAATTATGTAATTCCTTATAAGTAGATTAGATATAAACAAAATTAAGTAATTCTTCTTAAAGTAGATAGATAAATACAAAATTATGTAATTTCTTTTAAAGTAAGTATATATACACAAAATTATGTAGTTTCACTTAAAGTAGATAGATTAAAAAAAAATTATGTAATTCCTTATATTAAGTAGATTAGATATAAACGAAATTAAGTAATTCTTCTTAAAGTAGATTATATATAAACAAAATGATGTTATTCCACTTAAAGTAGATAGATATAAACACAATTATCTAATTCCTCTTAAAGTAGATAGATAGGTATAAACAAAATTGTCAATTCTTCTTAAAGTAGATAAATATAAACAAAATTATCTAATTCCTCTTAAAGTAGATAGATAGGTATAAACAAAATTGTCAATTCTTCTTAAAGTAGATAGATATAAACAAAATTGTCCATTCCTCTTAAAGTAGATAGATATAAACAAAATTGTCAATTCTTCTTAAAGTAGATAGATATAAACAAAATTCTGGAAGTTCGGGCCTAGGTGTAGCTCTGGTTGCCTTTTTTAGATTATCAGTTTTAGTTTCAGTTTTCGACATATTTCTATGATTGTACAGTAGGCTATTTGGGTTTTATAGGTAGCTTATTATAGGTTTATAACTTGATGACGTAAGTTGATCCAGACTCCTGAAACGTGGCGTGTAAGTTTTAATATACACAAATGTTGGCAAATGTCTGAATAAACTAGTTCAATCAATTAAGGGTTATTATGAAGATATCTTCAAGATATGTCCAAAATCAACTGACATACCAAATTTGTTCAATATTGTTCTGACAGTAGCGCAGAAAGATGACAGACAGAAAAGAACATTCCATAAAAGACGTTAATCAAATCGAATAAATGTCATTTAAAATCATTCCTTTTTTATCAATGACAAAACTTTCTCTATACTATAGACGTGAGAAGGCATACATCACGGCGTCGCACCTCCAGGTGTGTTGAAGCTCTACCGTTGCAGATGTACGACACAATTAGGCTCATCACTAGCATGACAGTAATATTGAAATAATCACTTCTGGAAATAGTTTTTGATGAGCTCAAGTTGTTATAAAACTATTAGCCTACAGGAAGTGTTTAAATGTTTTGATACCCTTGTGACGACCATATTGTACACATTTATTGGTTGATATGCATGGATAGAGGGGACAAGACCTGGTCTTTAACGGTTTTTATAGACTATATGTTTTTTCCCGTCTCATTAGAATACAACACTGGAAATCTCCAGAAATGGAAGAAATACAAATTTTACCGAGGGATAAAGAGATGCATATTTTTTTGGAGATATTGTCATTTGAAAAAGTTCAAAAGTGAATTATAAATTTGTCAAAACAATCTGAAAAAATCATTCAGGTGTAAAATTAAACTGTAAGACTTTATTGCCTCGATTTAAAAATAATAATAATTTTGGAATTACACTTAAAACTGGAAAAAAAATTTTTTATCGAATTTAAAAATAATTTGTAGATCGGTTTTTTCAAGAGCTATGTTGTACAAAATGAACATAGGACTTGAATAATATGACAAGTTCAAAAGAACATAATATGACTTCCTTATTTGATAGATGGACCTCCACCACTGATGGACTTCGGTGCCTGGTGACTCAATTCGTTGGAAATGATAACAATTTGACTACTGTTTATATTGTACTGTAATTCAAGTTTAAGTTACACGAACAATATTTAGAATTACAGGGGACAAAACAGTGTAATTTTTATGTAAATAATAATATATTTGATATTTTTGTAACACTATGAAATTGAAAAAAGGTTTATATGTAAATAAAAACATTAAAAAAGTAGTGATGGAGTAGATTTATTATTATGATTTTAATTAGGTGAAAACGTACGATTGGGAACGTTTTAGGAAACCAGTTCAAATTGTATTTTCTTAATTTATGTTTTAATTACGACTCTTCGTTGCTTCATTCAAACCATTATGATTAATACTTCAGAATGATTGCTTTATTTCTAGTCTGAGCATTCGCGATTTTATTTTGGAACCGTACAACTGTTTCGCGTGGACATTTTAAAACGGAAAATAAAATTTTAAAAGCCTGCATATACAAAGTTTAGCCTAGTTGCAAAGGGCGTTATAACGATAGATAACACGTTAAACTGTAACTGTTAAGAAAAAATGGATGCAGACGAAATGCAAAATGGTTCGGTTAGACCAGGACTTGATTTTGCTCAGTCAATAAGAAATCTACGTCCTTTAAATTGTACAATTCTCTGGAACACTGTCATTATAAATTCATTTTTCAAATCATTTACAAATAAACAATTAGCCGATTAATTCTTAAATTAATGACACTTTAAAGGTTTGCTCTTAGATAAGAAAATTATGATAGTCAATTCGAAGCTTTGATGTGACATTAAACTTCGATTCCTGACCTGGTATTTAAAATAGAAGTTTAGGCTACTAATTATTTAATAATAATTTCTACAAAACCCACACTCGAAATTTAATCAAAAAGTATTTTAAAGTGTATCTCACAATATCTAAGAGTATTAACTGCCCATTTTATTTACAAGTTCACTCTGAAGCTCTTATTTACAAGTTTATAATGACGGGGAGCGACTACTAGCTCTCCTTTTTACGTTTAGGTGCCGTTTTCTTTATAGTTTGTCCAGAGAGCTATGGACTATGGACTCTGTCGGCTTAAAGCAGTCCTTCAACAACGTATGCATACTTTTTGGTAGGGCATGAAAACACTACCTACCCCTTGTCATTGGTTAATGGCTCACCCACTGTAGAATCCACTACAAAATTGCAACTTTATGATTTTATAGTTTTTTCTTTTCGAGGTGATTATTTTTGTGATCTATAAAAAAATGTGAATAAAACAAGACTAAATACCATGTACAGTATTTACATTGATATTAAATGTACCAAATGAAGTTATGTATATAATAACCTCAGTTCAGTATTTTTTAATTTTATTTCACTAGAAAATAATAATTTAGAAAAAGTAATAGCAAATCAGTAAGTACTTAAGCCTTATTTCGGCAATTTATAATTTTATTTTGCTAGTAAATAATATATTAGAAAATTATATAACAAATCAGTAATTACTTCAGAAATTTTAATTTTATTTCGCTAGAAGATGCTTTAGAAAATTTTATAACAAATCAAAAATTACTTAAGCCTTACTTTAGTATTGTTTTTCATTTTATTTGGCTCAGAGTAATTTAGAAAATATTATAACAAATAACATTATTTCAGTAATATTTTCGTTTTCTTTTGCTGAGTGATTTAGAAAATATAACAAATACCCTTATTTCAGTTTCTTTTCATTTTATTTCGCTAAGAGTAGTTTAGAAAATATTATAACAAATAACATTACTTCAGTAATATTTTCATTTTCTTTTGCTGAGTGATTTAGAAAATATAACAAATACCCTTATTTCAGTTTCTTTTCATTTTATTTCGCTAAGAGTAGTTTAGAAAATATTATAACAAATAACATTACTTCAGTAATATTTTCATTTTCTTTTGCTGAGTGATTTAGAAAATATAACAAATACCCTTATTTCAGTTTCTTTTCATTTTATTTCGCTAAGAGTAGTTTAGAAAATATTATAACAAATAACATTACTGTACTTCAGTAATATTTTCATTTTCTTTTGCTGAGTGATTTAGAAAATATAACAAATACCCTTATTTCAGTTTCTTTTCATTTTATTTCGCTAAGAGTAGTTTAGAAAATATTATAACAAATAACATTACTTCAGTAATATTTTCATTTTCTTTCGCTGAGTGATTTAGAAATTGTTATAACACATAATATTACTTCAGTAATTTTTGCATTTTATTTCGCTAATAGTAATGTAGAAAATATAATATCAAATAACCATAGTTCAGTAAACTTTTCATTTTATTTCGAGAAAAGTGTTATTACAATAATAAACCACTGAAGTAAGTAGGCTAATTGTTATGTTCTTTAGGAAAAGAAACTGTTTTACAACCGGGTACCGTATTGGATTGTTTAAATTAATGCAATAATAAAGCCTCACATGCAGTATAACCAATTTGACCTTGTAGTTTAAAAACGTTCACATGTAAAATTGGAGTTTTTTTATTCAGATACACCCATGTAAATAACTACAAAATGTATGTTGTTTAATGAGCAAATTTTCACTTCATAATAATATAACATCCATTCTAAACTCTATTTATAGAAACTGGTTATTTATTAAGGAGCTTTTGTAGTTTTCACTAGAAATAATAGTAAAAAAACTCGTTATAACTGCCCCATGGCTTGTGTGTAACGTCAGTTTTAGGTAAATTTATATTGAACAAATTTGGTCTCTTGGAATTCTACCTTAAAATGCGTTGAAAACGAATTAATTTTTAAAAAATTTAAGAAGAGTTTTGATCATTTTAATATTATTGCTCCAAAAACTAGGTGCATTGATAGTTAGCATATAGTTTTGTATGCTTCGAACTGTGTAGGCCCCTACTGTAGAAGAAAAAACTGCAGTTAAAGCACATTTCTAAAACAATGCCACCATTTTGACTAATCCGACTCACCTAATCATCTCCATAGTATTTTAATCATTTATAAGTTGCTGTCGTTATCATTCACACTCCCTTTAATACTTTTATCATTTCTGCTCTTCTGTTATCATCCCCCCCTCCCCCAACATATGCGAGCTGGACCATCCAACTGTTTATATTATCATGTTTTATCATATACCACCCATCTGCTTTCTAATATACCACCAGATGCGCTTGAAACATATGGTCAACCCGTGCTGCTATCTATTATGCTAATTAATGAAGAGGTGCTAGCGATGACTTACCTAACCTAGAAGTCAATTATACAGCTTTTACGGGCAAGGGAAATTTATGCGCGTTCTGAATGACCACTAATTGAGCGCATGTGCGCGGTCTAGCCATATTGTGTTCTGGTGACCTTTGAATACTGTCCTGATGGGTATTAATGGATATCAAACTCCCTAGCTAAAGTGAAGGGTCGTACAAAATATTAAAAAGTAATTTGACAAGATATATTAAAAAGTAAAGCACACGCTCTGCTTGGTACTTTTTCGGAAGATGCCAACCTATTAAAAAAAATTTTTTTTTTACATGATGTTTTGTATTGTTATAAAAAACACGTTTACAATTGAAATTATGCAAGAGAAATGTATGTTTATCACATTTCAAAAATTAGGTAGGGACAGTGGAAATTTGTAAATTTTTCAATTATTTTTGATTATTTTCAAATTATATCTGTATTTTCATGTTATTTCGGTGAACTTTTGTCTTTAATAGTTCCTTACTTGAAGTATATTACCCATTGTCCCTATCTACTCAATATCGGATTCCCACAAATAAATTGTTTTACCTTTTTTCAGACTATTTTTAACTATAATAGTAAGTTATTCACGTGTGTTCTTTAGGTAAGTATATAATTCACGTAGAGTATTTAGATTTCTCTACCTAACCTAACCTAACCAAACCTAACAACACCTAACCTAACCTAACCTAACCTAATAGACCCATTTATAGGGCCTAATTTCACTTGTAACTCTAATTTTGGGTAAAAATACAAACACCCATCATAAAAAATACCAATAATTTTGGTGGGCATTTTCCGAAAAGTACCCTCTGTTTTACATGAAAGGGGGTGAGGGAGAGATAATAATAATAATAATACATTTTTATTAATCCATTACCTCACAAAACTAATGCAAAAAGATAAACAAACAATTAAGATAACCTAAAACGATACATAAAAACCCTATAAAATTAAAACAAAGTTAAATGATCCCTTATAAAAAAAAGCTACTGCTGAGATGGGATTAATAAAATACAAAACATACGAAAAGATGTCAGTTTTAATTGACACCTTTTCCGTATGCTAGAGCTCTGTTATGGGATTTAGAGCCAATTACATTTATTTGAGTCTTTATAACTACAAAAACATGATACAAGACAGACAAATACATCCATTCACCTATACACACAAACATACATAATTCAATTACCGAATTACCCTAAACAAGCCTTCAACATATTCAATAGAAAGAGCAAGAAGCCACTTTCAGTCTAAACTTTAATACCCGTAATGAATCACCAAACTTGGTATCATATGACAAAACATTATAAAATTTGAGACTTAAAAACAACCAAGATTTCATAACAAACTATTATTGGGTTTAACAGTTCTATAAAGATTTGCGTACTTGGTTTTATATTTATTGCATTTGACTTTCAAGTTATCACTATCATTTCCACAGCTTTTTAAATATTTATAATACCTTAAAATTTATACAACAATTTACAATACAAGTATCTTAAGAGGAGAATTTTTAAGCCTACAAAAATAGGATAAGATCTTGACCTTCTACCTTGGCCACAGATTAACCAAATGAATGATTTTTGCACCTTGATAGTTCTGTTCTTTAGTATTAAACCATAATATTGAGTGATATACCCCAACTACAATATTGTGCTACATACTTTATACTTACCAGTTTACAAAGTAGCCTATAGGGAAAGTTTGGTAAACGAAAAAAAATTCTACCTCCGTTTTTTGACTGATCTTCATGTTTCATGGCCTGACACGTTTCCAAAGCTATAGCCTACTGTCAGTTGTCTGAATGTAAGCACAATAACGTTCACAAAGATAATATAGGAACATGAAATTTGACTGCGTGTCCTATTGAAATGTCAAAATAGCGGCTAATTTAAACAGTTTTTGTTTATATTTCTTGTGCTATTCAACTTATAAGACACTAAATTGTAGCATTCTATTCTTCAGAGGTACCAAACCCACTTTTACGGACAAATAGCAAAGTCATTGTATAAAATGTAATTTTAAACCCAGACCTCTCAAAACCATGTGATATTCGTATGGAGATGTAGCAGGGCCGAGACATCGATACGAGAGCAGCGAGTGGAGGTACCTCTAAGTCTAAGGCAATGCCACCAACAAAGCGTGTAAAGACATGTTACGAGGTTCAGACACTCACCCTGCTGAGTAAGACTTCTTAATCTACACATTTCCTACAAGTCCAAGAAACCAACTTTTGAGCATTTCATTAACATCATTTTATCTTAATTTTACTTTTATTTTTTTATACGAATGTCGAGTTAGTTAAAATTTGTCTGCATTTAGTTTTACTTGTCAATATACGTAGTAGGTTGTAAAGAAAGTTAGGCGATTGATAAACAATTGTTTTCTATTTTTTTGCCATAAATATCAGTCTTAATATACTCTGAATCCACAAAAAGTTGCCATTTTCTTTAACCTCTGTCTCTCTACAGTACCTGATGACTTGGCAGTATAAGCTCAATGCATATTAGCATCGGAACTAGTAGAGAAAGTTACAGTAAGGTCAATTTGGATGTGAGCCAAAAATATCTAACACAAATCCTCGAAGAAATATTTGTTTGTTTCTCAGAAAAAAAATACGTATAAAAGGAAAACTAAAAAAGTAACAAACATTGCGTTTTATTCCTAATAACTTTAAAAACTCTACAAACAAGTTCGAAAATTACAAAATGTTTATTGGACTATTGTAAAACGTAAAACGATTTTGTCCAAAGTACGATTTGAGGCTCTAAAAACGAAATAAACGGCGGGCAAACATTCTACAAACTTTGTCAGTTGTAAATAAACAATTACATTGCACAGAAATAAGTGGATTTAACAATTACTGCAGAAATATACAGAGTGGCACAAGAGTCACTTGACATTTGGTAAAAAAAATCCATAAAAACAAATTAACAGCAAGACGTAGTACAATAGTTTTAGCCCGTGATGTTGGTATTGCAAAATATTGATAATTTTGCGTTGTTAAGTTGGCGACAATGCAAATAAAAATCAGTCTAGTCAACTAATGAAAGCGTGATGTGTTAGACTGTTAAAGTTAGCTGTAGTTTCCGAATTGGTTTTTGTGTTAAACAGTTGTGTACATATACGCCACCATCTCTATATATTTTTGTATGATATCAAGTTTCAACGACGGCAACAAGGTTAAATTTTATTGTTGTTAAATTACTCACAATCAGGAATTTTCCTTCATTTATGATTCGAAACACGTGTTTGATTATAATGATCTTCAGATCCCACCATTAGGCCTACTTGATTGAAATAATTATAACCTATCTTTAAAAAATACCGTTTTTAATGTCAAAGATGTGGGAATTAAAATTGAGCAAAATAATTTTATAAATATTGTTACAGCCAAGTTTTATAAACGATACATCTGAATTAATTTGTTTTGGATCAACAGGAGTGAACGGAAATTATTAACTTTAGTCTCTCATCTAACTAGACTTAAAATCATGCTTCCACTATAAAGCAGTTTTGGAACGCAATACTGGCAATACTTTATTCGAACTAACTAAATTTCCAATGTGTTGTATTTTTAATATGTTCAATATTGAATATACAGTACATAAAAATAGTAAAATGTTTTACCTTTTAACTTCGGCTAGTGTCAAAATAACCCAACATTAAAAAAAAAAAAATAGAAAGATGTTTACTTTCGTTGACCCCACATTATATGATTTTTTTTTGATTTTTTTTTAATGGTTAGAAAAGTTTTAGTCTTTATAACTCAACCGCGTTCTTTTAACCTACAATTGTAATTACACTCTGTTTGACTTCTATAACATGTCAGTTGATAAACACCACTTTTTTGGGATATTATCAATTTTATTTTTTGAATTTTCGAACATTTTTCTTAAATTGTTTTTACAATAAAAACTGGCTTACAATAAAATATTTCCAACCTTACCAAAGTAGTTAATTCAACCAACTTTCTAGCTGAAGTTTATTTTTTACGACAACCATTCCCAACAAAATGCGTGTGTGCTTTATTATTTAATTTTCCTTGACGTCACAATTTTTGATTTATTTTACAAAATTATTTGACGCCCTGTCCAGCATTTTGTTTAACTAGAAAAAATCCATTATACAACCAAAGGTCTGGTTGCCACAAAGTGCGTAGGTTGTGAGTCATTGTATCCCCCCCCCACTACCTGCCTTAGTCTCAGACTTTCCTTATTGACATCCTGTCCGAATTCTTGGCCGTCTAGTGATTCACTAACTTTCACTCTTAGAGTAAGCGCGGGAAATCTGAGCTGAAATGAAGCAATAATGCGAAATTTATAATTGGAATGAGTAATTATTGTTGTAGCCTCGCCCATGTCATAATTTTTATCTTCCATGTTTTACTTTTTTAATCCTGAAAATAACTCTCTTTCTTAGAGTTATCTAAATACTATAAACATTGTCATAAGTAACAAAAGGTTTATTTTGTATAAAAAGAAAGGAAATATGGACAACACATGTTTCTGTTTATTAAAACTTTTGTCACAAGAACCAGAATATTGCAAAATAAACTTTGCAGAAACTTTCTAACACTCATTCATAATCGTACTAACAACACTATAAATTTCAATTCTGTAGTTGTTAGTAAAGATCAACAGTGGACATTACGTCATTCAGGCAGTATTTAACTTTTGTTTGGAGTATTAGTTGGTGAGCTTGGCGCAATACCAATGTATTGGTATCCGGAGGTAATTGTTTTGTGCTCGTTAGGTTATAGCAATGTTCAAAACTTTGTTGCTGTTCTAGTGTGTGTTCCGAAACTAGTTTTTATTCATTTTAGTGAGCAATATCAAAACAATGTCCTTTCACCAAATACACATGCCTTAAAAACGAACAAGTAGACTTAAAACTAATAAAACTCCGTCGCGGGACGGTAGACAGAAGTGAAAAATTTAACTATCAATTTTAAAAGTTAATAATAGATTAGTCAAATTTTAAACTTTCTATATATGTAATAAAAATATTAATTAAGCTGCACGCTACTCATGGCGCAGAGATGAACTACATGGAAGCTAGCTAAATGTAAGACCACCTATTGCCACAGAGATAAAAATATACACCGATAGTTTACGTAAAATTTCTTTTTCTTTTCAAAATGTTTTGTATGTATGGGTGAGAGAAAGTATTTACATACATATATACATAGGCTTACATACATACGTAGACTATAATATAGTTGAGCGTGACTGGACAATCGAACGTGATGCGTTACGGATTTTCGTGATGACGGCGCGAGACGGGACAATCAAGTTATGCTCACCAAATCAGAGTTTTTTCTCCAAACAAAATGTATAGTACTTTCACTTCGAATGGTAATATAGAAATCGTATTTTTGTCTATTTATGTAGTTAAATTCTGATATGAGGGACTTCTCCCTACATTCAGGACTTTAATATATTTTGCAAAACATCGCCAATCCTAGTAATTTACATAAGCTTCGAATTCGGTTTTGACTTAATAGCTTTATTTTTAAAAATGTATAAATATTTGTATGGTACAAAACCCACGCATCATTTTCATACAAATTACAGAGAGATATAAATAATTTACATCCGCATTCCAGAGTTAAAAAATACTTGTCAATTTACTCGGTTGTATCATTTACGATCCGAATTAATGATAAATCAAAACTATCATTAAAATACGTTCTTTTCTTCGGACGAGGTAGGCTACTTGATATATCATTAAGTCTTGGTAATGAAACGTTAATCTTATCTTAGCAGACATTCAAAATACCTCAAATATAACGGTGAAGTCAAAGTTAATAAAAGTAACAATATGATTTCCATTTGGTTGTAGTTTTTAGTTTCTCAACTGTACCTATTTTAGAAAACGTTATGTGGTGCGCCGAATTATTAGCGAAAATGTCCGTTTAAGGTCTAAAAAGTGTTTTTCATCTGCGCTTTGTTTTCTACGATTGTACGGTGTTAATCATATTTGGTTATGCAGGCATATTTTTATCATATTTCGGGAAGCCTATGGTACTAGCTAGGCAAGCCTATGGCACTAGCTAGGCAAGCTTATGGCACTAGTTAGGCAAGCCTATGGCACTAACTAGGCAAGCCTATGGCACTAGTTAGGCAAGCCTATGGCACTAGCTAGGCAAGCTTATGGCACTAGTTAGGCAAGCCTATGGCACTAGTTAGGCAAGCCTATGGCACTAGCTAGGCAAGCCTATAACACTAGTTAGGCAAGCCTATGGCACTAGTTAGGCAAGCCTATGGCACTAGCTAGGCAAGCCTATGGCACTAGCTAGGCAAGCTTATGGCACTAGTTAGGCAAGCCTATGGCACTAACTAGGCAAGCCTATGGCACTAGCTAGGCAAGCCTATGGCACTAGCTAGGCAAGCTTATGGCACTAGTTAGGCAAGCCTATGGCACTAGTTAGGCAAGCCTATGGCACTAGCTAGGCAAGCCTATAGCACTAGTTAGGCAAGCCTATGGCACTAGTTAGGCAAGCCTATGGCACTAGCTAGGCAAGCCTATGGCACTAGTTAGGCAAGCCTATGCCACTAGCTAGGCATGCTTATGGCACTAGTTAGGCAAGCCTGTGGCACTAGTTAGGCAAGCCTATGGCACTAGCTAGGCAAGCCTATAGCACTAGTTAGGCAAGCCTATGGCACTAGTTAGGCAAGCCTATGGCACTAGCTAGGCAAGCCTATGGCACTAGTTAGGCAAGCCTATGGTACTAGCTAGACAAGCTTATGGCACTAGTTAGGCAAGCCTATGTCACTAGCTAGGCAAGCCTATGGCACTAGTTAGGCAAGCCTATGGCACTAGTTAGGCAAGCCTATGGCACTAGCTAGGCAAGCTTATGGGACTAGCTAGGCAAGCTTATGACACTAACTAGGCAAGCCTATGGCACTAGCTAGGCAAGCTTATGGGACTGGCTAGGCAAGCTTATGACACTAGCTAGGCAAGCCTATGACACTAGCTAGGCAAGCTTAAGACACTAGCTAGGCAAACTTATGGCACTTGCTAGGCAAGCTTATGGCACTAGCAAGGTAAGCTTATGGCACTAGCGAGGCAAGCCTAGGGCAGTAGTTATGCAAGCCTATGGCACTAGCTAGGCAAGCTTATGGGACTAGCTAGGCAAGCTTATGACACTAACTAGGCAAGCCTATGGCACTAGCTAGGCAAGCTTATGGCACTAGCGAGGCAAGCTTATGGCACTAGTTAGGCAAGCCTATGGCACTAGCTAGGCAAGCTTATGGCACTAGTTAGGCAAGCCTATGGCACTAGCTAGGCAAGCTTATGGGACTAGCTAGGCAAGCTTATGACACTAACTAGGCAAGCCTATGGCACTAGCTAGGCAAGCTTAGGGACTGGCTAGGCAAGCTTATGACACTAGCTAGGCAAGCCTATGACACTAGCTAGGCAAGCTTATGACACTAGCTAGGCAAACTTATGGCATTTGCTAGGCAAGCTTATGGCACTAGCAAGGTAAGCTTATGGCACTAGCTAGGCAAGCCTATGGCACTAGCAAGGCAAGTTTATGGCACTAGCCAGGCAAGCCTATGGCACTAGCAAGGCAAGTTATGGAAACTAGCGATGCAAGTTTATGGGACTAGCGAGGCAAGCTTATGGCACTAGTAAGGCAACTTCAGGTTTTAATTAAATCAATTAATTTTTTTAATAATTCTAAAGACGGCTTCCATAGTTAATTTGACTTTTTAACTGATTACTACCGAATTGACATTATTACAGTTTTATTTGGTTATGTTAGTGGGTGCTTGAGAAAACTTGTGTTATTTCTAAACGGTTTGAATATTCATTTGAACCCGTGGACTGATATTCTTGGTATCGACATAGATTATTTACTGATTCAATTTTGGGGCGATTGAAAGAGTTTTTATGTCTCACGAAAAACCCTTTTATTTTTTGGTCCACCTCATAACGATCTCCACATTTACTATATATTAGAAGGTAGACGTTACTTTTATATGTTAATTGTCATATATATCGTATAAAACAAATCCGGGAGTCATTGTATGCTGATTTTAAAGTTTCAGACAATTAGGAAGGTCTTCAGTTTTTTACAACAGTTTGACTGTAGCCGGGTCGGTCATAAGCACCTGTTAATAATACAAAACAAATAAAACAGCTGTTCTGTAGGAAATTAACCTCTGCGGGATACAACAATTAATTTAAAATCAGAAACAGAGCATGACACCTCAAAAAGTAACATTAATTTGTTATTATCCTACCCCCTACGGTTGACCCAATCTTGGTGTTGACTGTTGACCAAGGGTGGTTTTAGGGTGATGACTTGCACAACCTTTTGAAAAAGGGGTGAGTCAGACCAGTAGTTTGCTATTATGGAATCATTAAAATCGGTTTTGACAATGAGTAGGTAAATTATACAAAACAGTATAAACCCCTTTGATCGATCTATCCCTTCATGTCCACTATACAACTGTTGAGCTCTTGAAGTGTGCTACCCTTATTTTATAAAAAACTAGCTCAGTAAGGGTGAATTCTTGACGTTGCATCCTTCATTTGTTTTAGATTTCGACATTTTTTAAACTGGAAGATTGTGTTGCAAGAGTGAGAGACACACGAGTGTCTACAATCTGTAACCACTCTCAGAAAAGTAGATAAGTATAGACAACTGCATAAGCAAGTACAGTAGGTTCAAATATTAGAATATTTTATGTCTAGAGAAAGTTAGGTAACTTATCCGTTATTTGACATTTAGGTTTTTAATTCCTATTATTATTCAAGAACATTGTTTGCAGCGTTGAACATTCTGCATTTGAGACATCAACTTTGTTTCTGTTTGGGTTGAGTAAGTACCATGATGACGTTCTTTTAAGTTAATTTTCATCGTAAATTGTAAAAAAGTTATGATTTCTTACCCAAAAAGTAAAATATGTGTATCTATAGACATTTAGTAAGAATACAAGATGGTAGATAACTGAGTCTAACCATTCTTACCATGTATTCTTTTCCGGGCAGAACTTTAATTTTAGTATTTAAGAGCTCACTCATCTTTTCCATTAATTTGTCCATATCTATATTTGTACTCAATTCGTGAGGATTTTTCAAATGACTGTCTTCTGGGAGAAAATACGTTCTTCGTTGTTTCCGGTGTAGATTTCCAAATTATTTTTCTTGTTCCGCTCATTTATTTCATTATAATTATGTCCAAAAAACACGTTTTTGAAACTAAACGATTTTTGCTTTATTTTTTTTCAGTGAGCGGTTTCGAATAATTTGCGTTAAAAAACTACAAGGAAAAGGAAAACATGGAAATTGGATTGCGCCAAGAGGACAGTCAAAGCAAAAACGTGCCAAAAAGTAGCCACTGAAAACAATAGGAAAACACTAGAAAGGAAAAGAAAAATAATTAGATGCCTACTCTAAATCACACTTCGCACACTTTGGAGGTAAAAATACAAATTGCCTGTATTTTAAGTTCTTTTTTTATGATGAAGTTCTTCTTTAAATCTTATTTAAAATTTTTATTAAAAATAAATAAATTATTATTGGAAGTTAAAATCAAACTTAGATAAAATGTAACCCAAATTAATTCAACGCTTTAAATAAACCAATCTACTCAATAAAGTCATACTTTGTTAATGGTAATGTAGAGCATAATAGAAGTTAAACCGGTTTGCACTATCTTTGTTACCTAAAAGATATCTTCCAGGAATTAATTGATTCTAAAATTATTTTTTTATAGTATAAACTATTTAGTTTACAAAATGTCGAAAAGAAGATTCGACCTATTCAATTCATATTAACAGAATGTATACATAGCGAATGATATGTGAAAACCTCAAAGTAAACCATAAAAGATTAGGATTATTCAAGAGCAACACAAGCGTTCAATATCAATTCTTATCTCAAACTCTTCTAGTTTTGTATTTTCATGGAATTATTAACACTTTTGTAAGATATTTACTTTTGTTTATATCTTATACTTATGCAAAACATCTAATATAGAATATACTGATATAGATCTTTTAGAAATACTGTATACTCAATTTTCATATTCTACGAATTAAGGATAACAAAGATTAATAAAGTGAAACAAAAAATTACGGTTATATATTAATGCTAACAATAAATCACAGAGGAACTGAACCCATTCAAATACGTATTATTTGTTTTTTGTAATCTTACATTTTTTTGAAAGATTTCTAAATTGTATCTTCTTGTTTATGGTAACTCACTTTTTTCTCTAAATCTTACTATCCTTCTAAATTGTACCATCTGTTGAAATAAGTATAGATACATATTAGTTCATAAATATAAGATTTTCTCTTTTTAATTAATTTAAGGTTAAAGTGTAAATCATTCAAAATTGAAAAAAAAAATTAGATTTGGTCTAATTTGGTCTGAAAGAACAAATCAACAGGTAGGTAAATGCAATAATTATAATAGAACATAGATGCCTTAGATAAACTTTTTTTAAACACGCTACAACAACAATAATCGGATAATAGTGATAAAGATATTTAAAAAAAACAGAGACATTAACTTTAAAACATTCAAAAACAGTTACAATATATTATAATAGTGATATTGATAAGAAATAGATGAAATAGTCTAAAAACGCAAATGTGACAATCATAAAAACAATGCATTAATTATTTGTCTTAAAAACTTTATTTTATTTATCTTGTAAATATTTCATATTTACACGTTATTTCGTCTTCACGAAATTTTGCCTCAAATGAGTCAAATGCCATCTTGAAACGGCTCAATTTTTAGTTCCGAAGTTGTGTACACTCTTTACAAATGTTATTTACATAGCTGATTTAACTGATTGACAAATGTGTTGAATCTGAATCAATAAAAAAAAAAAAAAAACACATATAAGTAGAATGATTGTTATTATAAGTAGAAAGAACTTTTTTTTTATTATTAAAAATCTCAACATTTTATAATCACCAAGTCCTTATTTTAGTCATAAAATAAAAAATACCAATTAAAGTGTTTCAACAAAATTAACACTTACGTTTAAATACTTTATATTGTCATAATCATGTCGTGTTTGGTGTCGTTTTCTTTTCAATTTAACAAAGATTTCAAATATGCCATTTAAATTTGTTAAAATTAACGGTTTATCAAATCAGCAATTGCTTACTGGACGCACCAGTGTATGATTCATCTGCTTGGCCGGGCCAGTCAGACCAAGGTGCTTGTGAGTGCGCGTGCGATAGGAAGGGTCTCCTAATCCTTTAGGTGCCACGGTTAGATATTCGGATGTACAGGCCTACTTGAAGTAAACAAAGTCTACAATGCAAAGAAGTTCCGAGACCCGAATAGTAAGTGGCCCACTGCAGATAAGATAGTGTGTGTAAACAAAGCAAATGTGAGTTGAAGGTCAAAGGTAAGGAATACGCATTGAATTGAAAATAATAAAACAAACAGCAATTCCAAGAAAGGATGGCAAAGTATAAGAGCGACAGAGATTTACACGCATGCGTAGTAGCCTAGGTAATATCTAGTAAGCTTAGAGTTTTCCCGCCCTTCTTTTAATTTGATTTTTACTTCTACAGAGTTATATTCTGTTCATCCTCGGATTGCGGCTGGCGAAGAGTCAGTCGCTCAGATTGTAACAAAATTTGGGGCTACCTGAGGGACTTACCTCACCGCGTCCGCCTGGGCTGTACCAATGACTACATAAATACTATAAGACACGACATAGGATAGGGAAATAGTCTACGCTTTACGGGTGCTGTTCGTTACAAGTTTGACACACAGCTATCAGAAAGCGCTAGCAGCAGGTGCTTGACTGTACGCATCCCACTTGGTTGAGACTGTACAACTGTTGACACAGCATAGTCAGTGTTGTCAGTTCGTGCGCTGAGATAAGCGATTCTCGACCTTCCCTCGCATCTCTGTTCCCATATGTGGCATCAGTGCGCAACTGAAACATTGTTTGACCGTAGAGCCACCTAGCGCCAGTCACATCAACTTCTAGCAGAGCGACAGCTCCACACCCTAGCGGGTATTGGTCAACTCAAGAATAAGCGTAGAATATTTAACATGGCCATGTCGTGTCTTATAGTATTTATGTAGTCATTGGCTGTACGCTGCTTAGGCGATGAGTCACCTACTGGCTTTGTTTATACAAAGGTACACTTTCTTAACAGATAATAATTTAATATGTTTAAAAGTATATTTGAAATCTAATAAGGAAGTTATAGTTTCAGAGTGTATTTTATATATTTAATTTTTATATTATTGAGACGTGTAAAAACAAAATACAAAGGTATTTTAATTAACATCTAAAAATACGCGTTGGTATTTTTCGATTAAACTCATCGATTTCGAAGTATTCCAAAACTCTTTGATAGCAAACGTAGCCTACGAAAAACTGTTTCTGCCAATTTTCAGCCTCAGGTTTAATATGTATTCTTTTTGTCTTATGATAATATTTTAACTAATTTTCCTGTACTAGTCAGCAATATCGTCACAGCTTTCGTATATCTCTGAGCTGTGTACTAAAAACAATTAATAATTGCTCGAATATAGATTGTTTTACCGTAGACCGCCGAATAATGCTCCACAACCTAAATAGCAGGCTGTCGCAAGGTTTTGACGAGTCGGAAGCTGTGATCCCTAACATCTTATCAACTGTAACACTTGATATTGGAAACAAGTTATTTTCTGGACACATGGAGTAGAGTCTTTTATATAAAAGGCTAAAAATGTTTGTAGACTTAACCAACACCTCCCAATAAATACAAGGGAAATATTTCCCCCTTCTCTATCACGTATCACGCCACAATTAATATTCAGCTCTAGATGTTAACCCAGATCATCTGTTCATTGTAAGTTGTTTATGGTTGCGTTTAGAAACCAATTTAAAGTGAGTGATTTTTGTACGATTTCCCCAAGGAAAAATCGCCCAATGATACGCCTCCTTAATCCTGAATAGATGCATCCAATAGAAATTATTCGTAGAAGCAGAGTAGCAATACGGAGAGAGTTGTTTTTGTTGAAGCAAGATCTTCGAATCGAAAGACGAGAGGATTTATCTTTGTAATGAACAACGTTTTGGTTCCTTCCACTTGAAATAAATAATAATAACTTGTAATGAAATAATCGACATATTGAAGTTATGAATTGTGAGTTGAATATGGCTAAGTGTTGTCAAATATTCACATTCATTTAAACTTTCGAAACTTTCTGTTTTCCAAGTTCCACGTCAACTGACAGACGGCCACAAAAAATCTTCTAGAACATTTTGAAGGTAAAAAATTCATTTCTGAACCAGGTCTTAACAGCTGATAAGACCTAAACTAACTTCACGTTGAACCCGAGAGTAAATGTCAATGTTTTTATCCTGGAAACATCGATCATCTTCTACTACGTCAAACGAATTAAAAAGTCACACCTCTGGAAGAAAGTTGATGCTGACGATATTCTTCGAATGGAAGGTCTATTTTTATTCAGTTCATACGTAAAGATGAAACGTTAAATAGGGAAAACTTCTGTGAATTACTGCGATTACAGAAACTAAAAATCAATTCAAAAGGCGTGGTAAACTTTCAAAAGCTATGATTCTGTTTCAGGATAACGATCGACCTCATAGAGACAATAAGACAATCTGTTGTTTTCAAGATTTCAGTTACGTTGGAGCACCAATCATACATGTCTGACCTGGTTACAAACGGTTTCCATCTTTCTGTCCCATTTAAAAGTTCCGAGGGAACTACGGTATTTTCATTCTAATGAAGAGGTTATGGAAGCTGTGCAGAATTGATTACGAATAGGACTCAAAAATTTCATTGTAAAAGCTTGTTAAAGATGAACTAAGTGCAAAGGGAGTTATATTGACAAATAACCATATTTCACTCATGTACGTGAAAATAAAATTTGACTTTACTTTTTGATTAAAATCGTATATAGAGAATGGTATACATGGGAGTATTAAATACAGTAATAAAATAATATTCAACAAAGGTAACTATTTATTTTAACTTATTTAAATTTCTGTATTTACAAACCATGTATTATATAGTAATCCTATTAAACTTATAATATTGTACATTTTATAGAGGAATGTATTGGCAGTCAGGTAGGAGGTCTTTTTACAAACTATCACAAAACCTAAATCTAATCATTAAAATTAGTTTTAATGCTATGGTAATATTTATTTTTGCAGTGAAATTTTTTATAATAATAATCAAAAAAGACAGAATTGAAGTATAATACTACTTCTAAACTAATTTAATTGAAATTAATTCACGTAATTCTACAACAATGAAAAATTAACATGCTTGTAGTCTACTAGAAAATTATCGCCAAATATAATTTTTTAAAATTGATTAGTTTGCAGAAAGTAACAGGAATCTAAACTGATTCACTATTGGTAATGTTTCAATATTTATACTGGAAATTATTTATTATAATAATGAAACTTCAGAAATATATCAGAAAAGTTAAACAATTATTATTGACAGAAAGAAAAAATTGTAACAATAAACTAAATTGGCTCTATATTTGTTAATATTTGCAGTAAACATGATACTTTAGAAAGTAAAATTATTTATCAAAAGACTAGTGGAAAACTTAAATCTAGATTAATTAGTTCACAAATTATGGGGAAAATAATTTTAAAAAATGTAAGAGTAATCTAATTTAGTTCACAATTGGTAATGTTTCAATATTTACAAAGTAATTATAATAACAACGGAGGTAACAGAAATGTATCAGGAAATTATAATAAAACTTAATTCTAGTTTAATTAGTACACAAATCATTGAAAAAGTAAAAATGTAAAGAGAATCTCAATGGATTCAAAATTGGTAATATTTCATTATTTATAATCATGAAGAAAGTAAAGAGTTATTATCTTAAAATTTAAATCTAGGAAAGTTTATTCACGAATTATTAAAAAAGACAAAATTGTAACACTTATTTGGTAATGTTTTAACATTGTAAGCCAAATTTATTTATAACAGTAAGAAAAATAACAGAAATGTAACGGGAGACTATCACAAAACTTTACTCTAGGCAAATTTGCTCACAAATTTATTTTAAAAAATAACCAAAATGTAATAGGAGGCTGCAACCTATCCTTATTCTAGCCTAGGCCAATTGGTTCACAAATGTCTTTTACAAGTATTGTAACAGAGGCCTATCACAAATCTGTTTTCTAGGCTCATGGCAATTTGTTTACACATTTTGTTTTACAGTATACTCAAAGTAGGAATGTGTCTGGGGTGGAGAGGAAAAGAGGGTGTCCCACACTTTGTTTTGTTGCTTTACTTTTAGCAGTACAACCCCAATAAAAAAATATATACTTCAAATGCTTTTGTGTAAACGCGTACCCTACTTTCGTTTCTTTTATCGGTGTAAATAAGAATAAAACGGTTACAAAAGTCTGTCACGAAGTTGTAACTTTAGGAATTAAATTTAGCTAAGCAGTAATTTGTGTAACTAGTTTTCTTGGAATGGGTTGTACCGTTAAGTCAGGCTAGGGAAGGAAGTAGAAGGGAGTACACGCCCATTATACCAAACACTATCCTAGTCTGAGGCTACTGTATTTAAAAAATCATCGGAAAAGTAACAAATAACTGTAATTCTTATTCTAGGTCAATATGTTCACAGGGAACTAGGCACTCTCACTCTCTTCACGACCGTACAAAGACTGATGTATAATTCGCATAATCTCTATCTTTACTGCTGACTTATCCTGCTCGCTCAGTTGTTTAAGACTAGGTGCCAAAGATAACAGAAACATTCTATCAGGGTCAGTTTCAGCCATATCAGGGTCAACCGATGTGGAGACCATATCAGGATACGATGTTATGTCATTATTCTCATCTTTTATACTCATATGATGGTCTCCGCAGTCGGCACTGTCATCTACAATATACGCATCATCAGTAATTACACTGACGAAAGGAAAGGCGACACAACCGTTATCTTCCATTTCCTTGTGACTTAATCTGTGATCTATCAAAGGTCGTAAGAAGGCGAGGTTATCGAAGTAAATATAAGGCTTCCTCTTTAACCCAGGTGTCTTGTAACACGTGTCTCCTTGTTCTTTCAACATTCGTAGTTCTTTCACGTAAGCATCTCGAATGGACTTCCAACGTCTTTGGATGTCTTTACCTGTAACAAATTAAAAGTAAGATAACAGATCTGCTCACACAGTAGAAACATGACTCGTGTTATCCTTATCTAGACAGGTGTCAATCAAATCTAGAATTATTTACGTGACACAACACAAACACACACAAACAATATAATACTTTGCAAAAAAGTCTGTATCTAATACTACTGAACGAGGAATTATTGTAAATGTTTTAAATAAAATAGACCACATGATTTTGTTAAAATGGAGGAGAATCCACCGTTTCAAGTACGAGAAAGCGATTTATCTAGGTCTCGACTTCAGAAAAACTCATTTATGAAGTTAAATAACTACATCGTTAAACTAAATATTAAATTCTTCTTTAACCGCGTTTTTAAAACGGATTAAAAAGTATAAAGTAATAATATATTCTCGTAGCCCCATACAGATTTATAACCCCATAGAGATTTCTAGCTCCGTAAAGATTTCTAACCAGATTGTCCTGAAAACTTGTGATTGTGATTTTTTAATAGTTATGAAAATACTTGTAAGATTTAAAACGAAAAACACGGGGCACATGAAATAGAAAATAAAAGATTATCAATAAAGAATATCTCCAGCTATTGAATTAGGAGCTACATGGCCCCATTAGAAATTTTGAGTGTTTTATCAACGACAGCTGCTCCCTACAACTCCTTCTTATTATCTATTACATGGGCAATTAGAATAATAATAAAATAATAATATTATTAAAATAAATATTTTTTGCTTTTTAATTTTGTGTGTGTGTGAAATTTTGCAATTGATTTTAACATCTTGGTGAGATTAACAAATCTCCAAAAACTATAATGTTGATGCCGCCGAATGGTTAATTTTTCTTCTTTTTCAGTTGTCGCAACCTAGAATCATGTGAAATATTTTGCATGGAACCATGGAAATCTCATCGATGAACAGGAATTCGATGTCCTTCCACTCATTTCGCAAGACCTTCAAGTAGTTATCAGTGAGTGGTTTCAAATTTCTTACCATTTTTCCATCCTTGTCAACTAGTACCATAGCAGCGATTGACGGACAGACATGAAAGCTAGTTCATATTGCATTGACATCCAGTTCTGAGCTATGTTTAAAGTTTCAATTCTCTATCATCGGGGAATTTTGCAAGATTTGTACCGAACAGACAAACAAGAAATGAAAACGTGTTTAAATTCGGCACTTTTAAGGGCCAACAAAATGTTTTACAATAAATTATTAGAATCCCCTGTAATTAGCTACACTTGTGGAAACTTCAGTCACCATGATATCCATATCAGTTGTAGTATCCATAATATCCAAATAATTACCAAATGAATGAAAACACAATATACAAAAATAACCGAATACACCTCAGCTATCATGTACTCAATCTTGAAGGAAATACTGTTACAGGAAGGAGAACCAAAACATGGAGATCAATTTTCTGCTATACCAGTGTTCATTCATTTGGTAATTATTTGGATATTATGGATACTTTATTTTTCCACTAGAATTTCTAATAAAAACTAGCCTTTGCTGTATATTTCAACACTTTATCATGAGAACGGGTCCAAAGATTTTTGTTGAAAACCGTGAACCCACCATTTTCGACTGCGAGAGTGAGGAAGAAAGCTCACTAGGTGTTGAAAACTAATTTAGAGAGTTCTATGAACCAATAATCTAATTATAATAATATTATTTACATTAATACTACATTTGTATTGCGTGTATTTACAACTTGAAGTAATACAAGATTTAATCTCTTGACCGCATCCTATTGCCACGACCGTCCATTGATCAAATGAAACAAAATATGATACCTATCTGTTAACGGAGACAGAAAGTAAATTGATTTTATCATACATACAAGGCCTTAGTGAAGTATTGTATGAATAATGTTTTATTATTATGTTGTATGTTTAGAAAGGAATAAAACTATTTTAATATTCTTCACCTTACTGGAGAGCTTTTAAATAATAATATATTTGTTGTACTTACGTCTGCTCATCCAAAATTGTTTCAAAGCATTACGGCCGTTTCGACTATTTATTCAGCCATGGTCACATGCGTTATTTTCGGTAATATATATAACATATTATATATATATATACCTCGTCAACATTGTTATAAAATCATTTAAAACATTAGTACGTATTTGACACACATTTATTTACACACTTTTAATTTCTTTTAAAAACACTTGTTTAGTTTATACGGAAATAAGTTTACATAATCGACCGTATCCGGCTGTGATTAAAACTGTACTGACCCGGTTTTTTGTCAATCAGCCTTTGCTTCTAATCTCGATAGGAGATCGAATAATACATTTGAAGAGAACAATATGACGTACAAGAACAATATGAACTCTACACCCACGGAAAGAATGCATCGATAGATACACTAAATTAATGATAAACAAAATTTCCAGTCGAATGTATTATTCGATCTCCTATCGAGATTAGAAGCAAAGGCTGATTGACAAAAAACCGGGTCATTACAGTTTTAATCACAGCCGGATACGGTCGATTATGTAAACTTATTTCCGTATAAACTAAACAAGTGTTTTTAAAAGAAATTAAAAGTGTGTAAATAAATGTGTTAGTGTAATAAATGTGTGTCAAATACGTACTAATGTTTTAAATGATTTTATAACAATGTTGACGAGGTATATATATAGTACCGAAAATAACGCATGTGACCATGGCTGAATAAATAGTCGAAACGGCCGTAATGCATTGAAACTATTTTGGATGAGCAGACGTAAGTACAACAAATATATTATTAATAAAACTATGTATTAAAAGCACTTAATGTATTGTAAAATGTTTCGATATTGATTCTTCATTCATCTTATGTTATTATACTTCAGCTGTTCGTTCTTTGTACTTGCAAATTTTGAGTTATCGGGGGGGGGGGGACCAAGCAAACAAACATTTCTCAAGAGCTAAATTATGCCTACAGTACCTCAAGAGCTAAATAATTATGCCTACAGTATCCTCAAGGTAGGAATGGGTCTGGGGGTGGAGAGGAAAAGAGGGTCAAGTCAGGTTACGGAATCAAGTAGAAGGGAGGACACGCCCATTACACCAGACACATTCCTAGTCTGAGGGTACTGTACGAATTAATGGATGACAAATTTGTTTAAAAAATCTGTTCAATCATCTGTGTTGTAGAGCGCAGTACATATTTGACGACGACATTATTCCAAAAAATAAAAGGAAAAACAATAGTTTTAACATTTTATTATATACTTGTAGAGCATTGTAAAATGTTAAAACTAAAGTATACAGTGTACAAATTAATATAAATTGTAAATGGTTTAGTTCTTATGTAATCTGTGGCAGGCGAAACATAGGTCAGGTGTACAGTTATTTGGAAAATTAATGAGTAAATCGTTTCAGTTGGTTGCCTTGCTTTATTTATTTATGTTATTAACAATTTTTAAGTTTATTAAATTTGTGTTATTTATGTTTACTTAAAAAATCAGTTGTAGTAGTGTGAAATAAGACACTGTTAATATTTCTTTGAGAAGAGAGAAGTGTTTAAATCAGCTGCCATTGTGGGGAAACTTTTTGATTAGGAACCTCCGAGTCGGTTAACCATTTATGGGATTTATGAAAAATTCTGCTGAAGTGGTTGAAGTATAAGTCCTAACTGCAGTGGATGATTTGAAAGTCCTGGAAAGTCAACAAGTTGCAGTTTAGAAATAAAAATTGACCGCGCATCAGTTTGCCGTATATTGTTTAAAGATCTAGGAATGAAACCTTACTATTAACAAGAGGTTCAGGCTCTGATTGTTGAAGATAAATTAAATCGTGTTCGGTGCTGTGCAGTTTTCATAGAAACACTGAATAATCAAAAAACATTTCTCACGAACTGCTCTTCTTAATGAAACAACGTTCCACGTTAGTGGTCCTGTAAAACAAATTGTGTGGTCCGGGGTACAGAAAACCACAGAGAAATACACAAATTTGAACGTGTTTTCTCTAAAGATAATGTTTGATGTGCGGTGACATCGAGTGGTATTATTGGCTCGTAGTTTTTCTAAAATGGAAACAGTGAATAGAAATAGTACTTGGACATCCTTCAGACTTATTATATTTAAAATATGTATTTAATTTTTCTAAGATCTGGCTATTTTCAACTGCACGATCCACCATACCACTATTCTATCATTGTACACGAATTTATAAATTTAGATTTTCTAAATCGATGGATTGGTAGAACTGGACCGCTCAGTTAGCCTCTTAGATCGCCAGGCAGCTGAGACGTGTAGATGTGCAATGGAAACATCATTCAGAAATGTATCGATAGAGAAGGGGAACAACTAGAAACATAGCAATCGTAATAAACTTTGCAAATAACGCTTGTGAGCATTCATACAAGTAGTATACGATATGCTACGATAGTATACGAGTATGTCTTTTGCTTTCTCACATATACGTTGTATAGAGAAAGATTTGTGATGGTAAAAATAGCGATATCTACTTTTTGCACGTATATCTGTTTTGAGTAATGAAAAGTGGTATAAGGGTCGCCACAGATCTTGACCGATGAATCGGCGCTACTAGCCATTCTGAAACAGCGAACCAGCGCCAGCGGTCCGCGCATCAGGCTATAATACAGCAAAACGGAGTAATCCAGAGCGGTGAGCGCGTTGTCGTTTACACGTTCCTAGACATCTTGAGAATAATAAAACTACAATGAAACTTATATATGCTTTTTCTGCATGAATTTCCGCATACAACGGTATAAATATATTTTAGTTTTAAAATTATGTGTAATTTTTAATAATGAAAAATATTAGAAAGTTGAAACAAAATGACATGAAAAAGTCAGTAAGCGAGTACTTTTTTAATTTTTGTGGTAGAAACAAACTTCCAGCGAGAAAGTTGTAGCAAATTAGTTGATCTTAAAAATGTATTCGAAAATATTTTTGATAGAACTTCTAGTTTGTTCAATACTCCGATGTAAATAACCGCTGTGTTCAGTTCAGAATTTTACGCGCAAGATAACAAAATAATAGTGTTAAAATTATGAAACCTGATAATTATGTTTGTAAATCACCCTCATATACGCCATTGAAATATGAAATGATACGTTTAATAGGTATTTAGTCTGAAGTAATAATAATGATAATAATAATAATTGTAATAATAGGTAATAATAATCGTCTAAAGTTGAGAATAACTCAAAAATTGTGAAAAATCACTGTTTTTCCCACTTTTTTCAAGATATAAATTATAACAAGTTATGTAAAAAGTTGAACCTCCGTAATATAACATTTGACAATATTTTCTTTAATTTGATAGGTCACTCGTCCAAATTGAACTGGCCGTTTCGAAGGTGTGATATCGTAAACTCGGGTATACATAATTTGTTCACGGACATTAGTTGTGACATTGGAAAACCAATGTTTTGAGGAAAGTACCCGCACTCCTCCCCTCGCCTAACCCAGCGCTTGCCAAACCATCAGTAAAGATCCGTGGCGACCCTTTTATACCCGTCGGTCGGTCTGTCGTCTGTAAAGTGTTCTACAGCCCAAGCGCTTGCACAGATTTTAATCAAATTTGGTATATGGACATATTTTGATCATATCTGAGACTGTTTCTATTTTTAAATTTGGAGCTCACCCTCATAAAGATAAGAAAACACAAAATTACGATTTTCTAAAAATCCAGTATAAACATTCTGATAAAATGTTGCTAAGTACAACTTCTAAAGGCTCGAACAAAATGTATCGGTGGCCATCTCTTCAAAATACCGCTTCGTGAGTAATTGATTAAAAAAACAAAAATCAGCCTTGGGTCTGCTGTAAAAACCTTATTTCTCAAAATCGACTATACAGATTTCGTTAAAATTTTATTGAAATTAATTACATTAAACCGTATGCAAAATAGGAAATAAAAAATATTTCAATTCAGGAATAACCGGTAAAAACCAAAAATGAACCTTGACCACCGCCATTAATCAAGCTAAGGACGCGTTCATGACACAAACTAAACAAGTTCCGATGTTATTTGAATACATGTATCGGCGTCCAAGGCTGATTTTCACTTTTTAACTGACAGTTACCGAACTGAAACTTTTGGTGACGGGTTTATTTTGATTTTGAACATGGTTCAATGAGAAAGTTTGTGCAATGCTTTTGTATTGATTCTTTGTAAGTGATGTGACATTGCGTAGCATTTAAAACAGCGTGTGAATGTTATATGTTATTTTCATCGTTTTATTAAAACAGAATGGAACCAGAAATCTCTTCTCATATTATGTTAGAACCGAACATTGCTCCTGTATCTCAGTTACCAAAGGGCCACTATCAATGGATCCGTAAAAAATATAACATTAAAAAAAAAAAACTACTTTTTACTAATCATAACATGAAATACATTTCAAACATTGGTTTGTATTTTATGAAAGACGACAAAAATATCAAAATTTTTTACAAAATTGTAAAATAATTTGTTTTCTCATGTAATATTTATCTTCATGTACTTAAGAGGATGCTCAACTAGCCGACCGGTGCCGTCTGCCGCCCACAAGACTAATGCAATAGAATAATACCCATAAATTCCTTGTTTTTAAAGATATAAATATAAATGAGGTATCAATAGAAAGGTATTGTACAGCTGAATGTGTTTTGTTGAACCAAATTTAAAATAACTTTTTCTGTTTTACATGAAAACCAAAACAAAATTTTTTTACTTTAGCAATTTTTTAAGAAAGTACCTTTAAAAATACGAAGGATTTTTCTCGCAGCGAACATTAAGCAGTTTGTTCTCTTCAATCAAAAAAAAATCAACGAAATCGGATGAAGAATGAAGGGAAAATATGGGTATCAACGAGAGTACTGTCACCCGAGTTTTCCTCCGAAAAGCAGACCATTTTTGTTATATGGAACCTAGTCTTAACCATTCGTTATTAAAATTTTTGAATTATTTGTTTACTAGTAAATTTGTCCTTATATGTTTTCATGTTAAGCCTATTCAAATTCGATTGTAAGTATTACATTACAGATAAAATTTTGAGAACAAAACGTGTTTGTGGTTTTAGATTATGTTAGGTATTATCTTCAAAGCTAGATATATAATTTTCAAAACAGAATTAGAAGGATATTTCTGTGGGGGTAAGGAGAGTCCTCTCAGAGTACCATCAAACACTTTATATCACGTATGTGTGAGAAAGAATAATTTTAAAAAAACACAATTTCTACGTCATTACAAAAGCGTGACAAAGTGTGTGGGAAAGTTGATGACGTAGGATGCATGTGACGTCACAACTACGTCACACGGATGTGAATCATACATCTGTTTATCTTTATCAATAAGTAACCAGCGGTATGTCTTATGGAGTTGATCTAATTCCCACGATAACAAAGGCACGTGGCAATACAAACATAGGCGTTATTAGATTTAATAATCTCAAGGTCATTTTTGTTTTTAATATTTAGTTATATAATCCGTTAAGAAAAGTTTTCTTTTTAGAATGACCATCTCATCAAAATTCCCAGAAAATTGTGTCATCATAACTACAGCATCCTCAAGGTGGGAAAGGAATGTGTAATGAGGTGGAGAGGAAAATAGGGGTAATGTTTCAATATTTACAAAGTAATTATAATAACAACGGAGGTAACAGAAATGTATCAGGAAATTATAATAAAACTTAATTCTAGTTTAATTAGTACACAAATCATTGAAAAAGTAAAAATGTAAAGAGAATCTCAATGGATTCAAAATTGGTAATATTTCATTATTTATAATCATGAAGAAAGTAAAGAGTTATTATCTTAAAATTTAAATCTAGGAAAGTTCATTCACGTATTATTAAAAAAGACAAAATTGTAACACTTATTTGGTAATGTTTTAACATTGTAAGCCAAATTTATTTATAACAGTAAGAAAAATAACAGAAATGTAACGGGAGACTATCACAAAACTTTACTCTAGGCAAATTTGCTCACAAATTTATTTTTTTTAAATAACCAAAATGTAATAGAGGAGGCTGCAACCTATCCTTATTCTAGCCTAGGCCTATTGGTTCACAAATGTCTTTTACAAGTATTGTAACGGAGGTCTATCACAAATCTGTTTTCTAGGCTCATGCCAATTTGTTTACACATTTTGTTTTACAGTATACTCTAAGTAGGAATGTGTCTGGGGTGGAGAGGAAAAGAGGGTGTCTCACACTTTGTTTTGTTGCTTTACTTTCAGCAGTACAACCCCAATAAAAAAATATAGACTTCAAATGCTTCTGAGAAAACGCATACCCCAGTGTCGTTTCTTTTATTGGTGTACAAAAGTCTGTCACGAAGGAATTGAATGTAGCTAAGCAGTAATTTGTTTACCTTGGAATTGGTTGTACCGTCAAGTCAGGCTAGGGAAGCAACACCAGGCTAGGGACGGACACGCCCTTACACCAGACACAATCCTAGTCTGAGGATACTGTAGGTCCTAAGAAATCGTAAATAATTCAAATGAGAACTGCTAAAAATCTGACCAAACATTAAACGCTGGGAAAATGGTGGTTTAAAATATACCAATGTTAAAAAAAAAAAAAATAATAATAATAATGAAATTCCTCACAAAAAATTTTCGAGATCATAAATTACAGTAAAATTTTAACCAGCCAACGATCAAAATTTAAAGCCGTTCTGACCCAGTCTGGTTCCACCTGATTTATCATCCATTGACTAAACTTTAAATTCAACATCAGAAAAAAAAAAAAACAAAGGTTCATCTATGTCTGTAATTATTAAACAAAATAGTAACTTTAAATTGCAATTTGGAAACAAAAGGAAGGTCAAATACCATCAGTTCAAGAATTTCTGTTAGTCTGTTGTCCATACAGCGAGCTACAGTATACACGGAGATGGTGTGTGAGTGTTTGTAACAAAAACTTGAAGAAGTATTTATCTCTACCGCGCGCAGGGTCGCTACGGACTAATTCTTTTGTTATTGTTATGTGAGAATTATCATATCGTCCGGCGTTTTGTCATTCACGATTTGGCGGTATTCATCATATACCGGTATTCATACGTAGGTACAACAAACCTGGTCAGGTACAAGACTGGTCAGGTTGTAGTCTTTGTTTTGATTCTTTCGTTTTCCAGTTACTGTACAATCAATTATTGCTGCTGAAAAGATTTTGCGACATATTTTGTTTTCATTTTAAAAACAATTTTTGAAACATCATATGTTTATTTAGTGATAGAGTTGGTATGAATAAAACGTTAATTTGAACCGAAAACTTTATTTTTAAATGGGAACTGTTCCTAAGAAATAACAATTTGTTGATAGCAGTAAGGTGGAAATGTTTTGCTTTATATTGTGGACGTTTTACAGACATTTTATCATTAAGAAAGTTGGTACCTTCATAGTGGTTTTTTCAATCCTTACAGGTCATTTAAGGACCACACCATTATTACTTCCTTTCGACTCCATCCTCTGCTTGCAGTTTATTATTGTCATTTTCCTATATAGATTTCCAAGTGTTTGTTCAATGTAAACAACTCGCAATATTTATTTATATTTCGTGAAAAAATTAACTCTGTGTTATCTTTCATACTCATGACATTCACTTCAATAAACGTACGGAAGGTTTGGCCAGGTGGTTATATATATAGCAACCTGGCCAAACCTTTCGTGACATATAATAATACAGCTCTACATATGCGTACACTGAAGCACATACGCAGACAATTGAACGTCAATGGAGGGAAGTGCGAGGAAATGTGTCGCGATATGGAAATTCAAAACAACATTTCCATGGCCATATAGCCGAATTTATGTTTAAAAGAAAGTACAATGAATATAATACTCGTTTTCATCATTTATGGCGAATTACGAGTGAAATACATTTAAATTCAATAAATTCCTCTTTTACTGAATTTGCAGCAGAATTTGACTCTGATTAAGATTTTCTTGTGTAATTATAATATGTAATCATCTTTCCGACACTTTTTTTCGATAATAAAATATTTTTCCAACATTTATTTGACTAATAAAACTCATAAAAATTGATTTTGAAGTTAGGCAGCTCTGCTATATAATTACCTATATTTGTAGTAGTGTCAATAAATTTATTCTGCCCATCATGTGCCAACCGTAAACCAGATACTTCCCCCTCCTTCAAAAACTAAATAAAATCATAATCACTCTGTGATAACTGCTGCGACTGAAGAATGTGTTTAATCGCGTTCATGCATTTCTTTTGGAATGTTTATTGTTGTTTATATAATAGAAGGCTTGTTGGTTTAGAAAGGTAAAAGGAAAATACCTTAGTAAATGTTGTGCTTTATACTGTATATTAATGCAATTAATTGACTTCTAAGTAGGCGAAGTCGCGGGTATAGCTAGAAAGTAAATAAAATAAAAATAAAAATAAATATTTTGCTACAGCTTTGTTAGATTGTTTTACAAGGTAAATGAACTTTTCTAGAAGGGAAAATAATCTATTTAATTTTAGACGTTTTTATTATTAAATAATATACTAATTTTTAGCAGTAATTATTTGGTGTTTTTGTAACAGCAATATTATATTTGCGTAATCCATATAATCTTAAAGCCTAGTTATTGGAATGGATAATTCTCTAATGTTGTATTTATTATCTTTTTGTAAGGTTTGGTGAGCTTCAAGACTATACTGGCTTATAAATCTATGAGTTGCCTAAAAGAAATTTTTAAAAAATGTTTTCTATTGTTAGTTAAAGGCCAGATAGGATTTCTATACAAACAAAAGTAGAAGAATCTGAGTAGGGATAACCTTGAGACGTCACATAGTAGATGATATTTTTTTGTTGTTGTTTAAAGGTTAAAACCTTTCGGTCGTCATTGAAATGATCTTAAAATTAAGCCCCTAGCATTCGATACAGTAATAGCGTCAGGGTCGGAAGAGAACAAGAATTGGTCAAGAGAGACCGGATGGGAAAGATAAAAAAGAGGAACCTAAACAAAGACTACCTGAAGAAAGGGTTAGGATTCTCGGAATTGCCATACCTCTACTCACTATTTCTATTTCTGATGTAAAATATTTTTCATCCCTAATAAGAAATTCGAAAAAACATACTCTTAAAAAGAACAATAGCCTTGGAGACCTGTTGTAAGCAAACGAGGCAGACCTTAAACAAGGGGGGGGGGGGAGAGAGAGAATTGTGGAAAAAGTAAAGGATGAAGAAAAGATTTGTAGAGAGCTGAAAAAGCGACCTGCAATAACTTTTATATTAGGGAATTAAGTAAATCATGTAGCCTAGATAAGGACCAATTTTAAGTTATACAAACTTTCATTTTTAAATAATTATAGTGGTTCATTTTTGCCTACTCCTAATTTTTGAAAATATAATTTTTAGTGTTCTTTTAGTTCTGATAACGTTCAGAACTAAAAGATCGTTAAAAACGATTTTTTTAAATGTGATTTTATTTTTATTTTGGAGTACCACTGAAAATTCAAGATAGACCTACTCGATTCAATTAATTTTTCTCGAAGTTTGAGCCTAAAAGTGGACAATTCACTAAACGTAACAAATATAACTAGTATTACGATTTCCTCTGAGACTATGAAAAATTGGCCGATCATTCATAGGCTTATTTTGTGGTCAGTACCAAGGTCGAGCTGAGTGAACTACCGGATACAAAAACATAAAATTAACTACCCTATCACTTCAGAGAATCAGTTGCGTGTATTTTCAAATGTAAACAGAAATTAATATAAAACATATTGTACCAACATTAAGTTTGATAAGTTTTAACAGCACCATAAAGTTGACATTAAAATTTTACGGTGGGAAAAATTCGGTTTTATTATATACAGTAATTAGCTTTAGTCGGCTTGCAATTACCTATCGTGTTGTTTTATTTTATATTTATAAATAAACTGTTCAAAATATTGCACAAACTTTCTCCTTTATTCATCCTCAAAAACCAACCAAAACTATTCAACCCCAAAAATATAAGTTCAGTAAAAACGTGAAAATGTACCATGTAGGATACGCCGTCTTTGAAAAAAAAAACAGGTCGATTTGCTAGTGCGTGCCGTATTTGCTAGACTTTGTGTAAATTGTATTTTTTTTAAGACGGGGGTCACTTTTTTACCAATTATTTCTGAAGCATGATATTTTTTTACTTACTATTTTTTAACACGAGTTTCGGTCATGAAACATTTTACTAAAATTGAACGAAATCGGTGGAGCTGATTTTGAAAAATTACGTCTTTTATAACAGCCCCGTGACAGAGTTTTGTTTGTTTTTACTGATGTCTCACGAACCTGCATTTTAAATACGACTTTATTTGAGACCTTAGAGGTTACACTACTAAGAGATTCTGAGAAAATTTTAATGTTGTGTTTTATTTTTTACCAGAACATTTTAAGATATCTAAAAATTGAAAAAAAAAGTCCTAAGATATGACTAAACTATGTCATATATTTATGTTTAACAAAATCTGTCCATGGTTTTGTGCTGTAGAACACTGCACTAACGACAGACATTATTAAAAAAAAAAAAATAGAATCGGGTGACCTCAAAACAGATATATCCGAAAACAAACATAACTTCGAATTTTTGATCCATCACATAACTTTCCTTACTAGGTATGGGAGAAAATAAAAAAGAAAGAATTATATTAAATTTATAACCGTTAATCCTACAATGGTAATTCAAAGCAAAGCTAGTTTACAATAGTTAAAACTAACCTCTTTTAACTGCAAATCTGATCACATCAAACATTATAATCTATAATTTTTGACTCATAACATATTATGTTTTATTACATGTTTAAGGAATAGGTTTTGATTTACTGTAGTAAACATTAACTCGGCATAACAGCTGATCGGCAGGTTCAGTATTAGAACAGCGCTGCCAACATAACAGGCAAAATAATTGTAATACTTGCATGTCCAACGTGACGAATAACAAAACCATTGTACGTTGTTTTAAATAAACGTTCCCCATATTTATAACTTATAATCTACGTTCAAAAAGTTTTTCAATGGCGAAAGAGTTGGGAATATTTTTATTTTATTTTATTTTTTAACAAACTCACAATTTGTTTTAATTAAATTCATCTCAGACCAACTTTTGTTCATTTCTGACCTGAACTGACGTTATTAGGGCCTATATTCTAGGGTTTATGTGTCTTTCTTTTCTTCCTTTATTTATAAGGCGACGATGACCGAGAAACCTAAACCTGAAATTTAACAAATAATAATTTTAAAAAAACCCCCTCCCAGTCATTAAAAGTTGGATTTTGATCGAATAAGATTTAAGCTGAGAGTACGTTTATATCAAGAGCGAAGCAAACTTAGGCTTTATTTCAATATAGCCTACACAGTTTTTTTTTTCAATACATCTTTTAATTGACAATCACAGAACTGACATTTTTGTTTAATGAATAGGTTTGGTTAGTTTTTATTTACAGTAGGCTACTTTTAGGGATGGGTTAGCGAGGCAAGTTGTGATATGTGTTTGAACTGTTTATTTTTCTACATATTTCATATACGAAAACTATAATATTTCAAAGAACAACAAATGTCGATATTCTACTGTACGAATTGACGTTGATCTGAAAAAAATCTTTAACCCAATGATATAGCCTATAAGAATAATACAATTAAACGTATACAATGTCTTACATTATCATTTTAGGTTAAATATAGCTTATTATAGGCTTTTAAATGTGTTTGAATGGACCTCCCAAACACTAATTTTAACACTTGCCCCTACCATTTTAATAATATTTTTGTACAATTATTACACTTCAACCTAAACTATCATGTATTTATAGAATTCTTATATATTAGTTTCAAAGTGGAGGAACGCACAAGAGACAATTCTAATAATAGGCTAAAATACATAATGGAAATTAAAAGGTCACAGCAAAATACAAAATTAATAGGAGGTGGGGGGAGTCATGCACTGATATAAAATATACGACAAAGCACATATTATAAATATTATTCGTACTAGGGAAGGGTAAACGTATATAAAAATTAGATAATGCTGGGAATTATATTTGAGACCTATTTATGATTTTTAATTAAAACAACAATGATTATGAAGCACAAAATGAGCTATCTCATCTAGGATCAAGATAAAGAAAAATACAAAAAACTGTTTCAAACGGCAGCCCTTTTGAAATTTTCCGACCATTTATTTTGAGTAACAATCATATACATAGATTAGTTAAAGTTAACTTGTTAAGTTTGACTGAAATCCATAAAAGTTGGGTTACACAGATATTTCGTAAAATTTTGAGGCTATGTTTTGTAAACATATTATCTTTTCGTTATAATGTTTTTATTTTGTATAGTAAAACATTATTTTGTTCGGGTGTCACTGAATGTAGATTTTAAAATGGCACAAAATAAGCTAACGTGTGATTACAACTTCTACAATGTAAAATGTAGGGCCTATTAATGATGTTTTTATTTGAAATAGGACATTTTTTTACATTGCCATTATTTAATTTGAGAAAGAATCTTAGTCAATAAATTGTACTTCAATTCCATTGAAGTCTAACAAAAATTCCGGCTACTACAGATATATTCTGTAATTTTGAGGTTATGTTTTTACATTTGCTTGTTTTTTGTTAAAAGTCTCTTATAATTATTGTATCGTAGAAAACACATTCTGGTATCATTGGTTGATAATTTTAAAATTGCATAAAATGAGCTATTGTGAAACTTTACAGGTACCACAGGCAAATTGTAAGAACTAGTTTTTACGTTTGAAAATCGGTTGCCATTTAAAAATATTTTTACTTTTTATTTTAAGAAACAATAATCTTATTCGACGAAGAGTAAAACTTTACTTACTTATTGACGGAAACAACTAAAATTGCGGCTACTACATGTTTTCTATAATTTGAGGTTATGTTTTTATGTTTTCGTTACAATTCCATTTTTTATCGTAGAAATTGGGTGCAAGTTTTAAACTGTACAAAATAAAATATTGTGACATTTTACAGGTGCTACAGGCAAAAAGTTATAACCCAAAAACTAGTTTTTAAATTTTGGAAATCTGCCCCATTTTAAAATATTTTCACTTTTTAATTTAAGAAACAATTATCTTATTCAACGACTAGTAAAACTTTACTTATTGCTAAATTTGACGAAAACTGAACTAAAATTCCGGCGACTACACATATTTTTTATAATTTTGAGGTTATGTTTTTATTTTTTTCGTTATAACTCTCTTACTTTTAATCGTAGAATTCACGCTCGGGTATCACTGGATGTAAATTTTAAAACTGCATAAAATAAGCTATTGTGACACTTTACAGGTGTTACAGGCAAAAAGTAACACACAAAATAGTGTTTACATATTTGAAAATCGACCACTATTTTAAAATTTAACAACAAATTTTTATGATTAACAAGTTTGTCCAACGATTTGTAAAATTCAGCATTCATACTAAATTTGAGGAAACTGGGACTAAAATTAAAGCCCCTAGAGCATTAATAAATACACACACGCGCACGCACGCACACAGTTAGTCTCAATTGATGGTAAATTAATTCGTTTACGGATATGATAGTTGAATTTTCAATGTACAGGTGTCGGAGTTTAAATAAAATTTCGTCAAAATGTATGTAATGATAGAAGTATGCGTAAATTTTGTCAAGATCTGAATATAGTTCTTTAAAAAATACATATTATATAATAAAGAGACAAATTACAATTTGAGGTTAAGTTATCACTGTTATTTAATCTATACGTAAATAAAATCAGTCAAAAATGAAACCAAATGATAATAAAAAACTTGCATAGGCCTGCACTACGAGATGGCGGTTAGTGACGTCATCATCACGTGATCACCAGAACCAATTAAAATGCATGTTGGTTTCAAATGTACTGTGAGCCGTGTAAGAATCACTTGTTTCAAAACGTGTGTAAGTTGTTACAATTAAATTTAACTACATACCTCGTTTAACTTTAGCATCTTTAGTCATTTCAGACCAGGTCGGAGTCAGGATAGCGAAAACCTCCTGCCAGATCTGCGATTTCACTTCTTTGTCCACATATTGTGCTGATTTAGGATTATACAAGGCAGGCCTATCTCGCACGGCCGCGATTAATATTTTAGTCTCTTTAAATCCGGTGATTGGCGCCATTTTATAAATGTAAAAAACGCTGCGCAACACACTCTCCCGCCTGTTACAACTCGACTACTGAATGCACCGCTCCGCTTCGTCCCGCAACAGTCCGCCCCACCACTGCCAACTGCCTGGGGAAAAACGCTACGCCACGCATCAATACCGCCACCGCTCAAGGTAATACGCTAGGCTACATAGCAACCGACACATTCGCGTGTATTCTTTTGGAAAAGTAGGCTACTTTGCGTGACTTGGAATAATCCTCTATTTGCGTGTTTTCAAAGCAGATTTTGAATTTTAAAATTATGTACTTTTGTTCATAAATATAACACGTTAGGGTCCTTCAGTCACTTGTCCACCTACGCTGTAGCTAGATAACTAATCGACCGATTATGAAGAAATTTGATGCATTGTTGAGTTTATTTAAATTTGATCACAGATTGATTAACTAATAGGCGTATCACGGCGCGATCATAGTACTTACCATAGCTCTGTTGATTACGCAGATTGATAACACAATCACTTAGATTGCGATAGTGCCTTGTCCTTAGGATTATAAGAAATACTAAATTAAGAGGTCGTCTAAATTATAATTTTGACAATAACTTTATCGTAGAGAGTTTTGTTTGAAAAGAAATTATATTTAAAATTCATTAAAATTGCCTGAATTAGTGCCAAATCTGTTATAGTTAACTTTATACTTTCTGACATGTATGTATAAAGGAAGTTACATGACGAGTCAAACAATCTATGGAGTGGGTTTCTCGGTATATGAAACTTACTCGGTCCCTGAGTTCGAAGAAAGAGTTTTTTTTTTTTAGAATTACGTCTGTCTTTTGTCGGTGTAGGGCAAAGAGTGGACATATTTCTAGGAATTTTAAAATGGTATAAAATTCAAAATTTTGGGGTAGCTGCCATAAACTCAAAATTACGATTTTGATCAAATTCTGCAAAAACGTAACTTATCAGTCACCATCTCTTATCATTAAAATGTGTTTGCAGCTACAATAAAAGAGAGAATTTCTCAAAAACAATTACACCGATTTTGGTGATATTTTGGTTTAACAACTGAAAACAAAAAAACATGAGGTAAATTTCAAGTAAAAGAAAATTTTCTCAAGGGTTATTTTCAAAAAAACGAAAACGAGGTTTGACAGCTGTACATTTAACTAAATAAGAGTTACACACATGACGAATTTAATGCACACGGGAAGCAAGTTCAGACTGTATTTAAATATATTTTCCAAAGTATTTTATAATAATCTAAATATCGATGATTAATTTTCACTTTACATCGGCAATTACGAATTTTTGGGGGTTTTGAGAAATTTATCCATCATTTTTGACCTATTACCTAACTTGATCATATTTATATTTCTATAATTGTGTATAAAGATAATTAGATAAGAACTAAAATGTTTTCAATAACGTTTCAATTTCATTCAATGACTTATGAAATTATTTTTGCAATTAGATTTAAAAAAATAAATAAAAAAGCAGAAGCAGACTTTCTTATATATTATAATTTGTTACAAATAATATCTCACAATACATGGCACAAACTTTATCCTACATGAAGTATTCCTGACTGTGTACAATTTTTTATTTGTTAATAAGTTTCATTTTTAAGCCGGGTCCACACTGAACAAATGTTTGACAAACATGTTCGACAAACAAGTTTGTTTTCATGCTTTTATAACAAACTTTTAACAAGTTTCTCAAAAACATTGTTTGACAAACAAAAATTCGATGTTTTGACAAACATTTTTGTGTTTGCTAAAAATTACATTTTGTTTGTGCAACAGTCCAGTTTGAGCCGAGCTAGCAGTAACTTTTACACAGTGATGAATGAACTTGTGATGTACCGTCGTCGTCGGCTTGCTTGTTTGGCTGCGGCGTTTGTGGTTATCAACGAACCTCGACCTCGAAGATGGTGGCAGAGACAATTATTACGAAGAAGGAATGAATATAGTGGAGAGGATTTACGAACAGATTTGACAGCTGGCTGTTTGTTTACAAATTTTACACTAGTATCTAACGCAGACTTTGAAATACTAACTAACAAGATTGGACCTATAGTTTCTAAAGAAAACACAAACTTTCGCTTAGCAATTAGTGTGAACGATCGTTGGCGAAGTTGGCAATTTGATCAATGTATTGGAACTCTTGTAGTTAAACATGTTGTAATACAAGCGCCAGAGAACAGTGGGTCCACGTTTTTTAACTACAAGGGTCAACATAGCATTGTATTAATGGCTCTAGTGGACTCGAACTATCTGTTTATATACGTTAACGTTGGATGTCAAGGACGTATATCTGACGGTGGTGTATTCAATAACTGTGACTTGTGGAAACTCGTGCAAAATGGTGCAGGTCTGCCTGTGGATCTACCTTTGCCTGGCAGAATATTTGCTGTCCCACATGTAATAGTGGCTGATGATGCTTTTGCCTTGCACAAGCATATAATGAAACCATTTTCGGGCCACCAAGAGAAGGGAAATAAGGAAAGCTTCTTGAATTTGCAGGAGAAGCCTTTGGCGAGGGGGATTCCACTAAGCCCTCATCGTCACTCAATGATTCTGGAATTTATGAAATAAGTTCCTGATTCATACTAGACACAGTTGTTCTTGGAGAATGCTTGTCGCCTAAAAATTGAAAATAAGGAAAACCTCACCAAGCGTTTTTTTTCCCCAGACGTTCCCATTCCTGACTTAGGCATTACTGCCTTTTTCTCTCTCCTATACTGTAGGCTCTCAATAGGCTCTCAATTTTCTTTTTAACTTCGTCAACATTGTTGACTCCTAATTCAGTAGCAATACTCATATAAGCGTCCTTTCTTTTAAACTTATTTTTATAGTCATTATCTGTAATATCCCACAACAAGTTTTTAGTTTCGTACAATTGTATCAACGTAACCACGTTTTCGTGATCCCACAAGTCCTTATTAATTTTATCAAGAAATAATAAATTTAAATATAAAACTCACCACTATACACAAAATATACCCGCAACACAAGTGTCTCTGACTAGTAGTAACTGGCACAGAGTGACGGCAAACATCACGGAGTTTTCGGTCAAAGAGCAAACATTGTCTCCAAACAAATATGGCGACACCAGTCGGCAACTGACCCCCACCACTGCTCGAGTTTTTGTTTGTTGGCGCGTCCACACTGGAATAAGACAAACATTGTTTGTCAAACACAAGAAAGTTTGCCCAAATTTCGACAAATTGTTTTAGAAAACTTATTTGTCGAACATTTGTTCAGTGTGGACCCGGCTTTATATTAATGTTACCACGTTTTTATTAGTTCGGTTTCCGTCATATCTGTCTCTCTGTCCGTCCGGTGGGAATTTTTGCAATCGAGTTTAAACTAACTTTCCGATAAGCTAGAGACCTGAAATTTTGAACGTAGGTCAGAAATGGGTGACAATACAAGATTCAGTTGGTTTCTTGTCTCTACATTTGTTTAAACAATAGTTGTTTAAACAAATAAAAATTGGCCAATGAGATGTTTTTCGTATATTGATTCTCACCGATATAATATATACAAAACCGATTGAAATCTTTCACCGGGACATAAGAATAAAAAACAGAAAATAATAAATCAAATTAAAAAATTTTTTTTTAACATACCACGTTTTTAAAACGGACTAAAAAGTGTAAAATAATTTTCATGACCCTTCTACAATTTTTAGGGAGGATTGTTAGTGGCTATAGATATATTTGGAATACTTGGAGAGAAAACGTGGGGCGCAGGCAATCTATGATAGTTAAGGAGGAGTAAATAAACTAAATTACAGTGAATCTCATTTCCGATTCACTGAAATTAGCTGTGAATTTATCCGGATTGTCTACTTGTATTATTTACTGGCTGCGCCCCACGTTTTTCTCTCCAAGTATTCCAAATATATCCATAGCCACTAACAATCCTCCCTCAAAATTGTAGAAGGGTCATGAAAAATTATTTTATACTTTTTAGTCCGTTTTAAAAACGTGGTATGTTAACATTTTTTATTTTATTTGATTTATTATTTTTAATTATTAGGATGTGCATAACAGCAAGGCAATAAGTATTCACGAATCGATTTTATTTTGTTTTTCCACTTATTTATCACGAACCGTAACTTTTTATTACAGGAGTTTTTTGATTTGTCTATAAAACTTATGGAAACATGAATATGTTTCCTATCGCACGACTTCGAGATGTTTAAAATGAATAACCTAAAATGCTTGTAGGTGCAACCATTGCTTTTTGATTGGACCATACATTTTAAAAACAAAAACAACGTTAAGGAAACGAAATAACTAAGGACTCGGTTTATATAATCCAAAGAAAATGAACAGCTGTATAGAGAGACTTCAAGCAATCAACTTGACTACTTTGTATTTTGGCCTTCTTTGAACCAGTCATCAGACTATCTAGTTTGCTTTCACACAACTTTTATACAGACCAAACCAGTTCCAAAATACTGTATTTGTAGATTCAAAGGTTTCAATTATTTAGACTCTATTTAGTACTCTACACGGTAATGATACTAGGATTACCGACCTACCGTAGATGTTCTAAAGAAGGAGGCTTTGGTCAATTTAGTTCTGTGGATTTTTCCTTTGTTGTTTAAAGGCAAAAACAACAAATTCATTCCTCTTTGTCATCATCACCACTTAAAAATAGGAAGAAAAGAACGTAAAATAATGACTCTAGCACGCACATACTCTAATAGGGTTCGGGAAATAAAGAGTTGGTTAATAGAGAGCTGAGATAATAGAGAGAGATTTAACTCAATATCACATGGAAAAGTTGTAGATCCAACTGGGTCCCTCTAGATTGACAAGCCCGTACATTATAAAGTTGTAGATCCAACTGTGTCCCTCTAGATTGACAAGCCCGTACATTATAAAGTTGTAGATCCAACTGTGTCCCTCTAGATTGACAAGCCAGTACATTATAAAGTTGTAGATCCAACTGTGTCCCTCTAGATTGACAAGCCCGTACATTATAAAGTTGTAGATCCAACTGGGTCCCTCTAGATTGACAAGCCAGTACATTATAAAGTTGTAGATCCAACTGTGTCCCTCTAGATTGACAAGCCCGTACATTATAAAGTTGTAGATCCAACTGGGTCCCTCTAGATTGACAAGCCAGTACATTATAAAGTTGTAGATCCAACTGTGTCCCTCTAGATTGACAAGCCCGTACATTATAAAGTTGTAGATCCAACTGTGTCCCTCTAGATTGACAAGCCCGTACATTATAAAGTTGTAGATCCAACTGGGTCCCTCTAGATTGACAAGCCAGTACATTATAAAGTTGTAGATCCAACTGTGTCCCTCTAGATTGACAAGCCCGTACATTATAAAGTTGTAGATCCAACTGTGTCCCTCTAGATTGACAAGCCAGTACATTATAAAGTTGTAGATCCAACTGTGTCCCTCTAGATTGACAAGCCCGTACATTATAAAGTTGTAGATCCAACTGGGTCCCTCTAGATTGACAAGCCAGTACATTATAAAGTTGTAGATCCAACTGTGTCCCTCTAGATTGACAAGCCCGTACATTATAAAGTTGTAGATCCAACTGGGTCCCTCTAGATTGACAAGCCCGTACATTATAAAGTTGTAGATCCAACTGTGTCCCTCTAGATTGACAAGCCCGTACATTATAAAGTTGTAGATCCAACTGTGTCCCTCTAGATTGACAAGCCCGTACATTATAAAGTTGTAGATCCAACTGTGTCCCTCTAGATTGACAAGCCCGTACATTATAAAGTTGTAGATCCAACTGGGTCCCTCTAGATTGACAAGCCCGTACATTATAAAGTTGTAGATCCAACTGGGTCCCTCTAGATTGACAAGCCCGTACATTATAAAGTTGTAGATCCAACTGTGTCCCTCTAGATTGACAAGCCCGTACATTATAAAGTTGTAGATCCAACTGGGTCCCTCTAGATTGACAAGCCCGTACATTATAAAGTTGTAGATCCAACTGGGTCCCTCTAGATTGACAAGCCCGTACATTATAAAGTTGTAGATCCAACTGTGTCCCTCTAGATTGACAAGCCCGTATATTATAAAGTTGTAGATCCAACTGTGTCCCTCTAGATTGACAAGCCCGTACATTATAAAGTTGTAGATCCAACTGGGTCTCTCTAGATTGACCAGCCCGTACATTATAAAGTTATAGATCCAACTGTGTCCCTCTAGATTGACAAGCCCGTACATTATAAAGTTATAGATCCAACTGTGTCCCTCTAGATTGACAAGCCCGTACATTATAAAGTTGTAGATCCAACTGTGTCCCTCTAGATTGACAAGCCAGTACATTATAAAGTTGTAGATCCAACTGTGTCCCTCTAGATTGACAAGCCCGTACATTATAAAGTTGTAGATCCAACTGGGTCCCTCTAGATTGACAAGCCAGTACATTATAAAGTTGTAGATCCAACTGTGTCCCTCTAGATTGACAAGCCCGTACATTATAAAGTTGTAGATCCAACTGGGTCCCTCTAGATTGACAAGCCAGTACATTATAAAGTTGTAGATCCAACTGTGTCCCTCTAGATTGACAAGCCCGTACATTATAAAGTTGTAGATCCAACTGTGTCCCTCTAGATTGACAAGCCCGTACATTATAAAGTTGTAGATCCAACTGGGTCCCTCTAGATTGACAAGCCAGTACATTATAAAGTTGTAGATCCAACTGTGTCCCTCTAGATTGACAAGCCCGTACATTATAAAGTTGTAGATCCAACTGTGTCCCTCTAGATTGACAAGCCAGTACATTATAAAGTTGTAGATCCAACTGTGTCCCTCTAGATTGACAAGCCCGTACATTATAAAGTTGTAGATCCAACTGGGTCCCTCTAGATTGACAAGCCAGTACATTATAAAGTTGTAGATCCAACTGTGTCCCTCTAGATTGACAAGCCCGTACATTATAAAGTTGTAGATCCAACTGGGTCCCTCTAGATTGACAAGCCCGTACATTATAAAGTTGTAGATCCAACTGTGTCCCTCTAGATTGACAAGCCCGTACATTATAAAGTTGTAGATCCAACTGTGTCCCTCTAGATTGACAAGCCCGTACATTATAAAGTTGTAGATCCAACTGTGTCCCTCTAGATTGACAAGCCCGTACATTATAAAGTTGTAGATCCAACTGGGTCCCTCTAGATTGACAAGCCCGTACATTATAAAGTTGTAGATCCAACTGGGTCCCTCTAGATTGACAAGCCCGTACATTATAAAGTTGTAGATCCAACTGTGTCCCTCTAGATTGACAAGCCCGTACATTATAAAGTTGTAGATCCAACTGGGTCCCTCTAGATTGACAAGCCCGTACATTATAAAGTTGTAGATCCAACTGGGTCCCTCTAGATTGACAAGCCCGTACATTATAAAGTTGTAGATCCAACTGTGTCCCTCTAGATTGACAAGCCCGTATATTATAAAGTTGTAGATCCAACTGTGTCCCTCTAGATTGACAAGCCCGTACATTATAAAGTTGTAGATCCAACTGGGTCTCTCTAGATTGACCAGCCCGTACATTATAAAGTTATAGATCCAACTGTGTCCCTCTAGATTGACAAGCCCGTACATTATAAAGTTATAGATCCAACTGTGTCCCTCTAGATTGACAAGCCCGTACATTATAAAGTTGTAGATCCAACTGTGTCCCTCTAGATTGACAAGCCCGTACATTATAAAGTTGTAGATCCAACTGGGTCCCTCTAGATTGACAAGCCAGTACATTATAAAGTTATAGATCCAACTGTGTCCTTCTAGATTGACAAGCCCGTACATTATAAAGTTGTAGATCCAACTGTGTCCCTCTAGATTGACAAGCCCGTACATTATAAAGTTGTAGATCCAACTGGGTCCCTCTAGATTGACAAGCCCATACTTTTTAAGTTGTAGATCCAACTGTGTCCCTGTAGATTGACAAGCCCGTACATTATAAAGTTGTAGATCCAACTGTGTCCCTCTAGATTGACAAGCCCGTACATTATAAAGTTATAGATCCAACTGTGTCCCTCTAGATTAACAAGCCCGTACATTATAAAGTTGTAGATCCAACTGTGTCTTTCTAGATTGACAAGCCCGTACATTATAAAGTTGTAGATCCAACTGGGTCCCTCTAGGTTGACAAGCCAGTACATTATAAAGTTATAGATCCAACTGTGTCCCTCTAGATTGACAAGCCCGTACATTATTAAGTTGTAGATCCAACTGTGTCCCTCTAGATTGACAAGCCCGTACATTATAAAGTTGTAGATCCAACTGGGTCTCTCTAGATTGACCAGCCCGTACATTATTAAGTTGTAGATCCAACTGGGTCCCTCTAGGTTGACAAGCCAGTACATTATAAAGTTATAGATCCAACTGGGTCCCTCTAGATTGACAAGCCCGTACATTATAAAGTTGTAGATCCAACTGTGTCCCTCTAGATTGACAAGCCCGTACATTATAAAGTTGTAGATCCAACTGGGTCTCTCTAGATTGACCAGCCCGTACATTATTAAGTTGTAGATCCAACTGGGTCACTCTAGATTGACAAGCCCGTACATTTTAAAGTTGTAGATCCAACTGGGTCCCTCTAGATTGACAAGCCCATACTTTTTAAGTTGTAGATCCAACTGTGTCCCTCCAGATTGACAAGCCCGTACATTATAAAGTTGTAGATCCAACTGTGTCCCTCTAGATTGACAAGCCCGTACATTATAAAGTTATAGATCCAACTGTGTCCCTCTAGATTGACAAGCCCGTACATTATAAAGTTGTAGATCCAACTGTGTCCCTCTAGATTGACAATCCCGTACATTATAAAGTTGTAGATCCAACTATGACCTTCTAGATTGACAAGCCCGTACATTATAAAGTTGTAGATCCAACTGGGTCTCTCTAGATTGACCAGCCCTTACATTATAAAGTTGTAGATCCAACTGGGTCCCTCTAGATTGACAAGCCCGTACATTTTAAAGTTGTAGATCCAACTGGGTCCCTCTAGGTTGACAAGCCAGTACATTATAAAGTTATAGATCCAACTGGGTCCCTCTAGATTGACAAGCCCGTACATTATAAAGTTGTAGATCCAACTGTGTCCCTCTAGATTGACAAGCCCGTACATTATAAAGTTGTAGATCCAACTGGGTCTCTCTAGATTGACCAGCCCGTACATTATTAAGTTGTAGATCCAACTGGGTCACTCTAGATTGACAAGCCCGTACATTTTAAAGTTGTAGATCCAACTGGGTCCCTCTAGATTGACAAGCCCATACTTTTTAAGTTGTAGATCCAACTGTGTCCCTCCAGATTGACAAGCCCGTACATTATAAAGTTGTAGATCCAACTGTGTCCCTCTAGATTGACAAGCCCGTACATTATAAAGTTATAGATCCAACTGTGTCCCTCTAGATTGACAAGCCCGTACATTATAAAGTTGTAGATCCAACTGTGTCCCTCTAGATTGACAATCCCGTACATTATAAAGTTGTAGATCCAACTATGACCTTCTAGATTGACAAGCCCGTACATTATAAAGTTGTAGATCCAACTGGGTCTCTCTAGATTGACCAGCCCTTACATTATAAAGTTGTAGATCCAACTGGGTCCCTCTAGATTGACAAGCCCGTACATTTTAAAGTTGTAGATCCAACTGGGTCCCTCTAGATTGACAAGCCCATACTTTTTAAGTTGTAGATCCAACTGTGTCCCTCTAGATTGACAAGCCCGTACATTATAAAGTTGTAGATCCAACTGGGTCTCTCTAGATTGACCAGCCCGTACATTATAAAGTTGTAGATCCAACTGGGTCCCTCTAGATTGACAAGCTCGTACATTTTAAAGTTGTAGATCCAACTGGGTCCCTCTAGATTGACAAGCCCATACTTTTTAAGTTGTAGATCCAACTGTGTCCCTCTAGATTGACAAGCCCGTACATTATAAAGTTGTAGATCCAACTGGGTCTCTCTAGATTGACCAGCCCGTACATTATAAAGTTGTAGATCCAACTGGGTCCCTCTAGATTGACAAGCCCGTACATTATAAAGTTGTAGATCCAACTGTGTCCCTCTAGATTGACAAGCCCGTACATTATAAAGTTGTAGATCCAACTGGGTCCCTCTAGTTTGTAAAGCCCGTACATTATAAAGTTGTAGATCCAACTGGGTCCCTCTAGAATGACAAGCCCGTACATTATATAGTTGTAGATCCAACTGGGTCCCTCTAGATTGACAAGCCCATACATTATAAAGTTGTAGATCCAACTGGGTCCCTCTAGATTGACAAGCCCGTACATTATAAATGAAAAAAGAAGTTATCAAAAGAATCAGTTCAGTGTATAATTAGATAACTGATAATATAAATGAGATCCAGGAGATGACTAAACCCTCTACGGGATGGATTGTAAACAGCTTTGACTAGCTCTTCCAGGTGGGAATTAGGGTATCACGGATACTTTGGAGTAATGTGGGTTGTCTTACATTTGATTCCAGGTTGGTTCGAGAGTAAGAAATCGACTGGAGCAGACTTGTATGTACTAAGTATAAAAACTGGAGAAATCCCTTTATTTGTGGAAACCTAATAAAAGGTCTATCCAATGTTGTAGTGTCCATGGTTGAATGAATTCAGGGCGAGTGAATTTATAATATTTCTCTGCATAAGATGACAATCTGATAAAGAGGAGGTAAGGAAAGTGTGGGTGGACCGATTGACTCCTCCAGTTGGGTGAAATACAAATTGAAGAGCAGTACTTTTGTAATCATCACAAGTTACATATTCAATAGTCAACCAATAGAAGGCAATAGATAACACACGTACAATAGACAGACTAATGTAATTTAAGAGAACGTAATAAATAGTATGCAATAGTATGAAGATATGATATCTCAGAACAAGGACACGTAGAGTTGGAGTCTTGGTGTTGTCCTGAATTGAGAATATGATATGAAGAACTATTTACAGATTTGCACTCTGATGTAATGCTTTTGTAAGCGGTTCTGGGATCTATGAAGAAGGCTCATTGAGGCCACTATGCTAGAGCGTTCTCTACTGTGATGTCCCCCCAACAAAAAATTGATATAATGCGATGGTGATATTGGTGAACCTGGTGAGGTTTCCTAAAATCACAAGTAGGTTTGGAAGGAGGTGAGTGCCCCTTTGTTTGTATGCAGAAAGGACTTATGGTGATCTAATTGCCTGGTTTTTATATGCAGCAAAATAAATTTTGTTTCAAATGGTACCAGAGAGTTCTAGATGGATTGCAAAACAATGTAAGCTTCTAGGACTTCCCAAATCGACTTGTATGAAGTTGTAGATAGATTTAAAAAAATAGGAACGGTTCAGGAGTGGTTAGTTGTAAATTTAATTAGAGGGTAAAGGAAAGATACAGGGTAGAAATGTAGAGAAGGCCTAAATCATTAATTAAAGTCAGTGTCGAAACTACAATTTATGTGACCTGGGGAAAACTACAATATTAACGCCCCCTCCATGCACCGTGGAGTCTAGAGTATACGGATTCAAATTTAATCATCAACAGATAGATAAACTAGAACTATTTTGTGCAACTGCCGCCGCCAAATAAAGGTGCACAAACCTCGCATGCCTTGGCTCTAATGTCAATTTGATTATTATATTTCACTCCCGCAAATCCTTAGACGCCAATTTTTAATTTAAATGCTTATTTTACTTTCACTGAGTGATCAATATATGATTTTGAATTTTATCTAAAATTTTTAAAATGATCCAACCAATTAAACTAACTGTAATTAATCGAATTCAATTTCTTTTTTGTTGAAGGGCGAATAACCTCACGGTCATCATCTCCTTAAAAAAAAGCATAAAATACAGACCCCAGTACTCGAATACGTTAATAGTGTCAGGGTCATTAAGAGAACAAGAGTTGGTCAAGAGAGATTTGATACGAAACATGAACTAGAGAGATCAAACCTAAGACTACACGAAGAAAGGTGTAGATCCAGCTAGATTACTTTTGGTTCACCATTTCTAAACATATATTTCCTTCCTAATACGACGTATAGTGAGTGATGTGAAAACATATGGATGGATCGGACATATACACTCTTAACAAGCCTTGGACCAGGCAGACCTTAAACAAGGGGGGGGGGGAGAATTGTGGGAAAAAAGTAAAGGGTGAAGGAAAGATTTGTGGAGCTAAAAAGGCGGCCTGCAGTAACGTTTATAATAGGGAATTAAGAAAATAAATCAAGTAAATCATGTAGCCTAGACAAGGGCCAATTTTAAGTTATACAAACTTCCATTTATATAAATATGATTATAGTGGTTCATTTTTGTGTTGGACATTTTTGTCTACTCCTAATTTTTGAAAATATTTTTTTAACTTCTTTTAGTTCTGATAACGTTTTGTTTTGGTTTCTTAAAGACAATGTTTACCGCCCTTCTTCTTGTATCCCCCTCACTTCCAGAGAGGGACAAATTTTTGTGTAATTTTAAAATTTCCCTAAAATCAAAATTAAACAATTGCATCCTTAGACGAAAAGCGTGTTATGTTTCATTTACTAGGTTAATACTAATTTGGACTTAAAGTATCAAAAAGCAAATATTATTAATCAGACCGTCCTTGGAGCCTCACATTGACCTTGTGTCCTCCCCACTTCCAAGTAACACTGACTCACTGATTCAACAGAATTTCAGTCAAAATGCATCTGAAAGCAAAAAAAAGTGCTTCCCGAGGAATCCATCTTACGTTGACAATGCAGTATTATTTGAATCGGTTATAATAAAATCAATAAATATTGATTGTTTTCTGTCATTCCCCCTGACAAAAATGATAATATTTTTTATTGTTGTACACGTAATTTTGAAACAAACAAATGGCTAAGTACGATGTTAACTGTCACAAATATTGTGTGGGAGGCGAGACAACGTTTCTTAAAATAGTGAATTTAGTATTGTGGGGGGGAGGGAGACTTTGGTCAAACTGACCTTACCCCTATTTGATATTCTCAAATCTACGTTGAATAGAGAATGTTACACGATGAGTTAGAAAAAGTTGAGTAAATGTTAAGTTATTCACTGGAATATTCGTTTTGAGAAGTAATGTTCAGTGCTCTAAGGAGTGATTGGTGTATGTGTAAATTTTGGTCGTATATCAACGGTTTTGTATTATATAATGAAATCAAATTTCTTTTTAAATTGAACAATTTTTTAGTTATTTTTCAAAAACTGGCGTTTTCATTTTTTTAAGTAACTGCAAAAAAATTTTTTTTTGTTAAATAGCTTCAAAAATAAAAATATTAGGTCTAAATTTTAAATATCAACTCATCTTTTTTTAATTTTTTTTTTTAATGAACTCACTTCAAAATTTGAAGTTATCAAACAAAGTAACTATTTTGTGTCTCAAAATAAGGATGACTTTTAAAAGACCTATATTTTAAGATACGTATTTTAAATTTTACAAACATATACTTGAATATTTAAAATAAAAAATAAAAACATTTTTTATATATAAAAATAATACTTAAGTATAGACATTGTTTACTTTAAAATTATAATATAGTTGAATAATTTCCCTAACTACAAATACTAGGAACAATAATTAAAAGACAATAATTGTGATGAGCTCAGCAGTAGAACCCTCTGATAATGATAATCATCTTATTGAAATGTACATTAGGGTGTTTAAAAGGAATAAACTAAATAATAAGTCACCATAATAGTTGTGTTTTAGTTATTCTTTCTAGTGTTTGTGGTTAAGGAAAGTATGATTGTACCATAAAATTATTTATAACAAGTTCGAATTTTTAAATATTTCAATAAATATACAAAATGCCACTGACAAAGTTGTAACAATTTAAATAGATCGTACTTTGCGGAATTTTAAAGATAAATAGACACATTGTGTAACATTTTTTTATTGCAGATACATAAATATGCAATTTTATTGTAAAATGCAAACACGGTGTTTTTCTACCATATTTACATTTAACTTGCGATAGTGGGAGCCAGCACTCCTTCGTAGGTCGCCTTGGAACCGCTTACTTCAAGTGTAAGAGCTCACTTATGGGAAAGAATATCAGAGTTATGACAAGTTAAAGAATTGTTGGCGATATAACAGGTTGAGGGCATGCATCAAACCTTGTAAGAGAGATAAGGTTTCTATTGGGAAATTGTAGACTCATGGAATATGTTAGAAGGATTGAAATAGGAAAATGATGTGACCTAAAGACCCGATGCTGCCAAGAGGAGGAGGGGACTCCACTATAACTACGGGAGGGTACCAGATTGCTGTGCTCCACTTCCTAAAGGAGTTGAGGCTGGAGGGTCTTCTATAGAGTGGAGTTCCCCGTCTTAGAAGAAGTAGGGGGACCACAATATCTTTCTAGAGGTCGCAGTGCTTTTTACAACCAGATCATTACATCATTACTTCTATGGTAAAAATAAGGAAATTATATTATTCCTAAACTATGTGATTAATCCAATCTCTATAACTACTATAAAAATACTGTAAACTTACTACAAGTAAACTACTTGCTACAATGTGTAAATATACAACATTGCAGGTTAGTGTTTCTATTGAATAATAGTTACAATGGAGTGCTTATAACAGATAATCACTGCCAAAACAATACTATCTGTATTTCTCAGTGTCAATAGTGAGTTTTATGTGTGAATAAAAAATGTAATTTTCCTTATTTCCGACATTCCTTTACTTATTTATTATTGGAGAAAAGTAGGTTTATAAGAGTCCATATTTTTGCTAACTTTGTTTAAATTTTCAACTATAAATATAATTAATGCGCAAATAGGCCAATTATGGAAAATGTTAGTATAAAGTGTAGGAAAATCTGACCAACCGTTTAAGCTGTAGACTACGATATATTCGGGGTTTAATCTTAGCTGTGAAACTATACATTTATCTAGTTTTATTTGAAAATTAAAACTAATAAAATTTGTGGTAATCTCATATTTTTTCCATATAGATTTCAATAATGTCTTTTTTCTGTGGCCTGCCTAGTTGTACATTACGAAGCCCGAATTTTTACTTTCTTGTATATAAGTAGTACCTATAAAGAAAGTTACTTGTTGAATTAAAGAAATTTATGTGAAGTTGTGCAAATATATACGTTTTAAGGTCCAAATTAGTTTTTGGCGTGACGTTCTGACATCTGCTCTGTTGTGCTCTATAGCCCAAAAGTGTGGACCGATTTTAATAAACTTTAGTATGTACTATATTTTGGGATATTTTTTCATTTTTTTCTACAACTGGAAAGCTGTCGCAAGAAAAAACAAGAATTAAGATTTTTCCTCTCACGATTTTGATCCTCAAATTTTGTTCAATCGTAGCCTCTAAGGATCTCAAACAAACCGAATTGTTTGTTATCTCTCCAAACATGCCGGTTCCATAGTTATTGACAAGAAGTCACCTATAGAGCTGTTACACAAGACGTGATTTCTCATAAATTTGTTCCACCAAACATTCGAATTTTGGTGAATTGTGAAGAATAATCACTGAAACTAGTGTGAAAAACTGTAAATACTAGAAAATTGTTGCTAAGGAATGATTTCTAAAAATCGTTCAGAACCTAGTCCGTCGTTATTTAAACTTGATTTCATCTTTATATTATACTTAAGACACAAGTAAAGCAAGTTTAGACTTTATTTAAATAAAATAATCTACAAAGTCTAAGATGGTTGATTTGACTTTTTAGATCTAACACCTATCAAACTGACATTTTTGGCCAAAATTAGTTTTTTTTGTGAGTATTTCGATTGTGAATGGCAGTGTGAGAAAGTTTGTGCAATGTTTGCACGGATTAGTTTATTCTGTTTAACTCTCGTTGATAGTCTATTTATCGTACACTAGCCCAAAGTTTAGCTACCGAATCTCAGTTTCTCTTTCGAGTTCAACACTATTTGTGTCTAGAAGGACGTATAGTATTTTGTTGTAAAACAAGAGTATAAAAGAAGTAGATGTATATTATAATGAATAATGTTCCAAATCTGACGGCTTATATATAACATTCTTCGTGGAACAAAACATCATTTTTTACATTCGTTTTTAGGTTATGCTACCACCATTTTTTGCACGTACAACTTTTTAAAGTATAAATGAAGTAGAAATATCTTTACTTGTAGCACTGTAGATCTATTCAACCTACAACTGGTCAACGAACCTTCAGTTCTGTTCTACAGACAAAACAGTAGAAGTTTGTAACCAACTGTTTAAATATTGTTTGTTCTAACAGCGTAATAAATACAAACTCTATAGCAAATGTTTTAATAACAGTACACAACACGTGTTACTGCAACTACGCACTGAGTGTACCAAGTGCCTTGAGTAGTGTATAATCTGTATACAGTAACTTGGCGTCTGAACCCTTGGCTACCTGCGAGTGGCCGGAACCGCCCCCCGTCGCTCCCTTCCTCACCCAGCTGTTTCAGTGATGAGTCACCTACTAGCGTTAACACTGCACTGTTTAACTTTTTTTATGGGAGACACAATTTAAAATTTATTTCAGCATAGTTAAAATGTTTAGAAAAATATAAGCAAATAGATACCAAACATTTCAGAATTCATTAGTCTTGTTATGTTACGTCTCTGTCCTACACTTGGTGATTCCTGTATTTTATACTTGATATACGAATGGGCAATTTTATAGGTCAACCTAAACAATTTTCTTATATAATTTATGGAATTAATATCTACAAGTCATAAAAAATGTATGCCATCCTTTACCAGTTTGCTGTGACAAGAATTTCTTACGTTACTAGATGTATATTATAATGAATAATGTTCAAAATCTGTCAGCTTGTATATAAAAGCACTAATTGTTTGTGGGACAAAACATCATTTTTTGCACGCACTTTTAGGTTGTTACCACCAGTTTTTGTACGTAGAACTTTCTTAATTTTGATCGTAGGAAGGTCATCGTGACCATTGTTGGATGTTGATTTTATAGGTACAGCGAAATAAGCTATCGTATTAAATAACGTAAAGTAAAGTTGTTGATGGGAGACAGTTTAAGGCTGACATTATTATTTAATCCGTCAAATATATTGACTCAATGATAAATCGTGTTTTGTTTAAACTTTACCACAAGGAATTAACTTTAAAGATCATAACGAACAAAAAACAACTTAAAATTTAAAAAAGAACAGTTTGTACTGTTTTCTAAAATTTTCTACAGAAAGTTTTTACCTGATAAAAACAAAGAAATTTTTCGCTTGCTACTTTTTGATGTTTTCATTTATACGAATTAAAAACTTTTTATATAGAAGTTACACTGTTTTTGATTTAACTTCAATGGAACTTGTATAAATTGGATCAATGGATTAGAACAAAACCTAAGACGTGTTGGATTGTTTATGCGCCTTCTTCTGTTCACAAAACACTACTTTAATTGAACACAATCTTATAAAGAATAAATAAAAACAAACACAAATAAGATTAAAACTAAATAACAAAAGAAAACCAATATTTAATCAAATGTTTCCCATTTCAGAAAGTAAAGTGAACATGTCGCGACCAGTGAAGGAGCAGTACTTGGATTTATTGGATACAGAGTTAATCAGTTTTAAAAATAAAGACGTGCTCGACAAGGAAGAAGAAGAAGGAGGTAATTGTGCGTGGTCGTGGTCAGCAGGTGTCTACAACAGCTGAACAACGCGTGTGCAATGTGAAATCATCTGAACAGCCGTTATGTGTCAAAATAAGCCTAATCTCAGCCAAGAACAGCTGTTTTATTGAAGGTAATTCTATACGTTGTAGAAGCGCATGCGTTGAGGGAACGTGATGCAGTTAAGCGACGTCATGTTGCAACGGAATGCAAGCACGGACTCGCTACCCAACACTGTTTATCAAATCGTACAGAATCTGCGTTCATTTAAATTGGTAACTTTTATTTTTATATATCCATAGGTTTTATTGTACGACTACACTGTTTCCACTTTTAGGACTAGTTAGATTTTCTTTTCTTTTCCAGTTTTCCAGCATTGCTTGATTCTAAGTTTCTTTTGAAATTCAATTATTCTGCATTCTTTCCACACGATACTCCCAACAATCCTTCTGGGGAGCTGTTTTTTCAAGGATACTTCTTTTCATTATCATTGATTTTTTTTAGTCTGTTCAGGTATATATTTTCACCTCTATTAAGTTAGCCCCCCCCCCACCAGCGCTAAATAAGTTTTAACCATAATTAAAATTAGGTGCTAATTAGGTGCTAATTAGGTGCCGAAGTCCGAAATTAGGTGCTCAAACCGTTTGGCAGAAAATTAAATATATAATGGGGGGGCTGACTTAACATAAGCTGAACCCCCCATATAAAAATACCCAATTAGAAAAAAAAACAAATGTGTAATAATTAGGTGCTAATTAGGTGCTCTCAGAAACCGTTAAGATATATACAGAATAATTTTTTTTTTTATACAAATTTACTCTTGTACGGCGATAGGCGCGACCGAAATTTAGTTCCGAAATCCTGCCAAACGGAACGAGCACCTAATTCGTCGTTTAGATATCTTAACATAATATTAATCTAAACGTCGAATTAGGTGCTCGTTCCGTTTGGAAGGATTTCGGACTTAAACGTCGGTCGCGCCTATCGCCGTACAAGAGTAAAGTGCTATAAAAAAATTAGGTGCTCGAGAGTTATTGGTGTCAAAATATTCCTTGATTAATATTATGTTAAGATATCTAAACGTCGAATTAGGTGCTCGTTCCGTTTGGCAGGATTTCGGACTTAAACGTCGGTCGCGCCTATCGCCGTACAAGAGTAAAGTGCTATAAAAAAATTAGGTGCTCGAGAGTTATTGGTGTCAAAATATTCCTTGATTAATATTATGTTAAGATATCTAAACGTCGAATTAGGTGCTCGTTCCGTTTGGCAGGATTTCGGACCTAAATTTCGGTCGCGCCTATCGCCGTACAAGAGTAAATTTGTATATAAAAAAAAAAAATTCTGTATATATCTTAACGGTTTCTGAGAGCACCTAATTATTACACATTTGTTTTTTTTTTCTAATTGGGTATTTTTATATGGGAGGTTCAGCTTATGTTAAGTCAGCCCCCCCCATTATATATTTAATTTTCTGCCAAACGGTTTGAGCACCTAATTTCGGACTTCGGCACCTAATTAGCACCTAATTTTAATTATGGTTAAAACTTTTTTAGCGCTGGTGGGGGGGGGGCTAACTTAATAGAGGTCATATTTTCACTATCTTCAGAATTAGTATTTCGGAGACTTTAATTCTAATCTCTAACTAGATAGTGGGGCAAATGCTGTTCATGATTGGTAGGGGACAGTTATCCAAAATTTCAGCCACCCCCCCCATCCTCTTGTCAGATTTACTCCATCGGTTCTAACGAATGATTTCTTGCGAATATCTCGAATATGGCGGGTTTTATACATACGGGATCTACAGTTTAGGCGTAAGTAATATCGTTTTAATACCAACCCAATACTATGTAGGTAAAAATTAGTATACTTTTAAGAGATTTTCATTTTTTTCCGACATATTATTTTCATTACAATGATAATCATTGTATGACCGATTAACACTTTGTTTTAAAAGTCTACTACAACAAAATCATTGGTAATCGAATTTTCTATTTTAAAATTTTATCTAAAATGACGCCAAATAGAAGATAAAATTGACAATACTTACACTAATTCTACTTCAAACACTAGCTACTATAATATATTCCACTAACTTTCCCTATTTGACTTGACTACCCAACGCTCAGGTTTTCTATAGCTGAGGATAATCAATTAACCGACTATTAAATGTAATTTTGTCGATTCTAAATTTGTTGCCGTAGAGTTCACCATTAGGGTGTAGGCTACTTCAAATAGAAATGGAAATAGTTGTCCAGCTGCTTTCAATTAGCACAATCCACCAGATAAGCAGAGACATCTCGATCATATATTCACCAAAGCTTGAATTATTTTATCTCATTACTAATCATTCGATATGATACAAAACCCTTCCCAATTCTTGGAGCGTAGTCTACCATTGTTTCCAGTACCTCTGTAGCCAATATTTTGTGTATCATACATGAAATAAGCAGCCACCTTGCATCTTAATAACTGCATTCCATTAACATTCATGGTCTCTGCCTCATCAAACCTAATTGTGTTGACATAACTGAAAACGTGGCAGTTCAAATAACTGATTCTTCATTTAAAGTAAAGGTTAATAATGTTATTATCCTGATTGTAAACAACATTATAAACACTTATATTCCAACATTTAAAACGTTTACTATATTTCAGATTATTAAAAACAAATCACTGTATATTCATTGTTATTAGATAAGAAACAAAAAAATGGTCATTTAGTGCAAAAGACTATGAAATATACGGACGTTTAAATGTTCTTCTTTGATTCCAGTTAATCATAACATTTCATATGCCAAACCTGGTTTAAAACCATTTTTCAAAATTTTCATATTCGTTCAGTCTAAGCCTAACTTAAAATTTGGTATTAGTAAAGCTAGTTGTTTTCAAATCAGTTGTTTTATCTGTTACTGTATTCAGTATTGGATTTATTATTGGTTGTTGTACTAATGAATATAAAATTGGTATAAAAATTAGTTTTTGGCTATAAATTTTTTGATTATTATTTTTTTTTTTATCATATATGTCTCATATTTGCTTAAATTATTTTTAAAACTCAACATTGTGCACAAGTTCGTATAGTATTTAACGGTTTTAAATAAAAAAGGTATCTCTTATCTTTTATATATTTCTTTGAAGAATATTAATATGAACTAATCGATATTTCGATAGTTTCAACACACAAAAATATTGCATTTGAGAAATGTTCGCCCTTACACATTTTAACCCTCTTACAGACAAAATCTACAAAAACGCAGTTAAGTTTTTCGATATTTGTCTGAGAAATATTTTAGAGCATTAACAAAATCAATATCTCAATTAGTGGCGTAAAAATAAAAAAAAGGAAATTCTATTTAACCCCTCTGGAGTGAATTTTCAAAAAAAAAACCTTAGTGTACTTCTACTCTCTGATACTAATACTCGTACATCCTCAAAATATCTCATTTCTAACTTTAATAATTTTTGCTGGGTATTGATATGTCAGTCAAGACAACTCTTTTCATGTACATCACATAATGGTAAACCACCTTTTATAATAAATTGTCTTATTTATTTTTTTGCTCATTAGTAATTTATATTGTACTCTTTTTTTCTTTTTTCCTTCTTTATCTCTTCTACCTTAAATATATGGATATTTAAAATTCACTTGTGAACCTATAATTCAGGTAGACTCATTCCAGATCTAATGAGGTAAGTACCCCACTTGTAAAATTAGCTGAAACTCCTCAGTTTTTGGGCAATTCCTTAAAGGTCTGGTAGGGCAGACAAATGAAATTGAATGGTTTTAGCGAATTATCCAGGTGAAGTCGCTACCTTACAAGATCTTGAAATTGATTCCCTGAAACTGAGAGAGTTCCAGAAAATTTTCCAGGTGGAACCACTGCTCCACAAGATTTTGAAGAAGTCTCTATGAAATTGAATGGTTTTAGCAAATTTTCTAGGTGAAGTTGCTACCCTACAAGAAGTCACTAACTTCACCAGGAAAATTCGCTAAAACGCGTCAATTTCATAGAGACCCCTTCAACATTTAGTGGAGCAGTGGTTCCACCTGGAAAAAATTCAGGAACTCTCTCAGCTTGGGAATCCATTTCAAGATCTTGTAGGGTAGCAACTTCACCTGGATAATTCTATGGGACTCCCTCAGTTTCAAGAGACAACTTCAAGATCTTTTGTGTCGGCAACTTCACCAGGTAAATTCTCTGGGAATCCCTCAATTTCAGGAAGACGACTTCAAGATGTTAAGGGGTAGCAGCTCTACCTATAAAATTCGCCAGCACCCTTTCAGTTTCAGAGAAACCTCTACGAAATATTGTGGAACAGTGGTTCTACCGGATTGTAAATCTGAGGCTCTCTCAATTTCAGGGAGACCACTTCAAGATCTTGTGGGGTAGCAGCTCCACCTTGGAAATTCTCTGGGATTCCCTCAGTTTCAGAAAGACAACTTTATAATTTTATGGGACAGCAACTCCACCTGAAAAACTCTCTAGGACTCCCTCAGTTTCAAGAGACAACTTCAAGATCTTTTGTGTCGGCAACTTCACCAGGTAAATTCTCTTGGAATCCCTCAATTTCAGGAAGACGACTTCAAGATCTTAAGGGGTAGCAGCTCTACCTATAAAATTCGCAGGCGCCCTTTCAGTTTCAAAGAGACCGCTCGAAATATTGTGGAACAATGGTTCCACCTGGAAAGTAAATCTAGGAATCTCTCAGTTTCAGGGAGACCACTTCAAGATCTAGTAGGATAGTAGCTCCACCTGGAAAATTCTTCAGGACTCCCTTAGTTTCAGAGAGACCATTGCGAGATATTGTGGGGCAGCTGCTCTACCTGGAAAAATCGCTAGGACTCTATCAGTTTTAAGGGAAACGCCTTCAAGATCTCGTGGGGTATAGGCCCCATCTGACCATACGATGTTACACCACTGTGCTTGTCATGTCTCGCTTCCAGACAGTAACACAGTCACAGTATTAAGGAGACTAGGCCTACTGGGTTTCCCTATCTATCGTAACATAAGGAACTTTTTTCAAACAATTTTTTCAAATTTTGTGTACCATTATTTGTATACATATACACATTTTGATTAGAGTTTGATGATATTTTGAAATGGTATGTCCAGTATAAAAAAATAGGCTAATTTTTCTGAATCAAATTGATCCTATTTGACTTATGAAAACTCCCTTATCTAATTGTGCATTCTAACACTGATAACAAATCCTGAAAATTCATCCAGATATGTTTATTAATTTTTGAGTTAATGTTCATAATGTATGTAAAAACTATGTTTTCAGAGAATTACAAAAAACAAAAAGAAAGTAATAACTGGCATTGTTTTGATATTTTTGTAGATTCCAGTTTCATATGTTTTGTCTTTCACAATTGTACAGGTCTATTCTTGTTTCTTCTTTTGAATTCTTGTTACTCTTCTGGCCTTTTTTTTAAAATTCACTTCTTAGCTTTTTCAACTAACCGAACCCTAGTTTTACTTTCTTCTCCCATATTGGTTAGTCTGATCATAGTATGTAACTGTTTATATAAATAATATTAGATTCTGTAAATTTCAATTTAGTTGCCTGACAATGCCTAACTGCGAAACATATGTTACAAAATAAAGCACTTTGTGAAATTATACTTTATTATGGAGTCACCAAGAACCTATTGTTTTCAATTTAAAATTAAAATTAGATTAGATTCAAGGTAGTTGGGTTTCCACATACTATATTATATGTTTAACACCTGTATGAAACATAATTTGAAACAGGAACTTTTTTTTTAACGTCGTGTGGTAAATAAATTGTTTAAATTAATATGAAACGTTATGTCTATCTTCCTCGCTGGTTGACAATCTCAGGTTTAAATACTTTAAGTAAATAAATATGAATTGTCTATTATTTGTGGTTAAGTGATTAACTAGTTTAATTATTCTGAAATCGTCTAGCTGACTGGTTGTGTTCCCGTCACTCTACTCTTAGAAGTTGATATCTTGATTCTCCCGATATCTGGCAAAGTTTGCACATTGTTCGTTGTAATTGGATATTTGAGTGTTTATGGGGGGGGGGGTATTATGTAATAGCTTCCAGTGTTTACTGCCAGTGTTTACTCATCTTTTCAATGCGTCAGTACGTCTTAGATATGTGCCTATACAGTGGAAGATTGCTGAGGTAATTATGATCCCTAAACCTGGCAAGGCACTGGAAGAAAAAACATCATACCGGCCGATATCATTGCTACCTATTATAGGAAAACTTTTCGAAAGGCTACTTTTAAAACGAATTAAGCCAATTATTGAAGCTAGGCAGATTTTTCCAACTCATCAGTTTGGATTTCGTAGTAGGCACTCGACTATAGACCAAGTGCATAGCATAACTGATGTCATAGAGAGATCATTAGAAGAGAAAAAAATATGTGCGACTATATTTTTGGATGTGGCTCAAGCTTTTGATAGAGTGTGGCACGAGGGCTTGGAAAATAAGCTTGATAGCTATTTACCGAGACAAATGAGCGAGATTCTAAAATCATATACATCTGACAGATATTTCGGAGTAAAACATGGTGAGGAATATTTTGCATTAAAAAGTATTGCTGCTGGAGTCTCTCAGGGTAGTGTCCTTGGGCCTACTTTTTATTTGCTATACACAAGTGATATCCCAAAGAATGATGGGGTTTTGACAGCCACATTCGCGGACGACACTGGCCTGCTTGCTACTGGACAAGATATGGAAACAGCTACTGGCAAGTTGCAATCAGCTATCGATAGCGTTAACAGCTTGACTAGGAAATGGCGCAATAAACTGAATGAGGAAAAGTCTACTCATGTTAACTTTACTAACAAACACTGTGTGTATCAGCCAGTGATAATTAATGGGAAAACTGTTCCACATGCAAACGAAGCAAAGTATCTAGGGATGACTCTGGATGCTAAACTTCGTTGGAAGTCACACGTAAACAAGAAACGTGAACAAGTAGGAATGAAGTACAGACAAATGTACTGGCTTATTGGTAGGAACTCTGAATTGTCCGTACATAATAAACTGCTTTTATATAGGCAAATCTTAAAACCCATTTGAACTTACGGCATTCAGTTGTGGGGATGCACGAAAAAAAGTAACATCCAAGTAATTCAGACATTTCAAAATAAAGTGCTCCGTAGTATTATTAAAGCACCATGGTATGTCCGCAATAGAGATATCCATCGAGATTTGAAGATGCCTTTGTTGCACGAAGAGATACAAAAGTATGCTGGAAAGCATGCAACCAGACTCCGTGATCATCAAAATGTAGAGATGACACATTTGGTCAGTAACGTCCCACAGGCGCGGAGGCTGAAGAGAAAGAAACCTGTCGACTTGGTGCAGGATTGATACACGTGATCGAAGTGTAGTTGCATTGTGAAGGGCGACTCTGGACGTTTTTTCACTACACAGCCAGTTACATCAGAGAAATATTGCTAGATAGTTGTTAACTAGTTGCAATTGTAAATAAATAAATAAAAAAAATTTAAAAAAGTAATGTGAATATTTAAACTGGAAAAGTTACGTTTCACAATTAATGAGTCACTGATAACAGCTTTGCTCTCGGATTGATTTCTTCAGTGACAAGTTAGGAAGTTGTAAAAACAAAGTTATTTTGTCCAAGTCTTTTCTCGGCTAATATGGGGTGGCTTTCTGGGGGAACTCTGTTGTATAATTCAAAATATTTCGGTTACAAAAAAGAAATTTACGATTATTTTTTAATGTTATTTTTTTTACATGTCGAATTTGGACTTTCCAGTGTATTTACATTTATGAACTTTTAATTTTTTTAAAAAACAAAACAAAAAACAAATCAGAGTATCTTGAATATCCTTATGTGTAAATGATTGCTTCAATGTCCTGTGCACAGAACGATGTGTATTCTACTTGTATAAAGTTTTTTTAACATACAACTGGAAAATATTAAAAATAAACATTCTTTTAGGAGTTTCCAGAGTTCACTGTGAGTAGCCTACTTCAAAGAATTTGTTTTTCATTCTTTCACATTTCCAGGAGTACCCTAACACAGAGTTTGTTGATGTCAGACCGGCTGTAATGTGTTATTAAATTGTGTAAAATATTAAAATCAAACAACTGAAACACCCAATGCCACAATTCAATAAAACAAGAATACATTTATTTCCTTATGTACATTTCTGTAACATAGTTATCATCTTCAGTAGTTGAGTATTAAACACTTGTGAAATATATTTAAAGAAGTAAATTGATTATGGTACTGGGTGTTTGATATTAATCTTTAAGCTCGCCACAGTGTGTTCAAAAGTGTAGTTTTGTGTAAAATATTTTAAATTTATTGCGTTTATATTTGGCTTTATGTAGAATTTTGATTAAACTAACACGTGTAACATGTTTCTTGAAAACAAAAGATTATGACAAATAATAAAAACCATAAACACAACACACGATGCTTAACATTTTTCTCTTTGTAGTGAATGGACTTGTCTCTGTAAACTAATGAAAACAAATAAATAATGTTATCACTAAGAAGAGATAACAGTATTAAAGTTTATTTTCACTAAAGAAATGTAGTTAATGTAGATTATAAATTATTGCAGATAGTTCTATGAAACCCCGCTAGATGTCACGAGCTGTACAACGTCAAGTTGCGGGGTTACGTAGTTGTCCAATAGTTACTTGTTCAGACTTGCAGCATCTCTAAACTTTGTTCAATGGAAGAAGTTTCTCGTTTACAATGACTTTTAGTATGCTCCGTATTATATTTTATTTTGTTCACGTTTAATTAGTATGAAGAAATTTATGTGAAAAGCCGAAAATTCTATCTTTTCGCTGTAGAATCCGCATTATTGCCCCTGAGTCCTAAACAGTGGTTTTAAAAATTATAGCAGTTGTTCATACAGCCCCAAACGAGTAGTGGTCAAATTTGTTAAGTGGGCAAATTTTAATCATACCTTGAGGAGTTTTTTTAATCTTCAATTTGTAACTCAAAATTCAAAGGTAATCGTCGTAAAAACATTCAAAATTACGATTTTTCCAAATTGCTATTGAAATTTTTGCGAAGATTATTAATGCTTCAAACCACTTTACAAAAAATTTCGTGGAAACGAAAATTAACTAATACCCCCCCCTCCCCAACTGTTATACGGTAGATCGACTTATACCTCATTTCAATCGCATCGACAAATACAATTTTTCCCTTTTATGAATGGAATCCAACAATGTAGGCCTACTTTTTTAATGTTTATCATGTTTCATACAAGTACTTTTACAAATGTAAAAAGGTCTGAGTGAAATTTTATCAGCTTCAATAATGAACAAATTAATTTTAAAAAATTACTTTACTTTATTAAAGTAAATTCTATTTTAAATAAATTAGGTCTTTTGCATTTGTTAAGTAGGTTCCATTGGTTGTATATAACTAATAAAAAGTAACATTAATTTTTATTTGGTAAAATTGAAGACACTTTTGTTTAGTCTATCATTTGTTCACTGTCGATACTGATACAGGGTGTCATAACATTTCGTCCCCGGTAACATCTCGTTCCGATTCCACGAGCGTGGGGTAGGAGATGAACTCTCTACTTGCCCACAGCACTAGTAACATCTCGTCCTGGCACATACGCTCGGTTAGGTTAGGTTAGGTTAGAGTTAGATTATAATATAAAAAATAAATGTTTTTACAAATTTTAAAAATATGTTAATAACACATGTTTTTATCGATTTTGGTAAAACTAGATAAAATACTTTCAAATTTATTCCTCAACCCTTGTCAAACTTTCGTCGGTACGAGATGATACTACGCGATGATGTAATTAATGTAATGATGTGGTTAATCATTTGTAAAACTGAGCGGGACGAAATGTTCCTTTTTTCTAGGAAATTGGCTGCGGGACGAAGTGTTACTGAACCCTGATACAGCATAAGGTGTCAGTTGGAGCTTTTTACATTTCCAAAATTAACAAGGTGTTTATCTGTTACTATTTTTTAAACTGTGTAAGAAAATTCATTTTGGGTCTCAAATAAAAACTGTTCTTTAAAACTTGACCTACCTTGTCATTTGAAATTTTTGACAAGTTACGTATCTTTCAATTTTTCTATATTTAGAATTTAGGGCATTATGTATAAACTTTTAAATATAATCATTTTGTATATTGTTTAATTATTTGTTTTGTTTTTATATCATAATGCAGTAATAAAGTCATGAGTAACTGACTCGACATTGCAACCATTTTGAAATTAGTTTATTGATAACATTATTTGATAATGCTTTAATGAGTCAATACTTGATTTATATTTACATTTGAGAATTTCGAAAACCGAAACCTGACCCTCCTATTGTTGAACATTCAATATCCAAAAATGAAAAACAATATTTTAGCAGATTCAACGTGATTTAGTGGTAATATAACACACACAACTGGTTCAACCGTTATAGCATATATTTGAGACACTGTTAGAATCATTCTGTATTTAAAAAATCACAATAGGTTAATAATAAAACACATCTTCCTAAAATATATGGAGATAAATTCTTTAGTAAATAATTTACATTTTTTTAACGATAAACATAGTTATTGGTGAGTAGGTGAATATTTGGTTATTGTTAATGAGTAGGGCCTATGTACATGTACTTGGGATATTGCAACACGAGTATGGATTTAGCACTAATTAACATTCTATTTATAATTAAAGCACTTCTCTTGACCTAACCTAACTCATCTAGCAGTGTCTAACAACATATAGGCCATAACAGCTGATAAGAGTATTTCTGCATTGTTTCAAAAGATAAACTTTTTATTTGTTTTCTGTAATTCCTATATCGCATTTAAATCGATATCAATTAAAGAAGCCTTACATGTTCAACCCAGAGTCATAAACATTAATACTGGTCTCTATGCCATTAAAAAAGTCGCCATTTTGAAATAGTTAAAGATTTTTGGTATAGTTCCAGGTAATAAATTTTATTATTATTAACAATTATTATGATAACTTAAAAAACTTTTTAGTTCTAGGACAATCATGGCTGTTGTAGACAATTACCAAGAAATAATATGTTCAGTTTTTCATCAATAACTAGGTTATCCCCTAATGTTCCACTTAAATTTAGCAGTGTGTATTTATCTGAATTGAAATTATTAAGGTCTTCATTTTTTGGGGGCGAGATTAGGACATTCAAGTCCTTTCTGCCACCTAACCCTAATATAGAACCATTATTCAAATTAAATTATTATAAAAAAAATCAAATGCCTTAATATCAAATATATATATATATATATATATATATATATATATATATATATATATATAACAATTAAGGCATAAAAATTAAAATAGTTAAAATAATGATTATATATTGTAATATAACTTCTTATTTATACAAAAATTGATAAATATTGCTCTACGTTGAGGGCCAAATGTAATATATAATTCTCCTTGAAACTAATTTTGCCCAAAATATAATGTCTTAATATTCAATAAATTATTTAATTATTATTATTATTATTATTTTTTTTTTAAATTTATTTATTTATTTTTTATTAAATTAATTATTGAAATAAATAATTATTTGATTATAACCATGAAAATAATAGTAACTTTATTTATTAGATAGTATAAAATTAATTCTGGTTCACTATCTAGTAGTTAATTAATAATTATATAATTAATAATTGAATCTTAAACTTATTATTGATAAAGCTCAAGAAACTTAATCTCGGGTTAAATAAATAAATAGGTTCTCGCCGGCACAGTCCAACTCCAAACCCTCACACTTCAGTAAATTTATATACATTTAAATATTTGTAATAAAACTATATACATATTACAACTATAATACCTAGACATGAATATGGATTAGAGTTCATTCAAAGTTCAAGTTTATAGGAATTATTAATTAAATTATTGATTCAAAATAGTTTGTATATTCAAATTCATAGTTTGTATATACAACTTATAATTGGTTATTGTTCACTTTATGTGTCAACTATATATATATCAAGTTTAAGCTAATTAAAGGTTAGCTCTTTGGTTAATTTTTACAACTTGATAAATAAGTCTTTATTTGGTTAGTATTTAAATTCTCTGAACACTGTTATATTTTTAATGATGAATAGTCAATGATTTTATTAACTTATTTTTTCATAACAAAATATATAATTCATTAGGTATTGGCAAAGTTCATAGCAAATTAATAAAATGGATTAATCTCACCCATATAGAGTCTTGTTCAATAAACCTGTATTTATTTGTAATACACCTTCTCTTGATAATATCGATAAGTTGGATAATTAATCTTAGTTTTAAAACTGTTCTGAACCTCTTCTTTATTTTAAGACTGTTAAAGAAAATAGGTCTGCTTCGTTCTGGAATCTGTATCAAAATTAGTAATAATTAAATTTTATTTATTTTTTTTTTTAACAAAGGAATATTTTAGGCTTAGCTTTGCTGTCTTGTTTTTTTTTTTAACTTCGTTGCACTGCACTTTATTAACATTGTACATTAGATTTGTAACTTAATCTTAACAAATTTATTAAACTATGAAATATTTAAAATCAACAGTTTTCTTTGACAATTTTTTTTTTTTATTTGTTTATTTATTTAGTGGTGTTTTGGTTATCTTTACCATATTTAATTATTTTTGTTTAAACATTGCATATTCCATGATACGGAATTATTATGTGTTTAAAATTGGTGCAATTTATATGATTGTATTCGTTAGGAATGATTATGATTTCACTATTATCTAGGCCGTTTGAGTTTACGTATCTTCCGCTGGGAGCGTTAGCTGTCCATTGCATTACGATAGAAAGGAATTCAATCGTTGTACTGATTTTTTTTTTTTTTAATTTTTTTTTTTTTTTTTAAATAATTAGCGAATTGTTACAATATATATAAATATTGTATAAGGAAAAAAAATTACATATTAAGTACCAATGTAAAAATAAATATTGAGCTTGACTTGTGACATAATATTATATGGAAAAAAAAATAAAACACAAGTTACGTTAACTTAATAAAATTTATAACTTATCATACTTATTAGTTATAGTTTAGTTATTGTAGCTCATCATGTATCACTGAGGATGGCGACTTTATCGGTGAAACGCGTTTGATTTAGTAAACGTAATTTTTGTAAGATCTTGTGTTTGAGTTTTTCCTCCATCCAGTATAATTTACCTTTATACAGTCACTATGTTTATACCAATCATTACTAGTTGGACTGTAGCTACGGCCGTTTCATCTGCAAGAGACATCTTCAGGCTTTACACATTGTCACTAACATAAAACTACATATAACAAATACTCAAACATATTACAAAAAGTAAAAAGAAGACCATTTTACTTAAAATAATTCCATAGATTAGTCTTTGATCAGCGCACGTCCTACTGTCTTGTTTACCATCAGTTAACTCATAGGCTAATTAATTTTATTATTCTGACTAAAGTGGCCTCTTAATAATTGTTTTTGTAATATTGTATAATATGTTCGAGTATTCGTGTATTTGCATCGTGTATTGTATTTATTTTATTTTTAGCGTTTCTTTTGTATTTTTTGGAATATTCTTTGTTTCTTTTTACTTTTAGGAGTTTCAATTGTTTATTTTTAGAAGTTTCCTTTGTTTAGTTTTTAGAGTTTGCGTTATTTATTTTTGGCAGTTTTTTGTTTTTTTTAACATTTTCGTTTGATTACGTTAGGAGTTGCTTTTATTTATTTTTTGAAGTTTCCTTGATTTATTTTTGGCAGTTTTCTTTCTATTATTTTTAACAGTTTCGTTTGTTTACGTTAGGAGTTGCTATTATTTATATTTAAGTTTCCTTTGTTTTTTTTGAGAGTTTTCTTTTAACAGTTTCGTTTGTTTACATTATGAGTTGCTTTTATTTATATTTAAGTTTCCTTTGTTGTTTTTTGGCAGTTTTCTTTGTTTATTTTTAACAGTTTCATTTGGAGTTGCTTTTATTTATATTTAAGTTTCCTTTGTTGTTTTTTGGCAGTTTTCTTTCTTTTATTTATACAGTTTCGTTTGTTTACGTTAGGAGTTGCTTTTATTTATTTTTATGTTTCCTTTGTTTATTTTTGGGAAGAAATATATTGTTTATTTTCCTTTGTTTAATTTTTGGAGATTCCTTTGATTTTTTTCTTGAAGTTTCCTTTGTTTATATTTAGGAGATACTTTTGCTTATTAAAAAAAAAAAAAAAAGTTTTTTATTTATGAAGTTTCCGTAAGGGGTTTAACCTCAATGCATAAATTACACTCTGAAAACTCAACGTATAGCTATGTATAGTATTCGGAAATAAACTGGAATTTTGATAAAATTTTGCGCATAAGTTATATTTTAATATTTGTTGAAAATGAGTGTTACTAAAAATAAATAACAGTATAAATGGCGGTGTTTTGTAGGTATGAATCTCACATGAGCCTAGAATAGTTCGGTTTAATGAGCTTGGCGGTTTGTGCAGTTTAAATTTCAATTATGAGCAGCGACAAACAAAAACGTAAAAAAAAATTGTATATTTTGTATACGCGTAATAGAGCAGTCTCACTGCATAAAAGTACTCAATTGACAACTAAACAAGGAAGGGAGTATAGTGCGTGCTGTTAATAATGTATTTATCAAGATAATAGTCAAAGATAGAATATCAAAATGCAACAGTCAACATCCATCTTACAGTAAACTTACTATAACTTGTGACGAATCCTAGCATCATTCCTTGAAATACGAAATTGCCTCATCTGAACGAGGTCTATCTTTATGCCATTATGGCATTGTGTAATGGAATAGTTCGATGAACTTCCCCACCTGTGTCATTACCTTATTCACCTTTCAATTAAATCTTTTTCAGAAATAAAAACCATAAAAAATGAAAGAATTGAACTTTTGAGGTTCATTTTTGTTTTCTGACAATCTTATAACCTCAATTTTATGTACATTTGGTTAATACGTTTTTAACGAAGCTGTTAGTCAAACATTTTGTTAAATTCTATTCAGTAGATTTCGAGAATATTAGATTTTTATGTTTTAATTAGTGGCTGATACCTAAAAAATTCAAAATATAGGGTGGATTTTCATGACAACACTAAAAGAGCTTAAAATAAATCAATTTCGTTAAACAATTAACACATTTTATTTAGGCCTAATCTCTTCATACTTCGTTGTAATTTATTTGAAGTTGCATCCGAAACGTAAATTTCCGACTTACAGTTAATGAGTTTTCATGGAAATATCCGTTTTGGTCACCCTTAAATCCAAAAGAAAAGTTTTAAATTTATGTCTGTCTTTAATTTGTCTGTCGTCTATGTAACACAAACGTTTAGACAGATTTTGATCAAATTATTTTTCGTTAAGTGAACATTATTTGACCATAACTCCAGGAGTTTTTATTTATTTTCATTTTTCGATAACTCAAAATTTAAAGACAGCTGCCATAATATCAAAAAATCAATTTTATCCAAATCGTCTCGATCAACCTGAGACCTCGGAGAAATGTCCGTTCATTAAAGTATGTCTGTGATTTGATGCAATGCTTTACAGCCCAAATGCGCGACCTATTAATCAAATTTGGTATGTCGATATAATACTTGAGTTCACAAATTTACATGGCTTTCTCACCTAAAAGTATAGGTATAATACTTGGGAACACAAATTTACATGTTTTCCTCACTAAAAGTAGTGAAGAAAGATTTTGGGTAATAAAGGATAATTAAAAGCATTCGTGAGGAGGATATTTTTGATTAGTACATTATTTGTCGTGGTGGATGGACATAAAAGAAAGTTAGCGCCGGAGTTCTTTGGTATAGTTAAATAAATAAATATATATTACTTTTTATTATAATGTCATGATAAAGAATATATTACAGTCCCTACTACAAATATTACAATTTTAAAAATAAAGTATTTAATTTGATACAAATAATTGATAATCAACTGCAAAAGATAAAACCACTAAATAGAGGAAAAATTAGCTACTGTTAAAATAAAAGCCCGTTTCGAAGCTTACCATCTCTAGAAAAAGTTAAAACTAGAGTTTAATAACCATGGGCGTCATCACCAGTTCATTATTGGGGGGGGGGGACTTTGCCGGGGGTCTGGGGGTGTGGAAATTTTTTAAAATTAAACTTCTCAAAACATCATTTATTTATGCGTTTGTAACAGAAATGTAATGTTAAAAACCCTATTAAAGACAAAGCCCGATGTTTACCTTTGAAGGTTTTAAGTAAATCATTCGTTTTTAGCAAAAATATTTTTACATCTCAAATATTGGGGGGACGCGTCCCCCCGTCCCCCCGGCGATGACGCCCATGTCAATAACTAAATTGACAAGAACTTAGAGGTTTGCGCGGCAAACAGAATTTAAATTAAAAAACCAAAGACAACGCTTATCATCTAAAAATAAAACAACAAAAAATACATCAGAATTATAAAGTTTTGGTATCCCATACTGTAAAGACACAACCGTAAAAACAGTTTACACGGTAGCAGTATATTACAAGAAATATTATATTAATTACCTACACATATAGGGTGTAACAAAAACGGTGGACTGGCTATTCATTTTAGGATTATATACATAAAACCAATAAAAATGTCAAATAACATATAATCTAATTCCCCTTAATATTCAGTCTATCCGCCATTTTCAAAAAAAACAACATTATTACTGCAGAAATAGTAAAGATATTGAGTATAAGTATTTTGTATGTTACGTTTTACAAGTGTACCAAAATGGCGGCCATTTAAAATCTTTAACGAATAATATCTCAAAAACCGTTAACTTTACAAAACATTTTACAAGAGACAAAATATTTTTCTTTCCTAACGAAAAACATAATGGTTATTTTACTTTTTTCTGTAGGTCAAAGGATAACCAAGTGGTCTACAAAAAACTAAAAATACAATTTCTTGGCTATTCTATACAAAAATCAAAACTAGTCTAACACCAACACATTTATGAATTATGTTCATTTGTATCCATGGAAACCAAGAAAAATATGAATATAAATTAAATGATGTAATAATGATACTTTTAAAAATGGCGGCCATTTAAAATCTTTTAAGAAAGATATCTCAAAAACCGTTAACAAAAAACTAAAAATACAATTTCTTGGCGATTGTCTACAACAATCAAAATTTAGTCTAACACAAACATATTTTTGAATTATGTTCATTTGTATCCAAGGAAACCAAGGAAATATAAATTTATTGTTGTAATAATGATGGTTTGCTGAATTAGTATTACATTTCTTTATTTTATAATTAATTGTTATGTGCAGTTTAAGTAGTTGTGCCTCAGACCCAATTGTTATTTGTGTCACAGTGTGTGTTATTTGTCATGTTTCTATTATTATTAATACTAAAATAAAAAGTAAACTTGTCAATTTATTTGTTTATTAAATAATAATAGTATATTTTCTTAGTTTCCATGGATACAAATGAACATAATTCATAAATATGTTTGTATTAGACTAGTTTTGATTGTTGTAGACAATCGCCAAGAAATTGTAGTTTTAGTTCCCCCCCCCCCGATTACTTGGTTACCCTTTGACCTACAGAAAAATTAAAAAACAAAAATTAGATTTCCGTTTTTGTCTCTTGTAAATTTTGCTTAAACTTAATGGTTTTGAGATATAATTCGTTAAAGATTTTAATTGGCCGCCATTTTGAAAATTATTAAAATAAATTTTTGGGGTTTGTTACACTTGTAAAACGTAACATACAAAATACTTATACTAAATTTAAACCCAATATCTTTACTATTTCTGCAGTTATAATGTTTAAAAAACTGGCGGATAGACGGAAAATGAAGAGGAATTCGACTATATGATATTTGACATTTTTATTGGTTTTGATGTATATAATCCGACAATGAATAGCCAGTCCTGTATATACGTACATCTATAACTTCTCAAGCGGGTCACATGGACTGTTGTTTTCAGCAGAATTTAGGGCAAAGCAGTGGTTTACTGGGACATCAACAAAAATGTAGAATTTGAATTTTCCTCTCTTCCAATTGTGTTCACTATTGATATAGAAACAATAGTCTATTGTGTAAGTAGGCATTGTCTGTGTGTTATCTACCAGACATAGTAAAGGAGTCAGTGCTAACATTGGTCGACAAATACATTTAGAACTGAGTTTCCTAAAAATAATCCAAATCAGATTATAGACAATTAGTAATTTAAGCACAGTTTTTTTGTCAACCCATTTTATGGACAACACAATTTTTAAATTGGAAGGAAATGGGGTTTTATAGTTATATCTAGTCTAACTCGTTTTCAACGGATTTTAGAGTAAAATATGAAGAGAGCTAATTTGTTTATTATTAAATTAATTAAAAATAGAGTTAATTTAATTGAGCCATTTATAAACTAGTTTTAAGAGTTAATGAAGTGAAACAATATTCGCGCACCTCAATTTCATTATTGTAGCTATGCACATTAATGTGTTAAATAAATTTAAAACGACTCCGAGGTACATGTAAATAATATTTTTTTCAGCCACAATGTCTAATTTGTACTTACTGTCTGTCTGTATGCGGGGCTTCGTATTGTACTAATAAAAAGCCTAAATAATAAAAATTAATCTATCTTCCCCCTTTTTTCGATGCTGAAATGTTCAGTTTGAATTTAATATTGGTTTGTACAAACTTTTCAAGAAGTAAAATAACTACAAAAGTTTTATTTTTTGAATTATTCGATAAAACTCAAAATATTGTTGACTTTTATGGCGGTGAATGCGGATTTGATAACTTATAATTCATTGCAATGAAACCATATGTGTTCTCAATGAAATTATTTGTTTAAATTAATTATTCTATTTAAAAACTAATTTGCTCAGAATTACTATGATTCGTTCGAAAAATATTAAAAAATACAAACAAAAAAACAAAACAAAAAAAACTCATTAAGAATACATCTGATTAAAAGTATTGGATAGTGAATAACATTCTGATTTATATTAACCCTAACAATGAATCTGTGAACGGATATTTTAAACGTCCATTTAGCAGATACATGTATAATGTCAATAAGGTCACAGATACCATAAACTCAAAATAATTATGCATTTTGTACCCTAATCTGTACTTACAATTAAAAAAAAAAAGTTTCCGGGTCACTTATCTAATGACCCATTAAATCGTAAAATAAGTCTTACAATAAAACAATAATTGGGCGCCAATATCGTCTTTAATGAAACGTATACTTAGTGAAGAAGTTTTAATGGGTAATGTTTGATAATTACAACCATAGCAATAAATCTTGTACTTAGGTTAAAAATTAGCTGATTTAAAAAAAAAGTTAAACTATAGATTTGTATTTATTATTGATACGTACAAATTTTAGATTATTATATTGTATCTATACTCCACTTCTGAAACTATGAAATATTCATCGATCCTTACTAATAGGAGCAATTTAACTCTATTTTTGCTTCACTTTTGCTAAATATTGGCATATACATACAGGATGCTACAAAAATATAGCGCTCTATACAAGGAACAAAAAATATTGTCAACTTCCCATTCGCTTATCCGCTAAACGTATTTTTTACAAATTACATTATAACCGTGGAAATAGGTAAGATATTAAGTTCATACTTCGTATGTTACGGTACACAAGTTTAAAAACAAAAACTTTGTTTTCTGAATGGCTGTCCTTTGAAATTTGTAAAGTCAAATATGTCGGAAAACCGTTAATTTAGACAAGACGCATAATAATAACAAACAAAACTTTTATCTATACGACAATGGATAACCGAGTTATTGTTGCCTACAACTAAAATGTTTTTTGAGTTATGATAATTGTTAATAATAATAATACAATTTTTAACTCTGAAATATATTAAAACAAAAAATGTTATCCATAACCATGTCAAATTGCCAATTTTTTTGAATTAGGTGTGTTTAATAATTAATTAATGCAGTTAAGAAGCATAGCTTAGCCGTAATGTTAACTGTTTTTTAACACGTAATATTTTACTTTAATAATTTTGTATTTAAGCAAATAAACACACAACAATGAAACACAATTTTTAAAATGTAATTTTATTGTATAAATTTAACTATCTTATTTATTCATCCAAATTAATTATATTATCTTTGACAGTGCATTTTATAGAAGTAGGAAGTAGAAATGTTTCATCTCAAATTAGATGTTTGAAGTGACCAGTCGACGTGCATTAGACTCTCTGGAACACTTGGTAGACAATTACCAAGAAATAATGTTAACTTTTTTTTTTAATAACTCCGTTATCCTTTGGTGTACAGAAAAAATAGTTTTAAGTGTTTTTTAAACAAAGGAAGAATATTTTGTATCTTGTAGAGTGTTTATAAAATTAACGGTTTTCGAGATATTCCACTTAAAAAGTTTGAAAGTACGCCATTTTCAAAATATTCAAAATAAAGTTTTTGTTTTTCGTAAACTTGTATAGCTTGATATTTAAATTGAGTATAACAAATATGAAGTTGATACATTAGCTGTTTCTAAAGTTATTTTTCGTTATATTTTTGTAAAAAAAACAAAAAAAAAAAACAAATAGTGGATAGGAAGGGGAGCGAAGGGGAATTAGAACTGGACAATATTTGTTGCTTTTGGTGTGTAGAATACGAATATATTTATAGGGAATGTTTTGTGTGACTCTGTTCACGAAGAAATATTTGTGAAACTTTGATGACGTGTTCTAGTGGTAAAAATAAAGAAAAAAGTTTATATAAACATGAATCCGAAACACTTAATTTTTTGTCAGTCAACCATTTTGATTTTTTCTACAAAAAACATTATAACTTTGGAAAAATATTTATAAATAAGATAATGGTATAGGCATTTCTTAAGTTATGTTTTACAAGTTACCAGACATAAAGACTTTATTTTGTATATTTTAAAAATGGCGGCTGTTTAAAATATTTGAAGTCGAATATCTTCAATGACTTAACTTCACAAAGAATGGACAAGAGTCCAAATATTTTTCGCTTTTTACGCCAAAGTAAATAGTCTTTTAACCCTGAATAGTAATAATTTTACATGTTATTTGTTTTGAGTCATTAAGTTTCACATTTCACGACAATTTGGACCAATTTTGATAAATTAGTTATTTTCATAACAACTCCAATTTTTTGTTTTTATCAGTAACTCCAGAACCAGCATTATTGTTTTTTTGGTGTTTAGAGGCTACATTTTAGTCAAATTCTTTCAAAATCGTTACGAACGATTTTGAGAAAATCTTAATTTAGACTTTATGGAAACTATACACTAAAAATGGGAGAGGGGTAAATATAAATGCGATGATTTATAGAGACAATATGTCTACAAATTTGATCAAGTTCGGGACCGCTAATTTAGGCTGTGGTACTCTGCACAGATTATAGACATATTTTCAAAAAACAGTTTAATGTCTCAGAGGTCCACACACTGAAATAATATCGACTTCGATTTTTTGCCTCAACACAACACTTGGAAGTTTGTAATATCATCTATATTATATTTTATCACATTCGGTACTGTGGAAAGAGTTCAAACAATTTTTTATGGATATTTCAGGAAAAAATTGTATAGACGAACAGACTTGACAGTGACTTAACCAAATAAACAATTAAAGTGAAACCTCTGCTACAATAAAATAAATAAAAGAAAAACACTTTATGGTCAGCTAAATACTTTAATAGAAGAATAATCACGGAGTAATGGATTTTTGTTATGTCATTGCCTTGAATATAGACGTGGCAAGAAGTAGTTCAGGATACTGCCAGTAAAGCAGCACTGCCAACACAACTGTCACTTTAGTCTTGCAAATTACACAAGAAATTGTCTCCTTAGTGAATAAGTTAATATTGTAAAATTGAAAATTGTTAGTTTGTAAATTTTTTTAATTTCTCACATAGTAATGTGATGGTAAAAAAATGGATGTCGCTCACTTTAGTCTAAAGAATTGATATTTAGAATGTTGTCTGTTTGTCGCCTCTACAGCACGAACATCTTAACCGATTTGATATGAGGGGATAATTCGCCATATCTCGGGACATTTATAAATATTTTTTGATAACTCAAATTTTGGGGATAGCTGCCATAAGTTAAAAGTCACAAAATTGCAATTTGTTCAAAATCGTCTTTAACAATTTTGATCAAATTTTGCTCACTTGTGTCACCTCTAAAAACCCATCTTTCCAAATATATCGTTTCGTGAGTTATCGGCAAAAAAATATATACCATGTGGCAGTTAATACGTAATTACTCAAATTGGCTCTACACATTTTGATGAAATGTAAAGATTAATGACCCAAACTTTGTACAAATGGTAAGTAAAAAATATGACTGTTCAGGAATAATTGACAAGAAACAAGAATTTACCTTTGCTATGGTACAAACAAAGCAAGTTTATCCTCCAATTTAAATAAATAAATATTTTCACTTTTTCATTGACTACTACCTAAATTACATTTTAAGTGGCAATTAGTTTTGGTTTTGAGGATGGATGAGTGAGAACGTTTGTTGCAATGGTTTTGCATTGTTTATTTTACATATGATTAATGATTTTATGCTGAGAAATTAAATTATTAATAAAATAAAATTACAAGCGTGTGATAAAAAACACGGCTTAGCCAATAACGACAGTTATTTTTATAAACTCAAAATCATTTGATAACTCACAACATTTCCAAACTAAAAAATTTCAACTTGATAGTTTTAGCCCGTTAAATACACCAAGGATATTTTTTGTTACTGTTATTTTTTTGTATGTGGGACAATACAAAGAATACAAATGCAAAGTTTAAATATATAGGATTTGTCGTCTTGTCTGTGTAGACAGGTTGCGACATACAGACAGACAGACACGCGTGTAAAATTATAAGTGTCCTTGGTTTTACCTACGGGTCCTAATAAAAAGAAATCAATTAAAAAGCAATCCTTATATTAAAGGCTATTGAATGGTTTGTCTCACATCTCACACGCTACGCATTTCTCATTGTATGGTTATATAAGTCATATAAAAATTATAATATATGATTTCGTACTGCAATTTAATTTTAAATTAAATTAATGTTTGTTTCAGATTTGTTCAAATTATAGGTGGAGGGGGATATGATATCTGACACTTTAAATTTGACCTAGCGCTAATATATTAATTTTTTCGTCAAATAAACTACATTTTCGTAATCAGAATAACTTCTAGTTTTATTTGATAACCCACACATAATATTTTTTAAAAAATCAATTCGAAATTTTTACCCCCTAATGAACCCAAGATAAATTTTTATTCCTGCTATATTTTCATGTTTGTGAGACATTAGAAAGAATATTAGTAACAAGTTTAAAATTTATAGGCAAAATATATGAATACATTTTTTAAATCTCTTTTCATTATTTTTCATTGATATATTTCATGAATGTATTTTTAGGAACTGTAGTTAAAAGCAAGAATACTTTTAAAATTTATAGGATTTAAAAGTATAAAGATTCTTGCTTTTAACTATAGTTCCTAAAAATACATTCTGAAATATATCAATGAAAAGGGATTTTTAAAATGTATTCATATATTTTATTAAATATCAAGTTTCGAGCGAATTCTCTAAATTATATAAGTATAAAATTCTCTTTTTGACCAGCATAAAATTGTTCATACATGTTTTTGAAGGGATTATAGTTAGGTCACTAGAACTTATCATGTCCGAGTAGTATGACAAATTTGAATTCACTACCAAATTATTCTGAAAAGCTTGAATAAAAAATGCCGTAGTATTCAATGTTATACAATATTTACCCCTATACAAGCAAAAAAATTTTTTTTCTTCAAATTTTAATAGGTAAACATTTGATAACACCAATTCTCGGAATAAAAATATTATAAGAACATTAATTACATTTTTTATTAATTATTTTTTTAAATCATTACAATAATGTAGTTTTTTATAACATTTATTTGTTACATCAGCAATTATCTTGATCAGTTTTATTTACACTTACAAAAATGTATAATATTTCATTTGACTTAATAATTTTCATTCAAACTGAAATCAATAACGAAATCCTGTAGAGTAAAAAATATCGACTTTTAAAAAACAAGATCAATTTACTCAAATTTACAGGAGAAACACTCTGGCTGTCAATACAATACAGTTTTATCAAATTCATACTATATATCTAATTAATGTATATTATTCATTTCGATTATAATGAAGGATAAATACATGTCTTGTGAGATATTATTCACCTAATGTTGTCATAGTATTAAATAAATATGTTCGAAATGCTTGGTTTGCAAATCGCATCAACAAACATAGGAACAGCTGTTGCTGGAAAGAATGTGAAAATCTGCTTTAAAGTCACAAGTTATGTAAAGCGGGTTATAAAGTCACCTAAAATAATCATCAGAAGAGAATTTAGTCTTTATAATTACATCTTTAGTCTATTGCATTATTTCATCTAATGAGGAAAAACAATGAACTCGGGTGATGAAATCTGCCCTCTTCATATACTACTAAGCACTGCCCTCTAGGATAAATTATACAACTGATTTTATATTTATAGGAATAATTCATCATATCTACAGACTCCAGATAGTTAAAACTTTTATAAGACCAGAATAAAAAATAGGATCTAATGATATCGACCAAAGTTTGTCAAATAATTCTTCTAATAATCCGAACAAAACAAATTGAACGTTATTTACCAAAAATATAACTAGTAACAAAAAAATAACAAGTAACAAAAAACAACAAGTTTCAAAGAATAACAAGTAACAAAAATAACAAGTAACAAATAATAACATGTAACAAAAATAACAAGTAACAAAAATAACAAGTATCAAAGAATAACAAGTAACAAAAATAACAAGTGACCAAAAGTAACAAGTATCAAAAAATAACATGTAACAAAAATAACATGTAACCAAAAATAATAAGTAACAAAGAATAATAAGTAACAAAAATAACAAGTAACAAATAGTAACACGTATCAAAGAATAACAAGTAACAACAATATCAAGTAACAAAGAATAACAAAAACAAAAATAGCAAGTAACCAAAAGTAACAAGTATCAAAAAATAACATGTAACAAAAATAACATGTAACCAAAAATAATAAGTAACAAAGAATAATAAGTAACAAAAATAACAAGTAACAAATAGTAACACGTATCAAAGAATAACAAGTAACAACAATATCAAGTAACAAAGAATAACAAAAACAAAATAGCAAGTAACAAAAAATAACAAGCTTTAAAGAATAACAAGTAACAAATGATAACAAGTAACAGAAGTGTCAAGTATCAAAGAATAATAAGTAACAAAAATAACAAGTAACAAATAATAAAAAGTATCAAAAATAACAAGTAACATGAAATAATAAGTAACAAGTATCCAAGAATAACAAGTAACAAAAATAACATGTAACCAAAAATAACTGGTAACAAAACGTAACAAGTATCAAAGAATAACAAGTAACAAAAATGACAAGTAACAAAAAAATAACAAATAACAAATAGTAACAAGTATAAAAAGAATCACAAGTAACAAAAATAACATGTAACAAAAAACAAAAAATAACAATTAAAAAAGTAACATAAAAACAAGTAACAAAAATAACAAGTAACAAAAACTAACAAGTAACAAAAAAATAACAAGTAACAAAAACTAACAAGTAACAAAAAAATAACAAGTAACAAAAACTAACAAGTAACAAAAAAATAATAAGTAACAAAAATTTACAGTTCACGAGTGTATTGATAAATAACGAAATTAACCTTGACATCAATTGGATTAATTTCTTATCAAAATAGTCTGCACCATTTTGAGAACTATAAGGACAGCGTCCATTGTTTTATTATTTCAACTACATTTCAGCAACGTAAACTGTTTGCTTCTTCAGTTTTCACTATGAGTGACTTAGATAGTTACACAATGAACCTGTTATTCTATAAAGACCTCCAGGATTTAGCAGGAACTTTCTAAGATGTATCCGCCCAGACATGTTCCACTATGAAACAGATTTTGATTACACTTTATCCGATCTTATTGTAACTAATCTCTTTTGAATGATAATGTTTAGTTTCTTTACTTTTTTTATACAATCACTATACAAAGACAAGGAAATTGCCATTATAAGTTGCTTAAAATTCGGTGTTGTAATGGAACTAACATCATATCAATGTACAGTACAACAGATTTATTTTAAATTGGAACCTTTGTAAAAATTATAAACTCTTACCAATGAATTTTTTTTTGTAGAATGAGGACATTTTTGTAGAAACTGTTATTGATTATAACAGAAATAATGTGTAATTAATTAGGGTTACCCTCAGAGTATTAGACTCAAATAACATTTATAGTTAGCAAGGGCTTGGCAATCCCAAGTAACCCCAGCTGGATTTACATCTTTCTCCATGTAATCTTGGGTTAGATCCCTCTCTTTATTCTCTCTTCTTCTTTAATACTCTACGGTATTAGAGTATTAGAGGGCTATTTATTCTTTACTCTATGTTGCTTTTTCGCTTTGTTTATAAGACGATGATGACCTTGAGATTTTTTAACTTTTAAACAACAAGGAAAATTAAAACACAATTTAACAAAATGAAGTATTGGCACTCTTCTTAGTATTCGTTCTAGCGCTGAAAATATTATAATTTTAACAAATTCTTGGAGCATGATCTCGTTAGTGGTTATATATATTTTTAAATAACCGAAAGCAAAATCATCCTAAAATGTCAACTCAACTTAGGTTACGAAATTGAGAGTAGTTATACTTAAAGTAGTTTAATTAACTAACAGTAGGGATAGTTGTGGCTAAATTATTATTTTTCTGCTGTTATTCCTAGACTTTGTGGGCATTGATTTTTATATTATACTTAATGATCTGCACATTTAGACATTTATGTTATCAATATAAAGAAGCAGTTTTAAAATGCGAGAACATACATTCTATAGTCAACAGACTATTTTTTCAATTCATAATTGTAATGAGTACCTACTCTATTCAATTTTTTTTACAAACACAAATACTTGTACTTATGTAACAAAAACCACAAGGTTAGGGTGCGATTAATAAACAGTTGCTATTGACGCAGTTGCTATTGTAAAGTATCGAGCCTAGTGAAACTGCCCCGACATTAAAGAGGATCAAGGAGGGTCGCCTCGCAAGACTAGAAATGCTAAAATTGCCCCGAGCGCCCATATAATATTGAACATTTTATTTTATATGTTACGCTACGGGACCTAACCTAACCTAACCTAACCTTACAGGCTTATATGCTTGATTAAGGTTAAATTTAAACACATACACTACTACCGAAATTGCGCTCGGGGCAATTTCAAAATTTCTAGTCTTGCGAGGCGACCCTTCTTGATCCTCTTTAATGAGCGGGGCAGTTTCATCGTTTCAAACGTACCTAAAATATCGGGGCAGTTTCATAGTCCCCAACTAATCAATACTTGTAGAACATCAATGAAGTGTTGAACAATGTTGGAACATAAAGGCCATAAAACAATTAGTCTACCTCCTGACATAAACAAATTAAAATTACGATAAATGTAGCTAGCTCACTACTACAGATAAAAATTCCCGACGAACTGGTTTGTTAATAAATAAAATATATAAAATTGATAATGATATTGATAAATAAATATAACACCTAATTGATTCCACTGTAACATCTGATCGATCAATTTTGTAATAAACATATTTTGAAATATGATATGGAAAAAAAATTAATGAATATTTTATGACCGATAGGTACCTTAAAAGATTGTTTGCTGTTTGAAATACAGAACAATTAGAATATAATATCTTGACCATCGCCTTAGGAAGTCATATAGATTATTATTAAACATTAAAGTTATTCTACTCAATTAAGAAGGACTCAGGTTATGTCGGCTTTTAGTACGCATGCTTTGTCTAATGGACCCCCCCTGGATCGTAAACTAAAAGCATTTTAATAGAATTACTTCAAAACACGTTTTCCGTTCAAAATATCCTGTGATTGGACAAAACTATGCATGAGAAGATGATGTACTTACTGTCTCGGATGAATTGTCTTCTCACGACAGATCAGTTACAGTTTCCCTTCCCACAGGTGTACAGCTACCGACGAAGACAAGTTACACAACGCTTCAAGACGTTCTCACATTCCAAAATATGTTGGAAAAAACTACAAAGTACTTCACCGTAGTGTTGGGAAAATATATGTTTGTTCTTTGAATTTTTACAACATAGAATCAAATTTTGGACAACTCTTGTTTAAAATACATGGAGGCACAACCATTAATACATTAGTTTATACTTATTCCATCTCGTGTGACTTACTTGAACCGTTACGTTACGCGTTTCGGAATCTATGTTCCATCTTTAGAATTTCGCTCATAAGAGGTCGTCAACATAGAAATATAAAACACAAATACTTGATTGTCATAACTCACGCGACAGGTGCGGACAGAGACTTTCAAGGAACTCAACTTTGCACGTCACACGAGACTGAGTAAATATAAACTTATCTTAAAATCAGTGACTTGGATATTACCGCTCAAAATAACTTTTAATATACAGGGTTATCATAAAAGAATAGTGGGGTTTTGAATATGATTTAAATGAAAGCATAATTACTTACAGCTTATGTAGTTTATTTACCTAAATCGTCGTCTGAAACAGTTTTTATTACATAACTAATAAATTTCGATATGTGCGCCATTAGTCGCTCGGCAAATGTTCAATCGATAATCAAGTTCTGCCCAAACGTTAGTTAACATGTCTTTGTTAACGGTTGTCATTGCTTTATTAATCCTGTTCCTGTGATTTAGGTCTCAAATTTTTTCTTGATAAACAATATTTATGATATACCCCCACAAGAAGAAATCGCAAGGTGTCAGGTCTGGACTCCTTGGAGGCCAGTGTATAGGTCCTTGCCGGCCTATAAATCGATGTTCAAACTTTTCATTCAAGTTGTCTATGACAAATGCAATAAAGTGCCATCTTGTTGGAAATGAAGTTGTTGAATGTTTTCGAGTTCATCCAGCTAAGGAAATCAATAATTGATTAACATATCGAGATACACATTCCATTAATTGTCTTTTCATCAAAGAAGAAAGGCCCTATTAGACGATTATTCATCACACCACACCAAACATTAATTTTAATATTATGTTAGATTAGGATAACATATTAAAATAAAAAATATGTTTTTTTATATTGCATACACAAGAAATTTCGTTTATGTACACATTATTGCATAAACTTTCTTATTCCCACAAATATTTTAATATATTTTCGATAATTGTCCATGTTACAGTGGTTTCTAGTATATTTTTTCACTTGTCTGCCCTGGTATATTTTGAATGTTACAAAAAAATCCCATTTGTGAAAAATTTAAAATATTTGAGGAGAAATTTTTTAAAATAATTAATATCTAATGAATTTTAGATCCATTAATAATCGAAGTTTAAATAAATCACTAGAGCACTGTGGTGATTGTAAACAAGGAAAAAAAAACCCCAAACCACCAAACCACAACTACACAAAACTGTATAATGCGTTTATATTACCTTGTGTACCTCTGAAGACGATAGCAGAGCTATCGAAATGTACATAATGTAATATAAACGCATTATACAGTTTTGTGTAGTTGTGTTATTTTGTGGTTTGGGGGTTTTTTTGTCAATCGAAGTTTAGTTTAATGTTAATTATTTGAACAGCTTATGTTAATCTGATTTATTCTAATATTGTTCAGAATTTGTTTTCGTAGCACCAGCTAGTATAATTATAATTGAACATATAATTTAATAGAACAAAACAAAAATATTAATAATTATTGTATTTACAGTGTGCCTAATTGCTCCATCGGTAGAATCGGTTGACTTCGGGTGTTTCCGTGTATTATCTCTGCACGACTAGGCTACTGTACATTCTTCGAGACTTGTATTATTTAAACAGTAAACTCTAACAAAAGGTCAACATCTACCATAATTTATTTGCAGTTGACTCTTAACACATTTCCTCGCCAATTACTGCAAAGAATGTCGAGCAAACATCCCAAGTATGCATTTTGACATAAAAACAAAGCAATATCTCGCGGTACTTGACGACATCTGGTGAATTGTGCTGCATTCTTTGAGAAATATTTCAGTTTGAGGTCATATAGTACCCTCGCCTGTAACGGAAAGTTTCTTTATAATCTTATGTAAAACTATAAAGTTTATTCGCTTTTTACGAATTGCTGATATATATACATATATATTAGTTACCTTTTTTAGTAGTCGGAGCAATTCTTTTTTTGTTGTAGAAACACTACAGCGCTGTTTCGCCGTTCACAGCCGGCTTCGTCAGGTGTAGGCTCAACACTTAAATAAAACACATAACGACACTGAACACACACGATAACACGACACAAAAAACAATATAAAATCTATCAGAGGTTAACTCTTCGTTAAATGTCATATGAACTTTATACTGGCGTGGCCGCGGCATAGTTTCTGTATTTCCGAACGGAGACTGAAGTGAAGGTCGAATAATGTATTCTCAATGTCATCTGTGTTTGTTTAGATCAGACATTAGGTCGTAGATGGGGTTAGCTGCAAAGTTCAATTTATCATTAAGGAGTGAGACGGGGTTTCTCTTCTGGGAAGTGTATATATATTATATTCTTCCAATACGTAGAGACGACGGCCCTTATTCTCGTTGTGGATAATGGTCATGTTGGTGCTGATATCTGTGTATGTGTGGTTTGTGTTGATCAAATGTTTGACATAATTAGATTTATGTCTGGAGAGGGGGTTTTTGTGAGTAGGTAAATGTACTTTAAATCATTATTTACAGAATCTAACCTAACCAAAACACGGTTTGCAACTAAATTAGACGATAAAATAAAGCTAGACCTACACATTTCGACTAACTTTGATCTGTCGTTTATTGGTTCGTCTGATTACGATATTAACTTTTTTCGAGAGCTTGGATTATTTTCGATATTTTAACTTTACTAGCTCAATATATTTGGGGAAATAATAATATTTGTTAGTTATTTGGCAAGGTATTGACTAATAGCTGAGACATTGTGGAGGAGGGGTTGGTTTGGAACGTGGCATAATCGATTAAGGTTCGACCAAGTCAACCTCCAAATTTTCCCAAGTTCGAGCCCTGGTGGATTTTGTATTGCGTTGCGCAAACTCTCCCGGGTAAAGATATTAATTAAGGATATTACGCGAACAAATATATAGAATGAAAATATCGTTTTGTTAAGTTTTCAAAACAAAAATCCCCCCATTCAAGGCAGGCGAAAGTTAAAAATGTTAAATGATAAGGTATTCACAGGGGTGTTGTATAACCTACAAGTGTCTTTATAAATGACGCCATAAATAAGATTGAGGTCGGATGACCTCGCAGGCCATGGTACTGGACTTCCTCAACCAATCCATTTGTTACGGTATGTTTTATTTAGGTGATGTCGGACTCGTAAACTAAAATGAGCGGGAGCCCTAAACTACGTTGTTTAGTGATAAATTAGGAAGATAAAATGTCAAGAAGTGTAAATATTTTTGACTCCATACATTTAAACCGAACTGATATCGGTGATGGTTCTGCGCAATTACAATCGAGGTTTTCAATGGACCAAACTTGCGTATTGTGAAAATTAACAATGGCCGTTCTCATTTGGCATCATTGGTAAATAAAACATCAAGATATTTGGATTACCACATTGTTGGGTAAACCATTGACATAGGAGATGTACACGGTGAAGATAATCATCAGATAACAGAGCTTGAATTCGCTGAATCTGAGGATGATTCCAAATTGTTGCATTATACCATTATACTCTAAGGCTAACTCTAGTACTTTTTTTGGCTTCTTAGCTTTTTCATTTATCAAAGCCCACTTCGAATTCAGTAGTTATCAAACGTGGTCGTCCTAATTTACCATCCTTCCTGTCTCTCTGAACTGACAAAGTTCTGTGAAGAGGCAATACTCGATTTGGAAAGTGATCCTGATAGAGTCGTCTATTTCAATGTGCAAGACCATACATTAGGTGTAAATAATCAATTTCTTAGTTAGTAAATTGGCAGTTATGATTAAGTAGTGAAATACGCCTAATAAACTTACTTCAATGAAACTAAGGAACACTTAAAACACAGGTTCAATTATTTGTTGACTTTTTATTAGCATTTTTTCACAGTTATAACAAAGCTTTATTTATTAAACATCAAATCATCTGATATTATTTAAACATAGAGTCAGCTGTTGTAGTAACAGTGTAATAATATTTACGGATTGGTATAAACATGTCATGGCGCCGATCCGTTATTTGTCATTTGATATATTTTAGAGAGACATGGTTGGATTCAGGAAGTACTTGCTTATAGGCTAATCTTGGTTGTAGGTAATTACCAAGAATTAATGTTTCCGTTTTTGTCGGTAAGTCAGTTATTATTTAAAATAGAAAATGAATTTAAAAAATAATTTTCGTTGAAAAAGGAAAATATTTTGTCTCATGTAAATAATTATAAAATAAAATATTTTTTTTGTCGATTTCAAGTTATTCGACTTTAAAAAGTTTAAATAGTCACCATTTTTAAATAAATAAAAGAAATCGGTTAGTTATTTTTCTCAAATTGAGTCTTTATAACACTAAATAGCATGGAAAATTTCAACGTCATATCATTTACCCTTAGAATAATGTGATTTTTTTTGCTTAAAACACAAAACGGCGGTTGGATAGAAAATTAAGCATTTTAGGAAGTATGTTTACATAAACTTTTTCATTGGTTTTGATGTGAGAAATACGCTCCTGAATTACTGAAACTTTTTTTAAACAAGCATGTATACAAAAATGTAAAATTTTAATTTTTAAAATTGTGTAGATAATTTTATACAAATATTATTTTTAAATATTTATTTTTAGTCCGTTTTAATGTGGATTTACCAATCGAAGATTAATTTACGAAATTTCGCACAAATTTTGTGAAAAAGACTACATTGGATCAGTTAATTCTCAAAAATAAACCAAGTAGATTATATTTTAGAAGGAAATATAGTTTTCATCTTAAAAATAGTGAATGTGATTTAAAGTCAGCTGTAGATAGTTCATTATTAATCTAAATCCGTTGTACTATTGCAAAATTTAATAAAAAATTTGCCTATAAACAATATTTATTGTATATTTACAATATTGTTAGAGCCCGATATATATAAAAAAAATAAATAATAATTTGAACTATTCTTTTTTTATTTGTTAAACTTTTATAAATAAATATTGAGCTTGACTTGTGAGATAATATTTGATAGAAAAACTCAACACATAAGATCTCCCAAAAATTACCTTTAATTAATCAAACGCGTTTCAACGACAAAGTCGCCATCCTCAGTTCTACATGAGCTACAATAATTAAACTATATCTTAGATTATAGTTATTTTAGTTATAGTTTAGTTATTGTAGCTCATGTATCACTAAGGATGGCGACTTTGTCGTTGAAACGCGTTTGATTAAGTAAACGTAATTTTTGTGAGATCTTGTGCTCGAGTTTTTTCTATCTGTTAAAATTTTGTGGATGTATGTAAGTTATATGTTTAAAACTAGTTACTGCTGAGACAAAGTTTGTTAAAACCTACGAGTATGTTTTTATTAAGTATTTTTAATGTTTTAACACAATAAATCTGATTTCCTCTTTGTGAATCTTTAGCAGAATACACATATAATCTAGTCATCTTCTACTACTATA